>OY804596.1:20643371-21023371 GCA_963680895.1 Fragum sueziense | reverse complement strand
TAACAGAAAATAGTGGATGAAAAACTTTAAAAGTGATATTGATGATTGAAATTGATGAGACGATATCAAACATTTCGTGACTTACTACAAGTGGGGCGAGTTAGAAGAGGTGAAAGAACACCAGAAACAAGAGCGGAACAATTTGATGATTGAGTGCGAAACGCTTGTAACTGCCTATAATAATTTTAGGCAGTTACAACCATTTCACGCTAAGTAAGCCATTGAAATTTATTATTCTTGTACAACTGAAATAGAAATTTTTATATTCAAATCATTGGTATAATGAAAGTAAATTTCAACCATGCTATTTTAATTTTTTTAATCCTTTCCACAAGAAGACCTGGTTTTGATGTCTTTAATAGAAAAAGCTTGGGAAAACATTGAGACAAACGAAGAGAATACTGGTAACCAGAATTTACTTCTTTTGCCACAATATTTTCTTAGCTCTGATACATATAAACAAATTCTATATCATTTTTTAGTCCTATCATTTACACAAATTCTGTTGTCTGCAGATTTCTCTGAATTTGAACCACCATAAAAAATCATTTTAGATTGGGATAAGCCTTTCAGAAAAATATGAATAATGATTTAACCCTTTCCCAAACAAGACCTGGTTTTGACGTCCCTACTAGAAAATGCTTTGGAAAACATTGAAACAAAAGAAGAAACTGCTGATAACCAGCAGTTTCTCCTTTCGTCTCAATATTTTCTGAGCTGTATCATATACAAATTTTATCTTTATCAACATTCATTTTGTCGTCTGCAGCAGCTTTCAAATTGGATCACCCTAAAATTTTGTCGTTTGGGAAAGGGTTAAATAAAACACTGCTCCAATTGGAAAAATTGTGCAAAACGTTAAATGTTATTCAAAGTATTTTGTGTGAGAAGCTGTCTAGAACAATAAAAAAATATTGATAGAAAAGAATAAAATGCTGGACCTTAATGGTTTTTTTATAATCCTCAAATGAGTAAACTTCTGCAGTCAACTAGATAGATTTTCATGATGTAACAGTTGTGTGAAAAATTGCAGAGAAATACTGAGGCAAAAGGAGAAAACATTGAGAAAAACAGAAAAGAATGAAAGAAATGTGTTTGGATATATTATATATTTTTCCTTGTTTCTTTGTGAAATATTAAATATAGTTAAACTAGTTCTGTGTTATTCTATCATTGAATAGATGAAAGGCATTTGCCACATTTTCTGCAAATCATTTCCAGAGAATAAATTTCTTTACTACCCATATTATAAATGGAAGCAATGAAGAAAAGGGAGAACTATGGATAACCACCACTTTCTCCCTTTCCTTTCTCTGTTTTCTACCTTTGTATTGCTTTATTTGCTTAAATTAATTTTGTCTTCTGCAACTTCTGAAAGTCATGGTGCAGTTGGAATCGCATCAGACTAACTCGTGAGGTCCTGTGTTTGATCCCCGGTCGCAGTAAATGTCCTTTCAGTAAAAAATAACTCCCACAAATGGTTTGGTATCGTTAGCCTATGTGGGCGAGCTGGGGCTTGGTTAGCATGTTGTGGTAGTGCTGGTATGAGAAATGACAGGAATCCATGGTTAGGTTCTCCAGCTGCCATGATGTGACCATAGCAGTTGAAAACTGATTTAAACCCAAATCAACCAACCAACTTCTTTAAATTTGGATCAGTCTGGCACTTTGTAGATCTACCTGTCATTTTGGAAATGGTTTGACAGTTTCCCAGTCAATTATGCCTTTTTTACACACCGAATAACAAAATCTTTGGAAAATATTGAGGCAAAAGAAGAGAATTCTGATAAACAGTTTTTACTCCTGTTGTCTCAATATTTTCTGAGCTTGAATGAACAAAAGTCATATCTTTACCAATTCAAATTTGTGTCTACAGAAGTTCAGAAGCTCCAAATTATTCCTTTTTGGGTTAGAGTTAAAGGATACAGGCAAATGTATCAGAAATGTTTCTCAAACTAGACTAGTTTTGACGTCCCCAATAGACAAAGGCTTAGGAAGTATTAACCCTTACCCTAACGGCAAAATTTGAGGATGATTAAGTTCAAAAGCCGCTAAAGATCGCAAAATGGTTGTTGAAAAAGGAAGGATTTCTGTACAATATAGTATAGAAAATATTGAGGCAAAAGGAGAAACTGCTTGTTATCAGCAGTTTCTTCTTTTGTCTCAACGTTTTCCTAAGTCTATTTCCTTAAGGACGTCAAAACCCAGTCTTGTTTTGGAAAGGGTTAAGTTAACCCTTTCCCCAAACAACAGATTTAGACTGTGCCAATCTGAAAGCCGAACCAGACTGCAAAATGGATGTTAATAAAAAAAAACCCAATTTATGTATGATATAGTACAGAAAATGCTGAGGCTAAATGAGAAACAGCTTGGTTTCAGCAGTTTCATCATTTGTCTCAATGTTTTCTCAAGCCTTTTCAAATAGTGATATCAAACCATGTCTTCAGGCTTTTTTGGGAAAGTAATATTTTTGAATTTGAGTCAGTCTAAAATTTTGCCATTTGGTAAAGGTTTCAAGCATATATACATTGGAAAATGCAAAAAGGAAAGAAAGGGATGCTTATGACGGACATCTCCCGAAAAAACGCTACATCCTTTCCTAAACAACAAAATATTATGGTTGAAAAAGAAATGGTTAGATTGATCCAATTTTAAACCTGATGCTGACAACAACACAGATGAAATAATAAAGATAGGATTTCACTTTGTTTATAGCGTCTAATATAGCACAGAAAATATCGAGGCAAAATTTAAAAAAAGTATGCTCATTATAAGCATTTTCATCCTTTGCCTTTATGTTTCCCAAGATCTGTCAGAAGGATAAAATCCATGTATTGTTTGGAAAAGTGTTAAAACGTTAGAATCTACCATATTTTACAGAGATCTGTTGAATCAGCACTGCATCATATAGTGGTACAATTAAATGCATGCATTTGGAAGGCTTGTGTCGATCATCTTCATTATTTGTAAATATTGCGGGAAGCAAAGAAAATGCTGGTTATCAGCATAAATTTCGCATAATTTTCCTCATTGATGAATGGAGATTGTAGAGATCATAAAACGAGGGATTGTTTGGAAAAGACTTTATGTCTAATTGGGGTCAGAAAAGAAAATATTGTGGTAGAGGAAAATGTCGCAAAGGTCTACCAAACACTATTGCACCATCGTTCTAAATGGAAAAGCGGAATGAACTTCGAGAGAAAAGTGGCTGTCACTACCGCTATGCCGAGAATCTAAAAATAGAACAGACTCGTCAATACACATTTGCATACAGCGTGTACAGATTATATCTGCATAATATAAACCACAGTCGGAAAAGAAAAGACGGTTAACAGAATTTATAACTTTGGGTAGGCCTGTCGATATGCAGAATCTCGTAATCTAAACAAAACGCAAGAATTGGAAAACTGTGAGAAACAGCGTAGATCTATATCGCTAGAATATTTTAAACTCTTTGTCATTTTTGAAATCCTCTATTGAATTCAGTTTACATTTTTAATCTCAATGACGCGTTTTTGTTTTGCTATTTGGTTAAGATTTTCTTAAAAAAATATCGCGAATTCCTCTCCTTGCAAGTTTTCATTGTCGGATGGTGCAAATAAGTTGACAATTTACGCGAAAAAAAGGCAGGAATCGGAACTGGTGAGAACAGTGCATGACGGGAAAAAAGCAGTGGAATTTAGACTAGAAGGCTGACCGTTTTGGTTAAAAATTTAACCAGACTTAGCGAACTTAACCACTTGGTTAAATCGCTTTATACAAGCGGTTAACCATTTTGGTTAGTTAACCAAACTGGTTAGGATTTAACCGCTGGTTAGACACTAACCAAAAGTTAACTTAACCAACGTTTATACAATCGGGTGCTGACTGACAAATTTTTGCCTAGAGACTGATATTATGGTCACAGAAGCATTACTAAGTTTAAAAGCAATAGCAAAAGTGATCACCGAAATACGGACACACTGCCATGGCAATAGCCCGCTGGCCTGGCAGCCAGAGGAGCTAAATACTGACTTTAGTGATAAGTGATTTCTTCAAATGTAAAATCAAGTCAGAAAATAATAAATGTACTCACTTGGGCAGTTTTTCTGCATCTCTGCCTCTAATTTTGAGGTTTTTGAAGTTTTTCTCCCAGTCAGACAGATCCTTGAGATGAGCCTCAACAAACTCATCTAGATCTATTGAGCCAAGCACAACCCATTCCTGAAAATGTACAAGATTTATTTTTTTCACAAAACATCAATAAATATTGCAAACATATTTTACTATCTCATAATTTCATTGTTAATTGATTTCAAAATTACATAGTAAAAGACATCTTTTAAAGACCTTACAACAGCAGTAAGACTTGGAGGTTGAAAGGCTGTAACATTTACTGCCTCGACATAAATTCCTGCTTGCTATAAATTGATTGCAATTCGTCGCCTTATTCTTATAATGTTCTAACCCGACTTTTTACACTTTCGAGAAAATCGAGTTTGAAATTTCAACCTTTAATAACTTTTTTACTATGAATCCGATTTCGACGGGAAAAGAATATATCATCCAAATATTTTTGTTCTCTATAATTCTATTACAATTTTAATATTTTGTTGAATACAATTTTTGTTATTTCGGTTTTTCGATTTTCAGATAGAACAGAAATGTAATATTTTTTCCATTTTTTTAAATATTATAATGTTGAATTCCAACGCAGCCAATCATATCTCAATAAAGATGCAGTTAGAACATTATAATTCAAAAACATTGATGGTGGACAATCCGGGACAGAATAAATTCTTTTATTTCATTGGTTGTAATTCAGATAGAACATTTTAATAATTTCTTCATTTTCTCATGGAACACTTTAATACTCAAACTTTTGAATCAGGTGACTTAAAAAAGCTGATTTCATTGGATGATATTCACTTAGAACATTATAATGTTGACAAAAACGTGAAATGGGTACAGATAGAACATTCTGTTACTGGGAATCTATTGAACCAGACTCGATTTCAAAAATCTGTAAGCACCATCAGATAGAGCACTCCAAGACGATTCCAACGGTACCAAAATCTCAATTTTCACAAAAAATGAGTTAGAACATTATAAGAATAAGGCGACGAATTTATAAAGTCATATCGAGTCTCATAGCATATTAATCCATTCCCAAACAGGACCTGGTTTTGATGCATATATTAAAGAAGGCTGTGGAAAACATTGAGACAAAAGAAGAAAATGCTGATGATCAGCATTTTCTCCTTTTACCTCAATATTTTCTGAGCTTAATTGTACACAAATTCAATCTTTATCAATATCCATTATGTGCTCTGCAGCAGCTTTTGTTCCTTTGGGAAAGAGTTAGGCATGTGCGGACACAAAAAAGTCATATTCTTCTTTGAACATAAAAAAAGACAACAAAACAATAATTTTTTTCTTACCTTGAACTGGACCTGTACTGCAGACAGGCGTTTAAACAACACTTCAGCTTTCTTGTAACAGGTCACAAATCCCGAGGCATTTCTATCAATGATTGCTGGGAAGATAAGGCCCTCTGCGACATCGCCAACACCCTTGAAGACATTGGGGATGCTGATGAACTTCTTCATCTCACGGAAATATTTGGCCTTCACTTCCTCCAGGGGTGGGTTAAACTGTAAATGTCTTTGTCTGAAAATAATATACCATCCTCATATCATCATTACAATTTCAATTTAGTCTCCCTTCTTTCTTTTCACACGACTGACATATAAAAGGGACAGTTATAGACTTGTCTGTATTCCTTAATACTCTGATGTTGTGAAATGGCATTAATTAAGCTTTCATAAATGCATAACTCTAACAAAAAGAAAGCAGAAATGATTGTTTAAAAGTATAAAAGCAAAGAAATGAAAAAGAGTGATGAAAACCTATCATTATTTGTCATGCAAGCTACATGCTGAGTTTACACATTTGAACTGTCTAATGAAAAGTTAACCATTTTTAAAATGGTGAAATTTTAAGATGCTCCTGTTTTAAAAGGAGTTGCAGATGAAATTATTTTAAAATGATGAAGAAACTATGTCATTTAGGGTCGTCAAAAGGTGTCTATGCTTGGAAAAGGTTAAGTAAAGAATAAATAAAGAAATCCCTACCTGTATGTAAGGTCTACCCTTATTTCTGGTAGATTTTCATTGAGAGCTTCTAATCCCATCTTGTACTGAAACTCTAGTGCTTTATACAGCTGGCGGTCCCAGTGAGACTTCCAGGGGAACATGTGCTCTGGGATGAAACCCTGAAATAATGCAACAAGGTACAAGAAATATGAACAAGAACTGTCATTGATCGGACTAATATCCGCTTCGCCAGGATGGGTCACAAATTCAAATTCAAACTTTCTTCCATGATTGACCTCGAAGAGCAAGAAATTTCTTCATGTGAATGTCCATGTCATGTAGGCCATTCCTGTGAATTTTCATCAAAGGTTAATCAACAGATATCAATCATTTACAGAAGTTTTAAATTCTAGAGAAGTTTCTTATAGTGTTCTGAAACTGAATGCATAAAAAAAATATTGCTAATAATATATAATTTTCATCTCTATTCTTTTCATTATCATGATGATTTATTTATGTGGTGTTAAAATGTATCACTGATTTTGAAACTTAACTAGCTAGAAAGTGACAGATACTATGTATCTGGTATTATAAACAGTCATGATAATTACAACTCTACCTTTTGTACAAGATCAGCCATGATATGTCTAATGTCCATCAGTCCTTCCTTCCACCTCTTGTCTTGTCTCAGTAAGTCTATACTCATCATGTTCTGTACCTGTTATAAACAACATACATGATTAACCCTTTCCCAAACGACAAAATTGTAAGGCGCTCCAATTCAAAAGCTGCTGCAGACGACAAAATAGATGTTGATGGAGAGAAGATTTGTTATCAAAATAACTCAAAAAATATTGAGACAAAAGGAGAAAGTGCTGATTATCAGCACTTTCTTCATTTGTCTCAATGTTTTACCAAGCCAATTCTAATAGGGACGTCCAAACAAGGTCTTGTTTGGGAAAGGGTTAATGTAACCTGAAAGTCATATTTAAGTTCATTTGAGTGGGGGAATGGGGTTTAACCCTATCTAATAGGACCAATTCAGCTAGGATTCAGATAGTTTTAAATAGACAAGTTCTTGTTTGGGAAAGGTTAAACACCACATTCAACAATCGTTAGTTGTATTTTAACAACAGCCCTGCGTTAAGTAAGACAAAACGTTAGCTAACGTTTGCAACAGTCGCAACTTCTTTAACACAAAATTGACAGAATTGACTGAGTATTCCGAATGAAACAGCAAACATTTTGTCCTACTGAACGCAGCCCAGATGTACCTTATCATGTGATATTGGCATTTCGTGCAACAGTATAAAACACAACATCCAATCTGAGCCACCATTTGCCAATCTAAGCTGAAGGATTAATAGATTTGACCATTGGTGATTGAAAAATGGGTTTAAAAAAGCAAAGCCCTTGGAGCCTTTAGAAATGTAGGCAAATTTCCAAGGACAACTGACTTGATATCGCAAAATCAGACAATTAAATTCATTAATGGAATTGCAACTTTGTAAATTACATTGAGAAAAACCTATTTATACAATACCAAACCATTTAGATGGCTCAGAGCAAAACGGTTGTAACTGCCTATGTGTTTATAGGCAGTTACAACCGTTTTGCTCGGAGTCATTGATATCCTAACCTTATGGATTTCTGACTGTTTAGAAAAAAAATATCTACCTTATCCATGATAGTAAAATGACATTTTCTCAGTTTTCTATTTTCTGTTGTGAGTTTTTCAGCAGCCTCTTGCAGTTTCTTGATGTATCTCTCTAATTCTTCAGGGTTGTCCCAGGTTACTATCACATCTTCCCCCTTAGATTTGGTCCCTGCAGAAAAAACATGCACAGAATCAGTTGTGGTGTATTCCATTATTAATCAGGTTTTACATTTGACATAATCACATACACTCCAACATCACATGAGCATAATCATGTAGAATTCAATGTGAGCAAAAGTTTTAACTCTGTATGTAAGACAGTGCAGTATGGTTGGAAGTTTCATTGAAACAGAGGAAACAATAATTTCTTAATTAACCCTTTCCCAAACAAGACCTGGTTTTGACATCCCTATCAGAAATGGCTTGAGAAAACATTGAGGCAAAAGAAGAAAATGCTGATGATCAGCATTTTCTCCTTTTGCCTCTATGTTTTCTGTGCTTCATTATTCACAAAAGTGACCTTTATCTATACTCATTTTGTCGTCTGAAGCACCTATCAATTTGGAAGTCTAATTTTTTGTTGCTTAGGAAAGGGTTAAGGTTTACAGACCTGTTTTAGGGTTTTTTGCCAATCTTTCAAAAGCTTTGGCAGATTCTAGCATCATGGTCTTCTGACTTGGGATCATCTGTTGATCTATAGTGTTGTAGAAATGGGCCACCTGTAATGTAATATAGAGAGAATTGGATAACGATATCAAGAAAAAATGTAAATAGTCTGCTTCAAATGAAATACATGCACCAGTGGAAATGAACTTAAATATATATAGCAGTAAAGAATCATAATACTGATATATAACTGACATCAAAGCAAGTACTACGCATTTAAACATTTCTAAATTGCTGCAGAGAACTCTCATTCTTTTCCATTGTCATTCCAAATATGTTTAAAACATACAAACCCCTAAAAACAAAGAATCATCAGGTATTTAAGAATTGGGGGGTACTAAAAAAACTTCCCTAATATTTTGGTCTTTTTATAACCATTTAACCAACACATTTCAATTTCATAACAACCTTGTGTAGTTGATGTTGATATTTCAAAATTCCTGTACATGTTTGGCAACATACAAACCTGTTTGAGAATACATCCATGTCTATAAAACTTCTGTGCTGTGTTTGAGACTTGTTGAATCTTTGCAGGAACAGCAAATCCTAGTGATGTGAGTTGTCTAACTTCTCTCATCAGTGTAACCAGACGATCACCATAATTCACAATCAGTTCGCCAGTCTTGTGATCAAGTTCCATCAGTCTACCATTTGTCTCCAAACTATTAAATATCAACATTATGGATAAATTTCAAATTATGATATAGTAATAACAAACACCATACAATTGACAAATGGATCAATTTAACAGATACAACATGCATCTAGACAATCTCAATTTTAATGCGAACAAGTTGAAGACAAAACAGCTTCTATGGCATACCGGGTATTTTTTTTTAAACTAATTTGCCCCTTGACTTACAAATACAAAGAAGATGCAAGTGATTTCCTTTCATTTTATTTTGAATTTAAGATATTATGGCATGGATAATATTGAGACAAAATGCGGAAATGCTGGTTATTACATTCTCTTCCTTTGTCTCTACGTTTTCACCATAAGCTTTTTTTACTATTTGTATGAAAACCTGGCCTTGTTTGAAGAAAAGGTTAAATGAAAGAATGTTCCACATAATATAATAATATTACTGCTTTTCAGCAAAAAGCCTCGTAACTGCAGCTTGTTTTAAGCTGCAGTTACATGGTTTTTGTTGGAAAGCAATGATATACCAATACCATACCTGAGTGGCTTTTTCGGGTCATCAATGAGAGCCTGTATATCTCTGGACCACTCATCAAATGCTTCTTGTCTCCAGTTGACAAGCTCATCATGGAACTCTGAAGCGTCTTTACGATAACGCTGAAATCCACTCAGATCTGACAACAACGACTCGGCTGTCTTCAAGTTCTCCTCAATCTGGTGAAAAATTAACACAGAATGTAAATGATATTAGCTATTGGACATTGGTAACTTAGGAAATAGCAAAATATTTCAAACTGTCAATGGTCAGTGCAATTGTTCTTTAAAAATGTAGAATTCAATCATTACTTTCAGTTTTCTGCATTAAAATTGTTCAAAAACTAACAGCAATCCATTCGTAGTAGCAACTTTTTGAAATTTGATATTTGAAGTTGACCTGCCACTTTGGTATAAAAGAACTAATTTTGCCACAAGAAGTACTAATGAGAAATATGAGAGCAGTTCAAAGCACCATCATTTACAATTCATAAGTGATGGCCTATGTTAAAGGGTATTTTTTATATTTCATTTTTTTTCTTTTAAAAAAAGTTGCCTTATTTTGAAAACTGTTTATAAGTGAAAAATTTGAACATCAATAGGGCCGTCAAAAGCAGGGCTTATTTGAGATAGTGTGAAACCAACCTTTGCCTCTAGTTGTCTTACATACACAATCACATTTACAAACTCTGGTAGATTCTTTCCTTTAGGTACCTTCCCTCCAGTAGCTGAGGCAAAGTTTTCTTGTAGGGTTTTCAGATGGACAGTCAGCTGACCAAGTAGAGTTTCCCTGAAATGTACATAACAACAACGACAAATCATACCAGAGAAAAATGTAAAATATCTGTTTTTCATGAAAAACGAGATGTGTTTGTGAAACACTAATGCCCATGAAATGGCATACTTATGGAGAAAATGACAATGTTAAGGTAAGACCTGGGTAATGGGCTATGTGACCAGTTATGGAATGAAATCTTTATGTTGCGGAAAGACGATTTCAAGGGAAGTTATTTTCATTGCCCTCAAATTTTGAATTTTTGACTTTTGTTGTTTTTTTTTTTGCCAACTCTTCACACAATTTAGAAGCATTTTCACAAAAATTGTTTAGAATATTTCCCCTGAAATCTGAGCACGCTCAATCATTTCCGTTGTTTCGAAAAACAGGCGATATTGCATTTAATGGTACTTTGAAAATGCTTGGAATTACGGACATCAGGGAATAAGTCAAAATATAATGGAAGTGCATTACCCAGGTCTAGCGTTAAGTTTTCAACTTTTCAGACAGACAGCCATATTGACACGAGTAAAACAATATGGCCCAACCTTTTGATACAGGGGTCATAGAAAAATTGATATGGCATTTTCATTTTAATAATGCTCTTCACAAGCAAAGTATATATATTATCAACTTCAATACCAGTAAGCCACAAAAAATCTAAACAATCGCTCAATTCTGTTGTCTGCCATTGACAGATTGTTTATGATAAATTGTGTATTGTCATCATAGCATGACCAACATCACAGAACTTAATCAAACCTCACATATCAATGGTAGGAAAATATTTTTGACACACAATGGGATTCTTCGGGTTGTTTTGGGGAAGACATACATTAGGAAGTTTAACATTATACAGTACAAACCTTTCAGACATCATTTCCTTGCTAATACTGGCTCTCTTTATCAGCTGTTTGTACCTCTGAAACTCTCTCAATAACTGAAATTGGACAAATATAAAACGATGGTCCTTTCTCACTAATTCAATCTGTCAGGACTCAGGGAAATATTTATAGATAGCTATCTGTTACCATTATAAATTTTTCTCTTCTTTGAGATGCCAGGGTGCAAAATTTAATACTATAAAGATACACACACTGCATTTTTGGGTTTAAAATACTACCCCCCTTCCCCGATAACAAAATTTGAGTTTTGTCCTAATAGGTACTGCAGTCAATAAATTATATCCTATATAAAGCAGAATGATTGAAATTCATAGAAAAGAATTTTCTAAGAGAAAAGGCTGTTAATCAGTTATCCTACTTTCTGTCAATGACTCAATGTTTACGAAGGTATTCTAATATAAGCGAGTAATTGTCTGGAAAAGTGCGATAATATATTCCTTATTGTTCTGGCATAAAAAAGTTAGTACATTAAAGTGGTAATAAAAAATACCTGCTCAGGGTATCCTTCCAGAGCTCTAAACTGAGCTCTAAGTTTGGCCACAGTTTTCTGTTCTGCCGGTTCCATGATTCTCTCATACTGGCTCACAGCTGCCGCCCACAGGGGCTGTGTGTAGGGGTTGTATTGTAAGGGGTTTAGACCCATAAAGGGACTGAAGGCTTCCTCTACTCGGAGTTCTTTCTGCTCTTGTGATGTCATCAATCGTAGTTGTTGGTCATGGACAATACGAAGATTCAAGATCTGAAATTACAGATTTACAATACATTAAAATCTTGATTCTCAAAAAGGGTGCTTTAACTTATTATTTGTGCTATAATTATTGCACACCAAACATATCATTACCAACATCTAGTTTATTATCTGCCACAGCTTTCAAGTTTGAGCGGTCTGAATTCTTTACCGTTTGGGATAGGTTAACCTTCAACGTTTAAACTTATACTACTGTAAACAATGTATATGAATAGAGAGGTGGGGTCATTTACCCATTACCAGATGGAAAAATTTGGACCAGTTCATTTAAATAATTGATATCGAAAGAAGAAAATGTCTTTAATTACTAAGAAAATATTGAGGAAAAAGGCAAAAAATGCTTGATATCAGAATTGTCTTTGTTTGCCTAAATGTTCCCCCAAGCCTTTTCTATTAGAGGCATTAATTAATGGGAAAAGGTTAAAATAATCTGCAGAACCAAAACTTTACCTCTTCCAGTCTGGCAGCCAGTTTCTTGAGCCCCTCTGGAGAACATTTCTCTCCCTTCCATGGATGTAGATTATATCTCTTCCAAAACTGTCATTTTAATTATACTTAAAAATACGCATTCTGAAGTATTGCAAAACAATACCATGTCCCCTACCGGCTTTATATGTGTGTTTAGAAAAAGAAGTCCAGAAAACTGTAATTTCCTAGTAATTTTCTGAATCCAGCTTCTGTTTTTTCCTAAAAAATCAATGGATCAAAACAAAACTCAAACTCGTTCTGTAACTTCAATACGGGTCTACATACCAAAAATCAGCTCAATACCTAAAAAAAGTCTGGAAAACTGTAATTTCCCAGTAAATTTGATAGTACAGGGGCATAAAAAAGATGTTAACCCATTACCAGACGGCAAAATCTTGGACAGCTCCAATTTGAAAGGTGTTGCAGACAACAATTTCAAGTTGATGAAAATTTGAAAATCTCTCCATTTTGGGTTAGAAAACATTGTGGTAAATGAAGAAATTGCTTGTCGCAAGCAATTTCTTCATTTTCCACAATGTTTTCCCAAGGCTTTTCTTGTGAGGGAGTCAAAAGGCGTCACTGTACAGTAATGGGTTTAAGACACTTTACCTCTTCAAGTCTCGCAGCCAATTTCTTGAGCCCCTCTGGGGAACATTTCTCTCCCTTCCATGGATGTAGATTATATCTCTTCCAAAACTGGACGGTCAGTGTCTCACAGCTCCCGATCCATCTCTCGCATATAGATACACCGGAGCGCAGTGCCTCCTTGATCTGACCAAACTGTCCGTCCCATAAATTCTCCTCCGCGAGTTTCCTCTGAACATATCTTCCTAGTGAGCCAGCTGTTTGAGGGATAAAAATGACATTGGTTAAAAACACATGCAAATCAGATCTATAAAACAGGAATATTATTGATTCAAGGACAAGAAGTTTAGTTATATTACCAAATATATATGAGGAGTTGATTATCTAATTCTCAAATACAGGAATGCATCAAGCTCAAAATATTTAAACGTAAAGAGTTTTGAGTTCATCATTAATTATAATTATCAGAAAGCTACAACTAGGCAATTGTAAATATTAACTTAAAAGTTTCATGCAGTTTCTAAACATAGTTTCTCACCAAGACAAAGAGTTATGTACTGGAAAATCTTTTGAATGTAGAAAAGTTAACATCAGAAATGTCAGTAAAACTGACAACTATGCAGCTTTTCCCTTAGTTATTCACCAACATTGTAAAATCTATATATGATAATGTTTATCTCCTTCAAAGTGGCGCTGACTAGCAATAAATTCATACCTATAGCCTCCATCAGATGTCTCATCCTGTTTTCCGGGTATGGATCCACCTCCGACTGTCTCCAGACGTCGTCCAGGGTATCCTGTGTAAGGTCAACAATCTCCATCGCATCTTGTAGGGACATGGCGTCCAGTCCACCGTAATCCTTCGATATTGGTTTAAACAGGTCCACAAACACCTCCGCCCGCTCTCGTGCGTCACCTTTACCTACGCGAGCCATGTCGGACCAGAAGTCAAACTCATCAACCGGCGTCAAAATACCTGGAAATAAGGTTTGTAAGTTAAAGACAAAAGCTCTCATAGCTACAATATCTTCAAAACATGGCCTTGATATTTTTTGTTGACGACGGTCATTAACCCATTACCACACAGTGATGACCCACAAGATTCCCCACAAGATTCAGGCTTTGGAAAACATATTAGAGAAATGAAGAAATTGGTTGTAACAATCTTTGGGTAATCTGTTTTTCTTACAAAAGAGAAGCAGGTAGACCAGTGATTAATCTACCTTTCTGGGTCATTGAGTCAATCTGACTCACTGATCTTGAAACTCTGAGTCAAATTTCAAAATAGCGAGTCAAAATATCATAATTGTAAAAAAAAACATAGTTTAATTTTTGGATTATTGGTGACTGAATGTAATAAAAGAGAATAATTTTGCAAATATAAAATTTGGTTTGTGAAGGAAAGAAATTATCCTAAAAAACAGCATGATAATATTTTCTCCTTTCCCCTATTAGGCATCATGTTTTCCGACAGCTTTCTTTGTAATTACAAGAGTATGGATTATATTATAAATGGTTATGGAATGATACCAAATCATATATTCCATTTCTTAAATTTAAGTTAAAACAGGGATAATCATGAGGTAAACTAATTATTGGACAGTGGACAATTGACCAAACGCCAATCGATAGATCGCTCCGCCCAACATAGAATTTAATACAAACAATGGACATGTGTTCGTTTATAGGAAACGATTTTATCCAATTAATTGTGAAGTAAATTCAAACAAACAAAATAGTATTTCGTAGGTGTTGTTATAAAATTTCGTAACTACGGCTTAATTTAAGCCGTAGTTACAAGATTTTACAACAACACCGACGGTTTATCAAAACATACAGTAAACCTAGTCTATTGTTAGCACAAAATTCTTTGCAATTGGCATATCGATTGTTTTGATTGTCAGTCGATAAATCGATACAATAACAAGTGCAACGAAGAACAATTGGGGCATGACATTTTTTGGATCGCCCATTGGCTAATCGATGTTTTTGATTGACAGTCGGCGTTTGGTCAATTATAAACAATATTGAATTAAGTTTTGTATCATGCCCCTAAATTACGACAAAGAATAATAGTTATGATGCACATCACTTGTAAGTTACACAATATATAGAAGCTGGAAATGAGTATGTGTGGTGGCTGCCACAGAAATACATGCGTCAGGTGTACGCTCGGCGATTTTTTGTGTGCATCATTTTGAATTTGTTTGCGTATATTACGCATGACGCAGAGGTAGACAAATCACTGGTAGACTAGGCAATCGTTAATGTGCCACTTATATCAATGATAGGGCATGAAAATAAAAATATTTAAGTTTGGTTAAAAAATAAGTAACAACTGAAGTAAAAGTCTGAAGTTCCCACTTTTAATTTATTGTTGTTTAAAGTTGGAAGCACTTGTAGATCACTGTCGGTACGCACGTCAGTGAGTACCGACTATGGAATGCATTACCCTACTCTAAAGGTAACACGGCTTATGTGTTGTACATATATCACTCCACAGCCTTGTGGGTTTACTTTTCATTTAGTTTCGGTAAAGTTTTCTTACTGGAAGGTACGTGGATATAACGGGACATAACTCAATCTATATGTTAAAATATGTTTATCTGCATGTAACCTTTCTTCTTTTTCTTTCCTTTCGTTTCTTTCTTTCTTTTTTGCTCTCACATCTTGGCTCTAACCATTTTCTCATATGTGAATATCTACTGCTTTTGTTTCATGTTTGTTGTAATGTGCAAGTATAATATGTTTGTCTGTGTATATGTCTATGATTGTATATGTATCTTCATAAATGGAGGAATTAAAGAATAATAACTTCTTCTAATCAAAAAGGTCAAAACCGGAGCTTGCATGAGAAATAAATATAACTTACTTCCAAGATTTTCCTCACCACCATCCCTGCCTCTAAATGATGGATCTTGCTTTCTGAGAGCAGATCCTAGACCTGCCTCAAGCTCTCCCAACAAACTCTGTAGTTTAGGATCAATGTTCTTACTCCATTTTCCATCTTCACACAGCAATGGGGCATACACCTAGAAAAATATGTTATTATGGGTCCCACATTATTAATTGATCAAGGAAAGTTTACTATAATAACAATTATACAATCAATCAATTGATCATCCAAACAATCAACCAGTCAAATGTTTCTCCCATATTTTCATCAAATAAGTATTTTACTGTAGAATTTAATGATTATCATGCAGACAGCTTAGAATTCAAGTACTTCTAAAGCCTACTAACTGATTTTCAAGTACTTTTCAAAGCAAAACTCTGTTTCCAGCACTTTTCAAGGCTGTGCGAAAGTTGGGTTTGAAAGCTGATGCAAATGACAAAATGTTATGGTAATGGGTTAAAGCTCTGTTACCTTCTGCATGGCATGATAGAGTGTGTTGAGTGGAGAGTCTAACATGGATGACACAACAATGTTGGTGAGAAGATTGTCCGGTGTAATGACATCTGGACGAACTTTGAAGAACACGATCACTCTATCCTTGTTATCACTGGGCTCAACCTGCGGAAAATATTAGAAATTTGTTCATTATAAAAACATCATATAAATAACATGAGAAACTAGAACTGTCACAGGTGACTTGATACCCCCGCACAAGCTTTCATTACAGAAAGGGCAATAAGTGTATCAAGCTTAAAGTTGCTAGCACTTATGGTTTAGAAGATAAGGTCTAGACAAAAATGCAAGGGTACAAACAACAAAGGGCAATAATTCTTAAAGTTGGCATGACAGAGTAACAATTCTTTTACATGACACTTCCTGACAATGAGATGTATAAGTGTACCAATTTTGAAGTTGCTAGCACTAATGGTTTAGAAGATATGTTCCGGACAAGAATCCAAGGGTAAAAACAACAAAGGACAATCACTCTAATGGTAGGCATGCCAGAGTAACAATTCTTGTACGAGACACTTCCCCACAATAAGATGTATAAGTGTACCAAGTTTGAAGTTGCTAGCACTTGTGGTTTAGAAGATATGGTCCAAACAAAATGTAAGGGTACAAACAACAAAGGGCAATAACTCAAAAAGTGGGCCTGGCTGCACAATCATTCTAATGGTAGGCATGCCAGAGTAACGATTCCTGCACAAGACACTTCCCCACAATAAGATGTATAAGTGTACCAAGTATGAAGTTGCTAGCACTTGTGGTTTAGAAGATATGGTCCAAACAAAATGTAAGGGTACAAACAACAAAGGGCAATAACTCAAAAAGTGGGCGTGGCTGAGTAACAGTTATTGTACATGACACTTCCCCAAAATGAGATGTATAAGTGTACCAAGTTTGAAGTTGCTAAGACTTGTGGTTTAGAAGATATGGTCCAAACAAAATGTAAGGGTACAAACAACAAAGGGCAATAACTCAACAAGAGGGCCATGATGGCCCTAGATCGCTCACCTGAAATTTCTTGCCTTGTTGAAATAAACATTTTGACCTGTATAGTAGCAAATTAAGAATTTTGCAATAAAGCCCCTTTTCCTAAGTTTTTCAAAAGAATGAAACAAAATTCAGCCTTTTCAAAAGTGTTTGCTCTTTTACCCTTTTTCTGATGCCACTGCACTAAGAGCTTTGATATTAATCAAATTCTTATAACAACTTTGAAAGCCCTTCACCCAAAGATCATTCATGTGAATATTGGCCCACTGCATGTAGTAAGCCAGAAGATTTTTAAAAGATTTGGCTATTTTCCCCTTTTCTCATGCCGCGGAAGTCAAAGGCTTTGATGGAATCAAAGTCTCTAAAAAACTTTGAAAGCCCTTCATCAAAGGATCATTCATGGGAAGTTTCAAGAATATTGGCCAACTAGTTGAAGGCAGAAGATTTTTACAAGATTTGGCTATTTTCTCCTTTTCTCATGCCGCGGCAGCCAGAGTCTTTGATGGAATCAAATTCCTTTTAACAACTTTGAAAGCCCTTCACCCAAGGATCATTCATGTGAAGTTTCCAGAATATTGGCTTGCTAATTAGGCAGAAGAAGATTTTTAAAATATTTGGCTATTTTCCCCTTTTCTCATGCCGCGGCAGCCAGAGTCTTTGATGGAATGAAATTCTTTTAACAACTTTGAAAGCCCTACACTCAAAGATCATTCATGTGAAATTTCAAGAACATTGGCTGACTGGTTAGGCAGAAGAAGATTTTTAAAAGATTTGGCTATTTTCCGCTTTTCTCATGCCGCGGCAGCCAGAGTCTTTGATGGAATCAAATTCTTTTAACAACTTTGAAAGCCCTTCACTCAAGGATCATTCATGTGGAGTTTCAAGAATATTGGCCCACTGGTTAGGCAGAAGAAGATTTTTAAAAGAGTTGGCTATTTTCCCCTTTTCTCATGCCGCGGCAGCCAGAGTCTTTGATGGAATCAAATTCTTTTAACAACTTTGAAAGCCCTTCACCCAAGGATCATTCCTGCCAAGTTTCAAGAAAATTGGTCTACTGGTTTGGGAGAAGAAGATCTTTAAAGAAATTGTGGACGGACGGACGGCCGGATGGACGGACGGACGGACGACGGACAACGACCGATCACAATACCTCACCTTGAGCACTTTGTGCTCAGGTGAGCTAAAAAGTGGGCCTGGCTGAGTAACAGTTATTGTACATGACACTTCCCCACAATGAGATGTATAAGTGTACCAAGTTTGAAGTTGCTAGAACTTGTAGTTTAGAAGATATGGTCCAAACAAAATGTAAGGGTACAGATAACAAAGGGCAATAACTCAAAAAGTGGGCGTGGCTGAGTAACAGTTATTGTACATGACACTTCCCCACAATGAGATGTATAAGTGTACCAAGTTTGAAATTGCTAGCACTTATGGTTTAGAAGATATGGTCCAGACAAAAATGCAAGGTTACAAACAACAAAGGGCAATAACTCAAAAAGTGGGCGTGGCAGAGTAACGATCCCTACAAAGGACACTTGCCAACAATAAGATCTATAAGTGTAGAAAGTTTTAAGTTGCTAGCACATATGGTTTAGAAGATATGCTCTTGAGAAGTATTTTGTCCACGGACAGACATACATACATACATACATACAGACATACAGACAGACATACAGACAGACAGACAGGTTGATTCCAGTATACCCCCTAAAACATTCGTTTTGCGGGGGTATAAATATCAAAATATGAAACACACAATAAATAACTTGAATCTTAGACATTCAAATCTTGTTACATGATTTTCATTATGTTATTGAATACATGTACATGTATTTAGAGCATGAAACATAAACCGTAATACCAGTAAGAGTTACCACGAATGAATTGATAACATAATTACGTTTGAAGTTTTAAACAAAAGTTTAAATTATTCTGTACAGTGTTTATTTTTAATTTTGGGGGAAGGCGGTCAGGGCCCATCGGTGGGGGAAAATTTGCGTGTGAACGCCCAAAAAGGGGAAATTTCAATACATGCTTATACATGTACTCTCATATACAGTGTTATAAACACATTTAACTTGCTTGTAAATCATAATGGGACATTCAAACAACCATTAGTACTGTTAGAGATGCCTAGAATCTAAATATGATTTGGATTTTTCTTTGCAAGAAAAAAATCTAGTTCCAGGAGGGGAAAATTTCTCTGAAATGGGGGAAAAAAGTATATTCCTCAGAGAGGGGAAAGGGGCCCAATAACGACCGTTTTTTTAAGAAAAAAAATCACTGCTGTACTATAATTCCCTTCAACCCTCAATAACTCTTGTTCAGTATTCTCATTTGTTAATTTACAACACCAAAATATGAAAAATCTAAAATCATTAACCCTTTCCCATACAGTGATGCCTTTTGACACTCCTCAATAGAAAAAAATTGGTAAAACATTGT
Source organism: Fragum sueziense (assembly GCA_963680895.1). NCBI lineage: Eukaryota > Metazoa > Mollusca > Bivalvia > Cardiida > Cardiidae > Fragum > Fragum sueziense. The sequence continues at coordinate 21,003,484 of OY804596.1, read as the reverse complement.
GGAAAATGAAGAAATTGTTGTAACAAGGTGCAAGTTCTTCATTTTCAACATTGTTTTCTAACTCAAAATAGAAAGGCTTTTAAAATTTCAACTTATTCTTGTCTTCTGCAACACCTTTCAAATTGGAACAGTCCAAAATTTTGTTGTCAGGTAATGGGTTAACCCTTTCTCGAACAAGACCTGGTTTTGACGTCCCTAATAGAAAAGGCTTGGGAAAACATTCAAACAAAAGAAGAAACTGCTGATAACCAGCAGTTTCTCCTTTAGTCTCAATACTTTCTATGCCATGTTTTACACAAATTCTATCTTTAATAACACTTCCACTTCGTCATTTGTGGCAGTTTTTGAAGTGGATCACCCAAAAATTTTGCCGTTTGGGAAAGGGTTAAATGCCTGATGAAATACCTTATCGGAGAAGACAACATTTTTGGTTCTACTTCTCGGATCAAGACGACCGGCCAGAATACTTGTGTTCCCATCGTCGAGGAAACTGTTTACAGCCGAAGAATCAGCCTGCTTCGCAAACCCACCATCATTCACAGGGATGGCAAAATAATTCCCTGTTGTTGCCAAAATATACTGCTTACGCGAATCTCCAGACATGTTTGTCAAGAATTATGACCTGGAATAAAATATGACAGCTTGTATCAAAATCAAGACAGATCTATACTTGTACAGAGTTTTAGTTTAATCCATAATTTTTGGGGTCCCTGGGACGCAACTTTATCAGCTATGGGGGTCCCCGGCTTAGTGTTGGGGGTCCCTCATTGGTTTTGTAAGTAGAAAAAATTACTATAATTAGAGTATTTTCAATCAACCTACATGCATTTATTTTCCTTTACAATACATTGATGCAGTCTGTCAAAGACCAGATCGGATAAGTCGAATTTTCACTTAAGTCGAAGTTCAATCTGGTCCCGTCCTCATCAATTCACATAACTTTTTAAAACAAAATTATTTCGAACTGAATATAGCTATTGAAATATAGTAGGAAAAGGATAGAAATTGCTCAAAAACGAGCAATTTCTTTCCTTTTCCTACCATATTTCAATAATAATCGTACTTGATTAGTGTAAAAACGGTCAAATATCAACTTTATTGAAGCCGAACCAAATCGGATGAGTCGAACTCCGGATATGTCGAGATATTTTGACGGTCCCTCTGACTTCGACACAACCAGTGTCGACTGTATTTGATTCGAAGTTGCGATATTCGAGGGAACCTTAATCGAATCAAATATTTTGGCCTGTATCTTATGAAAATTGTTGTCGAGTGTGACCTGGCAAAACCATTTTTTGTGATAATATATTTCTCATGCTCTTTGGTTTCAAACATTTTTAGTTTACCAATATTTAACATTTGTTTTCGTTCCCGTCAACAGCTGATCTAAGTCCTCATTACAGAATTGAAATTGCGTCCCCAGGGGCGCTGGTCTTCAAATTTGACAACACCTGCTACCATGGAACACAGTTTTCCTGCATCCATTAAAACCCTGCTTGTAAAACAATGAATATAACCATTATAAATGAGTTGAAAATGGCATTTATTGCCCTTGATGGGTCTGTCAGTGTATCTTCCACCCTGGCATTGCGTAAAAATCCTGCAATGAATAAAACAGATATATAATATCAGGGGTTTTTCTTGTTATATGGCTGTAGCCGTTGAACGGCTACTTCCCCACCCAAAAAAAATTCCCCACCAGTCTGCAAAAATCCCCCATTTGTTTTGCTTCTTCAGCCTTTATAAAAAAAAGATTTCTGATCGGACAAATCTTTGTGATGATCATACTTGTGGAAAAACGCTTTATCTCAACAAGTAAAGCATCTATATTTATAGGGTAATTGATTGAATGATTCGATTATGGTTATCCCTCTAGGTAGAATTGAAATTCATCCGGCCCGGTATGAGCATTAATAAACTTTCCTTTTTCATTCCCCTTGCAGAGTGACCGTTTATGCAGTTTGTTTCAAAGGCCCGTAAGAGGTCGCGTTTGATTTGTAAATTAAGAAGTGGAAAGAGAATTGATAGTACGCACAAAAATGAAAAATAAATCATTTTTGCCGAAAATGAATTAATGAATATGGACAGAAACGATCTACACACCGATATTTTGAAATAAATGAACTGTTATTTCGGGGCGCTGATTGCCATTCGACTAAATTCCCCGACATTCGGACGGTCAAAATTTACATTGATCCCGAATCAAACACGCCAGTGAAATGGCGTCACCAATAAAGTTCAGCTTCGTGGGATAAAAGGTAAATACGAAGCACCATCGGAGTATTTTCACAAAATAGTTGGAAAGTTTTGAAAGCAAATCAATAGGGATAAAAACAGTGGATGGCCAGACAAACAAGCTCTTGTCACTCAGGATCGTCGAAGGAAAAATGGAAAATCCCATCGATCGAATGTAGCGTCTGCCTCGTAACGGTCACTGGCACTACTCGACCCCAGTGTATTGACACTTTTGCACATTTATCACGTTATCTAAAGTTACAATGACTTAGATCTAAATGAATAGTCTAAGATCTTGGTCTACAAGCTACTATTGAAAGATTTGTTTAACCCTCTCCCAAACGACAAGATTCTAGGGTAGTCCAATTTGAAAGTTGCTGCAGACGACAAAATGGACATTCAAGTCAAGTAAATTTTATTTACAAAGTCAGTACATAGCTAAGAAAATATTTAGACAAAAGGAGAAACTGCTGGTTCTTCTGTTTTATGTTTGTTATTATCAATATAATAATTTTTCCCCAAATTGGAAAAATCGCACGCTTTTTTCCCCACCTGAAAGACCAGGTCCCTTCCCCAAAAATGAAAAAAAAGCCCTGAATATGAGTTGAACAAGTAACCCTACCTACAAAAAAATAGCACATATTTTAGGCGTTGATGTTCAAACACCCTTAAGATTCGGTGACACAGACACACAATGTATTGTTATTAAAATTGTATGTATAGAAGTTATCTATATCGCTGTTCACATATTAGGATTGGCCTTGCGAACCTCGCGGTACTAACATCTCAGAATGAAATTTTTCCAGAACAACTCCTTACTTTCAATGTTTCTGTTACTCTATGGTTGCATCAACATCTCTTTAGTTTATTTTCACAGAGATTTTTTTCGTGTACTGCATAATATTGATTTCTGTGCCATGTGACTTTAGGCATGTTGACCTAGTTACTACAAGAGCTGTCCGAAGACAGCGCGCTCGACTTTGTAAATTGCTTAGAATAAAGGGGGCATAACTCCAAATAGAGTGGTCCCAGGGTCATGGGCCCTGATAGTAAGGTAGAGGGTGTGATGGTGAATAAGTATTCCAAGTTTGGGTTGAATCCCTTTGATAGTATGGAAGTTATTGATGTTTGAAAAAACTTTAACCTTGGTTGCAACGCCAACGCCGACGCCAACGCCGACGCCGACGCCCGGGTGACAGTATAAGCTCTCATTTTCTTCGAAAAGTCGAGCTAAAAAATAGGTATTTTGGAAACCTTGCGGTATTCATATGAGGTCCTGCAATGTGTACCACAGAATATCAGCCGGAATATTTTTGTCAGATATAGATTAGAATATAATTTATGTTAATATTTTTCCAACATCCAATGCATGTGAAAAAGAAAACAAGGTTCAAAATGGATCCCAGGAAAAAATGCTTTGAACGCCAAACCTTTACAATATTTAGATTTAGATTTCTAACTCTCAGTGAGAAAACCCCTTTCAGGGCCCCTTTAACTATCTAAAAAAAATATGTGTACTTACAAATGTTTAAAAAAATGAATAAGCTACAATTCGTGATAAGAATTTTTTACTTTTGAGGTCCGAAAAAACTGGTTTGAAAGTATTAAGTTTAGTGTACCTTAGACACACATTTTGAACTTCTGTCTGGGCCTCCTTATTTCACTCCCTTATTTGGAAGAGCTGTGACGTCATCAATGACGCGTTGTCTGCCATTTTGAAACCATAATTGACAGAAGCAGAAAAGGCAGAAATTATTCACAAAATTCAGCAAAAATCCTGCACTTTGCGCATTTATTGCACCAGCCATTTCATAACAGGGGATAAGCAAATTTTGAGAAGGTCAGTTTCATTGTATCGTCGCTGAAAATGTGTTTTGCTAACCAATTTAATTAATTTTTTTCATCGAGTTGGTGTCAGCTGTAAAGATAGATATCCGGCTAATCAAAGCTTATGGGGATAATTCTCGTTGGTAGCGCAGTTTTGCCACATGGTAAATTTTGTGATTACCGCGAGGTTTAAAGTACCGCGAGGTTTGCACGAACGACTATACTTTTTCATTTATCGATAAAAGTGAGTTAGATTGTCGATTGTCGATTTTCAGCCATAGGGCCACATATCCTCACGGGTATTTTCGTTAATACAGAGCGGTCACGTGTACATACTCGCGGTATTAAGGTGGTGCGCATTAATTAGTTAATGTCAGATGTGGCGAAACGACGAGTTTCCACCACAAATGCCTCTAATTCTGATAGGATGACACTTCTCCACGTTTTATGCTCGTCATCCGCTTTCGCTCCCAGCAGCAAATTAGTATCCAGGTGGATGATTCCACATCTGTCGTGCAAATTCTTCCTCATGGTTTCCCTTTGTCCATCAAATCTGTCGCATTCAATTAAATAGTGGTATATCGTTTCTATATTTCCACACTGGCACAAACTGTCGTCGCTCAATTTACATTTATGTAGATATTCCTTCAGTCCCACATAGCCCGTCCTTAGCTGCGAGATGATTCTCTCTCCTGTCTTGGATGAAAATTGATGCCTTATTTTGTAATCCACGAATGGCCTGTGGCTAAAAAGGTGCCTGCCTTTTTCCGAAATATCCCATCTCTCCTGCCATTTCTTCTTGACGGACTCTTTTACTGCTGTTTTCACATCATTCAGGGATAATACTGGGGGGAGATCTTTCATTCCCATCTCTTTTGCTTCTTCTGCTGCTTCTTTAGCAAGCTTGTCTGCTAGTTCATTTCCTTTGATATTTGCATGCCCAGGCGTCCACGAAATTTCAACATTTACTCCTGAAACTTCTAATTTCTGGATATCTTCTTTTATTTCTTGTATTGTGGCTTTGTGCGAGTTGGCCTCCCATCCCAGAACAAGATGACCAACTGCACACTGGCTATCACTAAAAATGTGAAGTTTTTCCATAATTTGCAGCTCATTCTCCGTTGTTCTAGCCTGTATTTGTTTTACTGCTAATTTGATGGCAATTAATTCACCCAACAAAATAGAGCCAAAGGAGCTAACTGGGTGCTTTAGAAGCACAGGCTCTGTGTGACCTGGACGGAAGACACAAGCTCCAGCCCCACAAGGTCCGGGGTTCCCTAAACAAGATCCATCCGTAAAAGCGATAGCTGTTTTCTCGTTGCATTTTTCTAACATATTACCTATTATTTCCTTTGAAGATGATTCTTGGAACTTTGTTCTGGTTTTCGAAGACCCAAGGTTCTGCCAGTATTCAGGCCTTCGTCTTCCTGGCTGTAAGGAGTCCCGAAACGTACATTCTTTTTCAAGACACTGCAGGGGTATTCCTGTGTTAGACACCATGTCTGCAATTTGCACATTCATTTTTCCAAAAGGTGAAATTTTTCGTTCAGCTTCCTCTGTGTCTTCAAATCTGTCCCAACATCTTTTAATGTATGTGTCATCATCTTTTGTCATTATCTTGGCTGCTTGTCTTACCGCCAGTTCCTCTCTTCTTAAATCTAGTGGCTTTATGCCGGACTCTACCTCTAATGCATCCAGACTAGCAGTAGCAGGGACCCCTAAACACAATGCTAGTCCTTTCCTTTGAACTTTCTCCAATCCAGAACAATTACCTATCTGCCACACTCCAGCTGCATATGGGTCTTTATCAGATAATTGGAAAATATAACCTCCGTCACACATTTTTTTTTTGCATACTTAGTTGAGCCATTTGTGTATTTATACTTGTAAAACAATATCTTAACTTTCAATAAATGGTGAAAAAAAGATAGTTCAAGCTTTTTCTTATTAATTAAGACATGATTTGTAAGACCTATCAAATGTGACGGATGTTACATTGTCAATGTAGATATTACAAAAGCAACCACATCATCTGTAGTTTTTCATTTAAACAATTTTTAAAGGAAAATACTAGATAATTGCATTTCTTTTCATTGCTATAAGAATAATAAAAATATATATTTTCCTTATATATGTTATTTTTTTATGTGACGGATGTTACTGATATCTTCATGACATTTCACTTTTTAAATATGTCAGCAAACAAGAAAAAATGCATAAATCTTTCGGAAAACCATCCATTTCTTCCCTGAAAGAGTTCCCATATGGTCATGATTTAGAGTTGAATACAATATCGTATCTTATGCTCTTAAATAGTAAAAATAAAATGGATGTTACATTTGACTGTTTGACAAGATAAAGAAAAGTGATGGATGTTGTACGTTAAGTGTTGACCAAATACAGAAAAGTGACGGATGTTGCTTAACAATAATAAATTATTGCTTGTCATACCTAGTTCATAAAACTTTATTTATGAACAAAAATGTTATCTTTGCTTGGAAAAATAAAACAATAAGTATGACAGCTATATACAAGAAGCTATTGCCATCATACCTTATCACAGTGAACATCACACTATTTCTTTCCTTGTCATAATCTAACCAAAATATGTTGTTTTCAAGGAAAACAACATTATTTAATGACCTCATCATAGTACAGAGCTTTTCAAAAAACATCTGAAATGCAGAAAATAGTAAAAGTGTGCTTGACAGTTATTCTAAAGATCATAAAATTTTATGAAATAATGACGCTTTTGTTTTCAATCGATAGCTGTAAACACTGCAGCTTTGAATGTGTGTCAGTTGAAAATTATGTACTTGTAAGCTTAATTATGACAAGTAAAAGGAATAGATTTATTCACATATATTTCACTGTGCATGTAAACCTGTATTTATGTTGTAAAAATACAAGAGCCTATGTGTGATATTTCCAATAATCTAAAATGTGCCCCAAGTAGCGACAGATCCGCCAGTGTGATCAGTCGTGTAGAAAGTTACTGACATTCTTTTCCCTTTTGGTGGCTCATTGAAATAGGCTGCTCAGGATGCTACTGCACTTAATAAATTGTTGGAAATGTCAAACAAGTCAAACCCTATTCATATTCCTGTTGTATGTACCTATTGGCTATTAACATCCCTCTGTAGCATGCTAACCTGCTTTGTAACATAGCTCCATGGGTGGTGGTTTTCAGATTAGGGTAAACTGATGTTGAGTCAGACACCTTCAATATTGAAGTTAAACGGCAACTTTATACCAAATATGATTCTGTATGGCACCATTGGTACTTTGACTTTCGATTAAACCATAGTTGTCATTCTTATCATGACGAGGTATTTCAATATTGCAGGTGTCCAACTCAATATAAGTTTTCCCTACCATTTTAGTCATTAGCCAGGCAACCAAAGTGAAAATTGGACCTGGGGGTTCAGGTTAGTAACAGGTTTCAGACATCTCCTTCAACACACATTTTATGTGCTGACAAATCCTTGCATGAGAAAGTATTTGGGAATAACAGAAATATCTTGTAAAAGGCAAACACTCTTTCTTTTGGTATACAAGTACAGTTTGAAATGTTGTTAGCAACCTTATCAAATATATACACATACCAGAAGTCTGTCTTTATAATTGGTTCATAAGGTGCTATAACAGCAGATAACGCAAAGTTTGAATTTCAACAAGCTCACAAAATAGTACATTTTACAAGTTTAATGTAATGCTTTTTTTAAAGAGGAAAACATGAACAAAAGGAAATCCGAACTTATATTTAGATACTGACTAAATAACTACGAAATGAAGGAACATTAATTTAAAAACAATATGCTGCTTGAGGATGTCTGGTCTCCTACTAGAAGCAAGTCCCAAACAAGAACTTGTTTTGAATTCCCTAATAGAAATTAATTGGGAAAAGATTGACAGAAAATAATAAGTAAAACAAGAGGGCCATGATGGCCCTAGATCGCTCACCTGAAATTTCTTGCCTTGTTGAAATAAACATTTTGACCTGTATAGCAGCAAATTAAGAATTTCGCAATAAAGCCCCTTTTCCTAAGTTTTTCAAAAGAATGAAACAAAATTCAGCCTTTTCAAAAGTGTTCGCTCTTTTACCCTTTTTCTGATGGCACTGCACTAAGAGCTTTGATATTAATCAAATTCTTATAACATCTTTGAAAGCCCTTCACCCAAAGATCATTCATGTGAAGTTTTAAGAATATTGGCCCATTACATGTAGTAAGTCAGAAGATTTTTAAAAGATTTGGCTATTTTCCCCTTTTCTCATGCAGCGGAAGTCAAAGGCTTTGATGGAATCAAAGTCTCTAAAAAACTTTGAAAGTCCTTCACCAAAGGATCATTCTTGGGAAGTTTCAAGAATATTGGCCAACTAGTTGAAGGCAGAAGATTTTTACAAGATTTGGCTATTTTCCCCTTTTCTCATGCCGCGGCAGCCAGAGTCTTTGATGGAATCAAATTCTTTTAACAACTTTGAAAGCCCTTCACCCAAAGATCATTCATGTGAAGTTTCAAGAATATTGGCTTGCTAATTAGGCAGAAGAAGATTTTTAAAATATTTGGCTATTTTCCCCTTTTCTCATGCCGCGGCAGCCAGAGTCTTTGATGGAATGAAATTCTTTTAACAACTTTGAAAGCCCTTCACTCAAGGATCATTCATGTGAAATTTCAAGAATATTGGCTGACTGGTTAGGCAGAAGAAGATTTTTAAAAGATTTGGCTATTTTCCGCTTTTCTCATGCCGTGGCAGCCAAAGTCTTTGATGGAATCAAATTCTTTAAACAACTTTGAAAGCTCTTCACTCAAGGATCATTCATGTGAAGTTTCAAGAATATTGGCCAACTGGTTAGGTAGAAGAAGATTTTTAAAAGAGTTGGCTATTTTCCCCTTTTCTCATGCCGCGGCAGCCAGAGTCTTTGATGGAATGAAATTCTTTTAACAACTTTGAAAGCCCTTCACCCAAGGATCATTCCTGCCAAGTTTCAAGAAAATTGGTCCACTGGTTTGGGAGGAGAAGATCTTTAAAGGAATTGTGGACGGACGGACGGCCAGCCGGACGGACGGACGGACGGACGGACGGACGACGGACAACGACCGATCACAATACCTCACCTTGAGCACTTTGTGCTCAGGTGAGCTAACAAGTTATGCAGAGGGACCATCCAGGAACTCAGTGGAACAAATGTTTGAAAAGGAGATTGGATCTAACAGTGGCCTTCTACAAATTGTTTATCAAAAACAAAGACCAGAGATCAGTAGTAAAAAAAAAGGCATTCAGAAAATCTGAAGACAGTTCAAGATTTTGCTCTTTGTAAGTCTTAGCATTCCATGCAATTTAACCAGGATATATACTTTCGCACACGTTCCCAGACTGTCCTTTTTCGCATGACTGAACGCACATGTATTAAAATCTCCATTCATAGTATTTTTACCCATTACCAGTCAGACAGCAATATTTAAGACATGTCCTGATTCAAAGATGTTGCAGACAACAATTTGAAGTGAATGAAATTTTACAGTTTTTGGTTTCTCTGAGTAGAAAACATTGTGGGAAATGAAGATATTGCTTGTCACAAGCAATGCCTTCTTTTTCAACAATATTTTCTAAAGCCTTTATCTTGTAGGGTGTCAAAAAGCGTCATTGTGTGGGAATGGGTTAAAATTTATAATAAATCCTAGAGCCACTCATGGACAAGTTTGGTTCTTTCACTCTTTCAATTATGTCCCCATTTGAAACATAAAACATCTTTTCATCTATTGTCCAATAATATTTCCAGCACTGTCTGTAAAATTTGACCCACACACCATTACTGTCAGCTGGTCCCTCAACCACCTGTAAATACATAAAATAAACAAGATGTGTCTGTGAAACACAAATGCCCCCGAAATGGCCATTTTTGTAAAATGTTAAGTTTTCGTAGAGTAAAGGGTTGATAAGGGTTAAGTGATGACCTTGAGGAAGGTCAAATTGCATGGAACAGATAGGTATCATTGAAAGGAAGTTGCATACCAAATTTGAGCTTTGTATGTCAAATACTTTTTGAGAAAAGGCAAATGTTAAGTTTTCGGACAGACAGACAGACGGATGGATAGACAGACGGACACGAGTAAAACAATATGCCCCCGATCTCTCGATATGGGGGCATAAAAATGATCCACTACAACATAAATATGATTTGGTCAGAATTGAAAGATGTTGCAAAATTTGACGGACTGAATTTTCAAAATTTAAGTTTTAAAAGAAGAAGGCATAAAGTGAAAAAAGTCAAATGATTATTGCAAATCGTAGTTGAAAATTATTGTTAAATGATTGAGATCAAAGCAATAGAACAATATGAATTACATTTCATTTTGAAATTTATTTCTTACAATGTCATGAACAGCATTCTTATCTATTTTGGAGTCAATAATATTTTATTAGTTTATAATCACATTACAGTTAATATTTTTTTGTAAATCTATGCAAAGTTTGCAAACCGGAACTAAAACTTGCGAACCTCAGTTTTGACTGAATGACAATGTAATACTACTCAATAACTTTCTTCTAGATATACAGTTTTTATGCAATGATGCCTATGCCGAGATGGGCGTATATTTATGGCAATTCCCTTGTTAATAGTGTCCCTATATATCAAAGTTCCTGTGCCTTGGCTTTTTGAGGAAATATATATGTTTGTGAAACACCACATGGGGCGTGTTAAGTTTTCACAAAAAGCTTTCAGACAGACAGACAGTGACAAAACAATGATGCCCCTGATCTTTCGATACAGAGGCAAAAGAATGAGAAAATTCGGTACCCCCCATCAGAGTTGAATGTTTTCTATCCTACAACATGGTCTATAAAGTGTTTGTATTCAAACAAGCAAATTCGTTGAATTGATATCCCCCGCCGAACATATTTTCATTGTAAATGGAGTAGCGCGGAAACGAATATCACTCTATGTATATGGCTTCAACATTCAGGGGCAGTAACTCTAAATTCAATGCTCAAACCGGGTAACCCCGACGATATGCCCATGTCCTCTTTGTAGTGGAGCTGTGCAAAAAGTTTCATTGAAATCTGGTCTATAGTTTTCAAGAAATAGCGCGGAAATGAATCTTGGACGGACGGACACGCCAGCATTTCAGGATTAAGTGTTTTTTTCTTTGATCTTTATGAAGAAAAGTGCCACATAAAATGGCATGGTTTAAGTGTTCTTATTTCATATAAATTATGGACGGATTGAACCACATAAACCCCCGGACATTGGCACGGGCGAACGACACAAAAACTATACAACCCCCCCCCCCCCCCCCCCCCCCGATGATTTCATCGGCGGAAGATAATAATAATAATTACAAAGGGTTAGGGGGTCTCTCTTCTCTTGGTCAATGGTATCATCTTTGTTCCGGGGCTGTACTGTCTCACATGTACTTCCATCTTCCTGGGACTTCGACTCTGCATTCGGTTGTCCTGGATCCTCATGATCATCATACTGGACAACAGTTCTTTCAGAGCTGAAAATATAAAAGAACAACATGTGTTTATGAAACACAAATGCCCCCGTGTTAAGTTTTCACAATAAGTTTTCAGACAGACAAGATGGACTGGCAGATAGACAGAAAGTGATAAAACAATATGCCCCTGATCTTTCAATACGGAGGCATAAAAATGTGTTGATTTGGTACCCCAATAAGTGTTGAACATGGTCTATAAAGTGTATGTATTTAAATAATACTCACGGACGGACGATGCAAAAACAATATCCCCCCCCCCATGATTTCATCGGCAGGGGATAATAATACTTACACAGGGTTAGGGGGATCTTTCTTCTCTTGGTCAATGGTATCTTCTTTGGTCTGGGGCTGTACTGTCTCACATGTACTTCAATCACAGAATAATTTCTTCTGAAATAAAAATAATTCAAGCTTGGAAGTTACTTTTAACATTGATGATTTTAATATGCTTGTCAAAATGTAACGGCAAACCTTTACACTTAGCAAGTATAATCTTCAAGACAAACTAAGAATAGCTGACAGAAAAGTAGGATTAGAGGAATCTTTCATTATTTTTTAAAGCAACATAACATTCTATTTTACTGGTAACAATTGTATACAAAGAAAAAACAACATTGGATGTTATTTTGACAGTCATTTTGTCGTCAACTGTTATCTCCATTTACAAAAAGGAATGTCAAAAGTTATAGGCAATCACAAAAATTGAACATGCTTGGGAAGAGTCATATACACACTGGCCAAATTTGATTCAACAAACGGCTAACTACAGTATGCTTAAACCTTTTGCTTCGTATGATTTATATGACATAATGCCACTTATATTAGCTGCTCAGTTATTCGACGGTTACTATTGACATTCCGTTTAAAAATAAAAATGTCAAATAAAACGCCGTTTCGGGCAGATTTTGTCAAATTGTAACAGACGTATTGGTTTGTTTAAGTTCTCAATTCATAACGAATATTTCAGTATCTGTTGAGTCATCCTGACAACATAATACATGCTGCTTGATATCGAACACGAAGGAATAACTAGAAGTTAAAATTTCGTCAAATTATCGTGTGTCGCGGAGGTGACAACACAAAATGGGTGCGTTCAGGGTTCTCCCATCGGTAGCCATTGGTGCCGTTGGTAACCATCGGTAGCCATCGGTAACCGTCGGTATACCGATGGATATTTTGTTGGTAACCAATTGTCCCGAGAGTAGACAAGTCGGGTAGCATCGTTAGCCTCGTTTTCATTACAGTAAGATGGCGGATAACAATCCAACTACGGCGATCCTAATCATATATTTTCTTCAATAGCATGCGAATCGCATTCTAACCGTTCTCGATAGAATGTATTGTAATAGTTGAAGCAACAGTTATTTTATTAAGCCATTTATTTCTGAAAATATCTTTTTATTCATAATTTTTGAAAACGAACGATCACTCTGCGGGGAGAATACGCTCTTGGTAATTGATTATCCGCCTTTTTTACCAATCGGCACAATCTTCGTTCAGAGTTTGTTGGTTGCCGACGGTGCCATCGGCTACCAATGGTACCATCGGTAGCCGACGGTAAATACACTTTGTTACCGATGGGAGAACCCTGAACGCACCCAATGTTCTTGACCGACAACAAACTTACCCCCAATTCGTCCATTTTGGCACCGGTGTACACAAAAACTGATGACGTAGCTCACAAACGGCGCTATTAAATTTCATTCAGCGTGAAATTCGCGCGCATCACCCCTCCCTTTGCGAGCTAGGGCGATTTAAACGGAGGTTACGAAATTGACCGACAGAGGCCGTGATTTCAAAATTTTGTTCGTTTAGAAACGCAGGGTTGAACTAGGGAAAAGTAAAAGATACAAAACCATGGCGCGATAACTGCTTTTGTAGTAGAAATTATTCATATATCCATTTTTTTGACTGGTACTTTGTATCAGATCAAACAAAAAAAATCTTTTTTTGACCGACAGCGTAACCGGCGCAACAGGTATATTCGGAAACTGATTTTTAACCAATAAATGCATAAAAACAACCAAAAAACTGAAAGAATTGCAGAAAAAATATTTAAGATTTGAAAAATTGTGAAAAAGATATTGAGAATTTTATCATGGCACTACCTTCATCCACTTTGACATACCATGTAGTTCATACAGTTCATACAGCTTTCGAAACCGGATGCGATACACTATCGCATAAGCATATATATGCTTCTTAGGCCCTTTCGAAGTTCGTTTTCCCCGTTGAATAATGGTAGTCCATATTGTTTTGGACTTCCGGTTATAACACAGTTACACTTAAGCACTGCACACACTTGGTATATTCACTTTTCTTGTATTCACTTTACTCATAATCTTAATATGTACACTTATAACATCACACATGATTCTTACTTTGATTTGTATTGCAGATGCCACATAGTCATATACAATATTTTATTATTATTATCATTTCTTAATATTTGCAATATATTTTAACCTTATTCATTTTATTTACATTGGCTCAAAATAATTGCTATTGAACATTTTTAATCGTTAAAAAAATCTTTTTTCTGTTTCTTACAATAAAATAACACATTACAAGATACAGAAGCATTTCCTAATTACATTTTCCTTTAGCCTAAGTTCATTGTATATTCTTTTTGTTTCTTAGTTACAAGTTACTTAACTATTTGTCTTGAATCAATATATTTTTCTGCTTTTGTGTACCGTAATTTATCTTTTTTCATATATTTTATATCTTTGGTTTCTTACTTAAATAGCCCATCACTTACATTGAGTTTTGTAGGGTACCGTATCTATTGAATAATTATTAGTCTAAACTGTATATAAGTATATTTTTTTTTCTTTATTGTTTTATTTATTTATTTATTTTATTTCTTTTACTGTTATCATTGATGTTTTAATTGGTTATTACTTGATTTCGTTATGGCTTGCACAAGAAATATGGCAGTCCATCACTTTCTTGTCCTTACCAATTTACTAAAACATTGGGATTATTTCCTAGATTATTTTTGTTTGTTTAATTTATGTGTCATCTAATTATAAGTATTATTCTTGCACATGTTATGATGTCTAAAAAAATCTTAATTTTTTGTATTTACAATAAAAATATATCACAGTTAAAAAATAAAAACCCATACAATATTTCAGTTATGTATTGACTGATACTGTTGCCACTTGGCTTCCTTCTGTTCAACCCTTTTTTTTTCTTTTTTTTTTTTTGGCTTTTGGTATGCTTGTTAATTACTGTTAGCCTCTATATTCTTTTTTTGTTTTCTCAAACATGTTATTGTTAGTTTACCTTTAAAGCAGCGTTTTACACCCTAGATTTTGATTTTAGTATATTTTATTCAATTTAATAATAAGTTAATAGTTCTATTTTCTTTATCCATAAGTATATACTTTTATGGTATCGGTTCGGTCAAGAAATATGGCAGTCCATCACTTTCTTGTCCTTACCAATTTACTTAAACAATATATATATATATATATATTTTTAATTGCTTTCCTTTTTTTTTTTTTTTTTTTTTTTTATTTTAAAGTCACCAATATTTCTTTATATCAATTTATATTTAGGATACTCTTCCTTTTCTTTTTGGTTTCTTGGTTTGACTGTTACTACATATAATTTGATATAAAGGGTATCTACTTGTTATTAGAGTTTTTATTCATTTTAGTTATGCTTGTAGCACTTGGGTTCAAATTTAATATTTGTTTTCCAAAGCCTATTCAGTCTAGATTTAAACGTGTTGAGGGTCGGTGCCAATACTACTTCATTTGGAAGATTATTCCAATTTTTTATAGCCCTGTTGCTAAAAGTGTTCTTCCTACAATCTGTCCTAGGTCTTGATTGAAATAACTTTAGGTTGTTTCCCCTGGTAACACTATCCTCTCTCAATTTTATTATACTCTTATTAGTTCTGTCTATTTTGTTGATAAGTCTGTATATCTGAATTAGGTCTGCTCTTTCTCTTCTGTACTCTAAGGAAGGAATGCCAAGTATTTTTAGTCTCTCAGTATATGACTTGTTTTTTAATTCCTTGAGCATCCGAGTAGCTCTTCTTTGGACATTCTCGAGTAGAATAGATTCTTTCTTGTACTTGGGACTCCATATTACAGAACCGTATTCAAGATGCGGACAAACCATAGACTTGTATAAATTTAGAAACATTTGTTTATCCATGTATGTAAAAGATTTGTGTATTATTCCCAGGTTTCTATTTGCAATGTTTACCTTACTACTGATATGATTTTGGAAGGTTAATTTTGTATCAAAGATGATGCCTAGGTCTTTCTCATGTTCTACTTTTTGGATTTCGTTTATGCTACCGTCGTGATCTTTCATGAAGTATTGACATTCATTATCTTTTCCCAAGTGTAGAGCTTTGCATTTTGTTGCATTAAACTTCATCTCCCACTTTTTCGCCCAGTCACAAGCACTAAAAATGTTGTCTTGGAGTTGGAATTCATCATTGTACTGGCTGATTGGCATGAATAACTTGGTATCATCGGCAAATAGTTTACTTGGACATTGAAGTGCATCAGGTAGGTCATTAATATATATTAGGAATAGAACTGGTCCTAGCACGCTACCTTGAGGGACACCGCTTGTTACTTTCCTCCAACTGGATACTGCTCCATTACTTATGACTCTTTGCTGTCTTTCTGATAGGAAGTTTGTTATCCATTTGTGGATGTTGCCTCTGATGCCTACGTTCCATACCTTCCTCATGAGTCTTTTGTGTGGGACTTTGTCAAACGCCGCCTTAAAATCCACTTTGACATACCATGTAAAGCACACCCGTTTAGAGATGCCAAAATCTGATGACAATTTTTATAAAAAGTAATTTTTTGTCATTCTGCAACACATTTATAGTATGATGTTGTCTTGAGTATCTCTTTGTTATAGGTTAAAAATAAGAATACTTGAAATATTCATTTGCCTAGTAAAATTACATATTTCTGAGTGAAAAAAGTGATGGAGGTTATTTTTTCCATTTATCTGATAAAGACCCATATTCAAGTTGGGGTAATACTAAAGCTTTATAAAGTTGAAGCATACATTTAGTATTTATCATCTCTGTTTCCTTTACTTTTCTAAGGGAATTCATTGTGCGTAAAGCTTTGCATTCAACCATTTCTATATGAGAATCAAACTTGAGCTTTTCATCTAAAATCACTCCCAACAATTTAGGTTTAGGATTGTATTTCACTGTTTGACCATTAATATTGAAGTGAAAACTTCTAGCCTCCTCAAGTGTCTGGTTATCCATTGAAAACATGGTAAATTCTGTTTTATCAATATTTAACTTTAAGCGCCACTTCTGAGCCCATCTCATTACTTCAACAAAGTCTTCTTGAAGACTGACCATTAACTCCTTCCAATTATTCCCTGATATCCATAAGGTTCCGTCATCTGCAAATTTGACTTTCTCACTTCTCACTCCTTCATACCAATCCGCTATGAAAAGACTGAATAATAGGGGGGAAATTACCGAACCCTGTGGAAGCCCAATTTCTGTACTGAATGACCTTCCCTTTGATCCACCCATGTTGATAGATGCCGATCTGTCTGACAGAAAATCTTTTATCCAATACCACATTCTACCAGAGATCCCTTTTTCCTTCAGCTTCATCAACAATCCCTCTCTCCATACACTGTCATATGCTTTCTCAACATCAATAAATAATGCAGCTGTGTGTTTGTTATGCCCCCGATAGGGAGGCATCATAAATTTGACTTGTCCGTCCGTCCGTCCGTCCGTCCGTCTGTCCGTCCGTCCGTCTGTCCGTCCGTCATTCCGTCCAAAAACTTTAACATTGGCCATAACTTCCTTATTACTAAACATATTCGCTTCATATTTTACCACAACATTCCTTGGTACATTACCTTTCTGTAGGCACATACTTTGGTGACCTTGACCCCTGGATGACCTTGACCTTGAACATAGATTGGCCATAATTTAAAATCAAAGCGGTGTCGGGGGCATTGTCATCTTACAGTGACAGCTCTTGTTTACATTGAAACCGTCATATACATCCTGTGTAAGTCTTAGGAGTGCTTCTTGGGTACCCCTAAACCGTCTGAAGCCTTCTTGTTCCATGTCTAGAAGTTTGAAATGTTCAGAATATCCATATAACCTGGATGTTACAATCCTCTCCATACATTTACATAAGTAGCTTGTCAGGCTGATTGGTCTGTATGCCCCTGGCTCATGGTAGCTTTTTTTACCATTTTTGCGAAGAAATTTCACTTCTGCTTCTTTCTATTTCTCCGGTACTCTAGATGTGTTCCAAGATTTTTGAAATAATCTAAGTATTGCTTTCATAAACTCTGTACCTGCGTTCTGCAGCATTTCTGTGTATACTTCATCTGGACCTGGGGATTTGTTTTTCTTCAATTTTTGTATAACTGCTTCCACTTCTGTTAAGGATATATCATAATTCAGGTATTCTTTCGATGTTTCATTTTCCTCCACACTTTCCTGTAAGGACATCTCTACTTCCTCCCTAAACTTCTCATCGAATGAACATTGTTCCAAATGTTTCCCTCCGAAGAACACCCTTTCAAGTAAAGAAGGGTCTTCAAATCTTACCCCACCCACTAAAATTTGGCTATTCGGTTGATAAAAATGATTCAGTTTTCATGAAAATATTGCCTAAAATCAGTCGAACAAAAACTTAAAGAAGAATTTAATATCTTACAAATTCATCATTTATGCGGAGAATGGCCAGTAAATCTGCAAAAAGAGGATTTGAACTAATGTCAGAAAATCACTATTTTTCAGCTGAGGAATTCGCATCAACTAGCAACTGAACTTTGATTGGTTGTTGTAGACGCGAAATGGATCTATCCACCAATCAAAATTGATTGTTTATTTCACGGCGTCATCTGGCCGTACGTTGGTTATTTCCCTGACGTGTGGATATTTTCTGTCACTTTTTACAAAGATTTCTGTAATGAATAAGTAAGTATAATTCTTTATAATTGTCTCTAAACTCTAAATTACCATTTACAACAATAAATTAAACCCTTTCAGAAACCGAGGATTTGCATGAGTTGATATGTATTCGGACAAACAAATATTCGGATATGATAAATTATTCTACTATTGTTTGATTATATATTTTATCAACTGACTTTGATAGAAATAGACTAATACAATTTTCACCCAGTCTGTTTCGAGTTTGTGTTGAAAAATATAACAGACGATACAGGATTGCATACAGTATTAAATTTGGAAAAATCGAAAATGAAAGTAGACTAGAATTCGTCTGCAGATTTAGCCCTTTACCTGATTTTGGAACTTATTTTTTGCTCACTTATTTTTTGCTCACCTGATCACACCATGCTTAATGTGACGTTTTGTGATCACCTTCTGTCTGTTGTGCGTCGTTCGTCAGAAAAATGCTCCTTGTCTAGAAATTAGGGTGTGGCAGTGCATGGCTTATCAGACTTACCTGGACGATACCTGGACGATGATTTTTGGGTTCATATGGAAGGAGACTGAACTCCTTTTTAAACCCCACTAGTGCTGCACTTCTGTGGTACTGACTAATCGCCTCAAAATTGGTATGGAAATAAAAGCTTCTTTGTTTGATTACACATTTGTATGATGTGGGTAATATGGTTGTCATGTTAGGATGATGACAACTAATGATATTGTTCTAAAACTGGTAAATGCTATCTCCTCGCCAGTGGTCATCCAGTCTGGACTTGAATTGGTTCACAGTCTTCGAATCAACAACTTCTTGTGGTAGAGCATTCCATTCATTGATGACTCTCCTTGAAAACGACCTCAGGCCAAATGATGTGGTACTCCTTGGTTTAGTTATCTTAAAAGAATGTCCACGGGTAACAGTAGAAGAAGCAAAAGTGAAGAACTTTTCAGCTGGAACATCTTCAAAACCTTTCACAATCTTGAATGTTTGGATTACATCCCCTCTTTTTCGTCGATGAGCCAGTGAAGGTAGATTTAAAAATTTCAGTCTCTCGAAGTATGTGAGATGTGTTATGTTCGGCACTAGTTTCGTTGCTCTTCTTTGAACGTTCTCGACACTCTCTATATCTTTCCTCAGATGTGGATACCAGATGATGTTCCCATATTCCACATATGGTCTGACCAAGGCCGTATAAAGTTTGACAAATGACTTGGCATCGATAAATTCGAAGGATCTCTTTATTAGGGATAACACACTGTTGGCTTTGTTAATCTTTGAAGATATATGTTTGTTGAACTTCAAATCTTGTTGAAAAATGATTCCCAGATCCGATTCCTCTGTAACCTCAGCAAGTGGTGCTGAGTTCATGGTATATTGGTGGGAAGGATTTTCACGTCCGTAGTGAACTGTTTTACATTTGTCTACATTAAACTTTAGCTTCCATGTGTTTGACCATAACTGGAGAGCATCAAGATCATCTTGTAGAATGTCATGTTTGGTTGATTGGGTGTAAATTTTCGTGTCGTCGGCAAAAATGGCAACTAGGCTATGAACACAGTCTGGTATATCGTTTACAAAAATGATGAACAGTACGGGGCCCAACACACTTCCTTGGGGAACTCCGCTGACAACATTTCTCCAATTCGACTTTTCACCATTTACAGCAACATGCTGTCTTCTCCCAGTAAGAAAATCCGAAATCCATTTTATTACATTCCCTCGAATACCATACGAATTTAACTTCTGGAGAAGCCGTGGATGAGAAACTTTGTCGAAAGCCTTTGCCAGGTCAAGATATACAGTATCCCAGCTTTCATTATTTTCCATAAAGTCTGACCAGTCCTCCATAACTTGAAGTAATTGCAAAGCACATGATCTACCAGTACGGAAACCAAATTGTTCATCAGCAAGTAGCTGATTATCCGAGAGATGTTTTATTACAAACTTTCTCACAATTTTTTCAAGAAGTTTACACACGATAGAGGTCAGGCTGACTGGGCGGTAATTTCCGGCATCCTCCTTTGATCCCTTTTTAAAGAGAGGGGTGACCCGCGCATCTTTCCAATCCTTTGGTATCTGACCAGTTGCCAATGATTTTTTAAAAAGAATAGTTAGAGGTACTGACATAACGTGTGACATTGATTTTAACAATAGCGGGTGTATATTATCCAGTCCCATTGACTTGCTGGCATCGAGTTCATTTAAAAGTTTTTGAACGTCTGAAACACTTATCTCGATATCTTCTAAAGGTGAAATAAATTGTCTGTCTGGAAACGGAGGCAACACATTCCCATCGTCCTGAGTGAACACACTCGAAAAAAATTCATTTAACATGTCAGCTTTTTCCTTATCATTGGAAGTTAAAGATCCATCACTAGTTTTCAGGTTTGAGACCCTCGATTTACAAGTAGATTTAGTTTTCTTCTTAACATAGCGCCAGAATTGCTTTGGTTCAGTTTTGGCTTTGGAAGCAATGAGTTTTTCAAAACCACGTTTTGTTGATCTTATTGTCTCATTTGTTCTGTTGCGAGTTGCCTTGTACTGTTGAAAATCACAATCCCTTTTTGTGGCCAAGTACTTAGACCAAGCATGCCTCTTTTGTTTTATTGCTTGAAGAGCATTTTTTGTCATCCATAGTTGTTTTGGTTTATGTCCATGTTTATGTTTTGATTTTGGTACATACTTATCGACACTTTTATCATATTGTTCTCTAAAGATGTTCCAAGCCTCATGAATGTCACAATTCTCAAATTTCTTTTCCCACTCAATATTGCTCCATTCGTCTGAGAAACCATCAACATCACATTTAGTATACCTGAAGACTATCCTATCTTTTTGAAAATCGGTGTAAGGGCATATATAGTCAAATGATAATAAAGCATGGTCACTCACTCCTAATGAAGGAAGTATATTTATGTTAGAGACATCATTTTCATCTTTTGTGATTACGAGATCCAGTAAACTGCTGGATTGTCCTTCGCGATAACGTGTGTGGTCACGAACATGTTGAAAAAGGTAACTGTCGCGTAAGCACTCTATAAATCGATATTCAAAGTGGTTATCAGAATGACATGTGGTGTAAGTATCCCAATCCACATCTTTCATATTAAAGTCTCCCGTAATTAAGACATCACCACTTAACTCTGATGCTTCCCTTAATAATCTGTTAATGATATCACAGTTTTCCTGGTTTGATGGACTTCTATATATTACTCCAAGAATGACCTTTTTACGGGTCCTACTAAATACTGCAAAAGACAGACAAAGACATGCAAAGACAGACAAAGACAGACAAAGACAGACAAAGACAAACAAAGACAGACAAAGACAGACAAAGACAGACAAAGACGTGCATTTATGCACTATTACTGCTACTAGGCCCTACCTACTACTACTACTACTACTAACTACTAACTACTACTACTAGTACTACTGCTACTGCTACTACTACTACTACTACTTCTACTACTACTACCACTACTACTACTATTAACTACTAACTACTAACTACTACTACTACTACTACTACTACTACTACTACTACTACTACTACTACTACTACTACTACTACTACTACTACTACTACTACTACTAACTACTACTACTACTACTACTACTACTACTACTACTACTACTACTACTACTACTACTACTACTAACTACTAACTACTACTACTAGTACTACTGCTACTGCTACTACTACTACTACTACTACTACTACTACTTCTACTACTACTACCACTACTACTACTATTAACTACTAACTACTAACTACTACTACTACTACTACTACTACTACTACTACTACTACTACTACTACTACTACTACTACTACTAACTACTACTACTACTACTACTACTACTACTACTACTACTACTACTACTACTACTACTACTACTACTACTACTTCATCAACAACTACTACTACTACTACTACTACTACTACATCAACAACTACTACTGTTTCAATGTTTTCCCAAGCATTTATAGTTATGGGCGTCAAATCTAGTCCATGTTGGGGGAAGGGTTAATTTCGACAACTTATGAGCCTCGCAGTGTGTACAGGCTATCTGACCGATGTCAAATCTTTTTTGCTTTGAATAGAATCTAGTCTGTCAGCTTCATATCAACGATCTGCCTTTCTTTGACAACCATGGATAAAGGATAAATATCCTTGCACGTACTCTCTGTTTTGGTACACATCCACGGTTGGTTTGTTGTTGTTGTTGTTGTTTCGCAGACGACAATTAAACTGAGAAAAAACTTTCCTATAAACGACATAATTTTGTGTAAAATATTGTTAAAAAAAATATTGAGGCAAATAGAGTAAACGCTCGTCATCAGCATTTTCTTCTTTGTCTCAATGTTTTCACATTTTTATCGAAGACGTCAAAACTAGGAATGGTTTTGCATGAATTAAAAACATTGACGGAAATGTGTAGGGGCAATGCACTGAGTACTTGAATTCGAAGCCTTCAAGGGGTGAGCACTGCATAGTTACGATCTGTTAATCAAAAACTTATATTATATTTTATTATATTTTATTATAAGTACCGTAAAAATACATAAGTACAATTAAAACAAAACAATTATTCACGTCAACATTTCATCAAACTAATAAAAGACTACAATGAATCAATTTAGTCCTTTTCAAAACAAACCAGGGTTTTGACGATTCTATGAATATTTCGGGAAAATATGAAAGCAAAAGAAGAAAGTGCTTTCAACCAGCGTTTCCCCCTTTTGCCTCTATATTATCCTAGTTAAATAAAGTACAATACTTCACATATTATGAACATTAATTTTGTCGTTTGCGTCAGCTTGTGGAAAATTTTAATGCTTTATCCGTAATTCGTAGAACATTGAAAGAAAAGAAAACAAAATTATCAGCAATTTTCCCCATTAAAGTGACATTTCACAATTATTTTTACATAAAAATATAATTTATTCTATCTGAAAGGGCATGTTTTCTTATGAAAATTTCAAGCCGAAATATTGAACCGTTTACGAGAAATATACATTTTTGTGCTAAGATTAAACAAATTGCTGTGGACAATAATTCAGATTTATATAGAATTTGTAATTTCTATCTCAACTTTAAAGGCGTACTTTTCTCTTATAAATAACTACTTAAAAAACTGATAACATTTCTACGCACTAGAATAAACAATTTTTGCACAAAGACATACTTTTAAAATATGAAACAAATGTGAAATGTCACTTTAAGGTTGTCTATGCTAAATTACGTACGTCTTACTCATTAAATGATAATTTGTGACCTGTTACGCCTTTCAATTAAAACCAGTTCGGAAGGGTTTAAATCTTTAAAATATGCACAAATGTAATCAATTGCGGTTCTATTTTCTTGTAGTTTTGTGTGGACGACAACGCGTTTTTTGGTTCGGTTTTTTGGCTAATCGTGGATCTTTCCTCACACTGTATGTTCCGTCAGTTGAAGTCACATGCATATTGTCACTGGTCAGTTTTCCTGCTTTCAGGAATTTTTGCAATAACTTATGTTTTTCGAATTCTGATTTCGAGGCCCAAACGAGTTTTGTTATTTTCATTTTTTGAAATGCTCCACACAAACTAAAATTACCCGTGCCATACAATGACCTTCTCATGTCAACCATTTGTACTTTTACCAAATCGAAAAGTTTAAGAACTAATTCGTCGGTCTTTTTGGGCTCCCAACCAAGCAACACTTTTAGTCTATGATTAATACTTTCGGTATTGTTATTCGTCCACAGATCGTCTGATTTTGCCACTACATGATTTTCAATTTTTTCTTGAACAAAGTTTTCATAATAATTCAAAAAATCCTCGTGGTGTTTCTTTTTTAAAGTTTCCTTTAATGCGTTGTTTCTTTCGTCAAAAATTGACGAGTCGTCCGCCTTAGCAACACCATTAGCACCAAAAATTAAATTTATAATTTCATTCCTGTCTGATGTGGACTTTGGAATTTTGTCCGTCATTTGTCGTAATAAATTATCCTTGATATGTTTTGTACATAGTCGCCTGTTAACGCCAGGAAAAGCAAGGTCTATTGCATTCGTCATCGCTTTTTCATCGTCTGTTCCCATCAATATCTCCAAATTTGAAAATTCAATCCCTAAAATTCCCCTTAGATGGGAAAAGAATCGGAAATACGTTTCTTGTTTACCATCCCAGTGTAGCAGAATAGGTCCGATGGGCGGTTCTCCACTGCTTTTGCGTACAACCTTGTGAGATTTGTAAACAGTTGTTGTAACAAAACATTTTCCCAAAGAAAATGTTCTGTCAATACCAACGACTCCATTTCTCGTTGAAAGGAAAGACTTAAAATCTGTAATTTGTTCCTCTGTGTAACAGATGATAGACGGCAATGGGTTGTTTCTAGAATGATTAATCTCTGCAACGTATGGGTGTCCATCATTTATCATTTTTAAGACATTCAATAGCTCATCCGCCACATTATTTGAATTTTGATAACCCCTTTTGTCTCTATTGACGGCCGCTTTAAAATTCTGACATTGTTTCAGATCACGTGGGTGGTCAGCTGTTGTATTAAGGTCAGGATCTGTCATCTGAGCATACACGTCACTGGCCTTTTGATGCTTCAACTTGTCTTTCATTTTAGAAATAACGGCAGGATCAGTTCTTTCGTAAGCTTCAGTTGAGAGCTTGGAGTTGCCGTGGTAAGACGGGCTACTGTCAAACTCTCCAGTATATTCAATAACGGCTACATCGCGAATGCCAGGTATTGAATGAGGAAGTCCCTCTACCCATGTCACACGTCGTTTGTAGTCAGGCTTCCGTTTTAAGGCGGCATAATATCGATGAAATGTAACAATACTGTCCTTATCTGGTTGGGGATTGAGCTCCTGTAACGTTTTCACGCCATTTTGCCTGGCCTCTATGTGTACCAAGTCATCCTTAATTATGATATGGCTCAGTCTGTGTCCTCCATCAGCCTCACGATCATCAAGTAGGAATTTTGTTTTGATGCTACGAGCTTTCTTAGAATCCCAAGCACCACAGTCATCCCAATAGTTTGGTGCTTTTTTCAGTTTGATTTTTTCCAAGTTCTCCAAGTTGTCCAAAAGTGAAAATATATTTTCTTTTAACCCAGTCGGAATTTTGTCTACCGTGGGTGTGTCACTGATGATGATATTAAGAATTTCTGTTGGGGATAAGGGTTTTCCATCTGGGAGATTGATTTTACCTTCGTTTAATTTACACTCGCCGTTTACGTACTTCTCATCACCACTTGATTCATCTACGTCTATCTCCATTTCGTCCTCCATGTCACTAGTATCACTCAAGACACTGAATCGGTTTTCAGTGCTAACATTCACACTCACATTTTCCGAAACTCTCCTCTTCTTGCATGGGATGCCATCTGGGGATTTCTCATCTATTATGGATTCCTCTGGTGCTTTGGGAAAGGTGGTCTTCTCAGTCCTTGAATTGATGGGCGTGCTGGAGTTTTTAGTGTGTTCAGATACCACGGATTCTGCATCTGTGACGGCGCTGAAATGATTTACATCGTACCAATCGTCCTGTAATGGAACGGCACCCAATTTGTGCCATAACACAACCAGCTCACGTTCATTATTTTGTTCATGGGTGAAAATGGTGTTAAGTGACTGGTGGGCAACATCGTTTCTACCGTTAGCGTACGGATACACAACTCTAATAGACATCCCAATTACATCGGACAATGCAATGATTGTCCAAGAGCTGGAAAATCCACCACTTTTGGCTGATGCTAGACACGCACTTTCATATGAGCAGGAGAGATTCTGGATTCGGGGTCTTAATGGGTGTTTCATATACCGATCCATGTTACTCACAAGGCTCAAGCAAGTGTGATAACGTAGTTTGGCGCTAAGTGCCTCGTTACCGTGTAAGAGAATTGACACCGCGTTGAAGAGACAGTCGCCATCACCCGACGTTCTTCTAGGGTTCCCAGTGATGTCGTCCACAAAGTTGTCAATAACATGTGCGGCGTCGGGATCAACAGCGGGGAATTCAAACATTGGTTCCTTTGGAAGTTGTAGTCCAACATCAAACATCATTTCCCGCTGCACTGCTTCACGTAACTGATTGATATTCTTGGTAAGAGCAGCCTGAAATAGATAATTGTTTTTTTTTTTTTTTTTTTCTTTTTTTTTTTTTTTTTTTTTTTTTTTTTTTTTTGATAAAATCGGATTATTGCGCTTTATGTTGCATGGAACAGATAGATATCATTGAAAGGAAGTTACATGCGAAATTTCAGCTTTATATGTCAAAATTAATACTTTTTGAGGAAATGAAAATGTTAAGTTTTCAGACAGACGGGCGGACAGACAGACAGACGGACACAAGTAAAACAATATGCCTCGATCTTTCGATACAAGGGCATAAAAGCAAAACAGTGTTTAACATCCTTTTTTATTATTGGGTTTCTCTGGACACAGCGTCATAATTATAATAATAGCAAATATTGCGCATTTTTTTTCAAATGTTGATATCAAAGGAATAAAATTTGTTTATCATAGCATAGGAAATATTACGAGAAATGGGGAAATTGTGGATCATCAACAACTTCTTCTTTCATCTTTATGTTTTCCAAACCCTTTCCTACTATGGACGTGCTGTTTGGGAAAGGGTTAATTCATGATGACCTAGCGATAGGTAAATAAGGCAGGTTTATCGTGTGCCAATATCACTAATTAATGGCCAAGTAGTTAAGTGGACTATTTATTGGGCAATAAATTGATAACTAATAAACTAATAATTACTTGCTGCACACAAGTGTGACACGCGTAATTTTAGACATATTTCTTATAATTTAACCTTTAATAGCACAATTATAAATTTCGGGATCTTGTCATTTCAATCTATGGTTACAGCAGCATTGGTTAATAAATGAAAATATTTTAAGAATTAAGTGTTCGGAAATTGCAGTTCAAAATTATATTTTGTAAGCACACAAAGTAAATTTGCATTTTATTGTGATATAGCGTAACGTCGTTGAAAAAAAAAACAACAGCAAACTTTTTTTTAACTTTAACCCTTTCCCAAACAAGACCTGGTTTTGACGCCCCTTATTGAAAAGGATTGGGAAAACATTGAAACAAATGAAGAAACTGCTGATAACCAGCAGTTTCTCCTTTTGTCTCAATATTTTCTGTGCCATATTTTACACAAATCCTATCTTTACTACTTTCCATATTGTCATTTGTGGCAGTTTTTGAAGTGGATCACCCTAGAATTTTGTCGTTTGGGAAAGGGTTAAATCGACATTATGAGAAAGTAGGATAAGATACCATTTATGACCAAATATGTTATATTTCCTTTTGTTGATTAGTTTGAAAATTCTCTAACTATACCTGTGGGTTGATCCTCTACGACAATTTTGAAATTTAGCCAGTCTAAATCGGTTTTGATATTTGTGAAAGGGTCAAGAGATTATTGAAATAACAATTACCAATCAGTAAATACCACACGCAGTATCTTCACACCTCCTTCATACACCACATGATGTATTGGAAGTGAACAGTGGATTATCGGAAAGAAATAAAATCTGATTTATTAGATCTATGTCAACATTTTTGGGCATAGTATGAACAATGTGGATCATCACGTGATGCAACGATTTCAGAAAATCTGCAATAATCTTGTTTATAAGGGACCGATTTGAAGCAGAGAAGGTAGACAAATGCCAGAAATAGAATGGATGTGATGGATTTTTGAAAAAATCAACTGATTAAAAAAAGTTATTGAAGATTAACCCTTTACCAAACGACAAAATTTCTTATTTTTCACATCTATAGAGAGAACTTGTGTCTTACCTTTTCAAGTCGATGCATCCCCAAGACATAGTCAAATTCGCCGTCTCCGATTGTTCTACAAGTTATACACAGATATTCCATGCTGAAGTCGGCCCATCTTTCAATTTCATTTCCCTCGAGTCCTTGACATCTTGTGTGGTACCACTGCTTACACAAACAGCACTTAACGCAGCTGTTAGCAAATTTGGTTTGGCATTGAACACGACAAAAACCGCACGGAAACCGCTTGTTTCTTCCTTTGAAATCCATCATTGAAATGCCCAGTAATGAATAATCGAGAAAATGTCAGATTAATGACAAAGAAGACGGAGCTAGCTGATTCTCAAGTAAATAATTGTAATTGCGTCAACAAATAAAAGTTTTTTTAAAAGAATGTTCACCATTGATCACTCTCCTTTTATATCGTACAGCCTCGTGCCAATATGGGTAATGAAATCACAAATACCGGTATGACACTCATAACAAATAATGTCTTGTATATTTTGGTTCACCCTTTACCAAACAGTAAATGCCGACTGTTTCTGTCGAAAATGCAAACACTATCAAGAGATTCAAGATTCATTGCTTAAATGGCGTAAACTATAAAAATTTCCTGTCAAAACAACAAACATGTATACAAGCTATTTTATGGGCGGATCTAGAGGGGAGTCGGGGCTTGGACCCCCCCTGGAAAAATTTAGGGCTTGGAAAAAAATCCTGGATCCACCCTTGTATTTCATACGTATAAGTTAAAAACTAAGGTTTCTATCTACAACTTGGAAAAGAATCGCGGATTCAAATTTCATAAGAACGTGACCAAACTACGTGTTTTAGGCCTAAACAATCTAGAAACTTTTTCATTCTTGTCTGCGTGTCACATTTACTACAGAATTGCTGTTAAAATATCATTCATTTCTAAAGTCTATATTGTGGGAAAAGAGGAAATTTGCTTGCCACAGAAACACTGTTAATTTTCCGAAATGCTTCCCAAATCATTTATCTTATAGTGCGCAAAAAAGCAGAATGTCTACTAACAAAATATGGTAGGACAAAATCCCAGTACCTCACATAAAATATATTTAACTTTGAAAAAAATCGATAGTAGGCATAAAGGAAAAGAAAGATTATCGCCATTTACCCAAAACTTTCTTGTCTATATAAAAAAAGGTACCAAAAAAACAACTTTTTCCCTAAAGAATTTTCAGATTTTTGTTAATTGAAGGTTTGCCTAGGTTATGCCATCTAGTGATCTCAAGGATATTTCTTGCTACGATTTTTAAGAGAGAAAATGCCTCGTTCAGCCGAAATTTAAATATGAATAATGAATTTTCAGTGTGAAGTTTTAAAAAATTATCTGCAAAATCACATTTTGTTGGGATTTTTATCCATTCAGCCATTTCAATGGGTAAGATTTCTGGCCGAAAGAAAATGAGAGATTCTCGCCGTGCAATATGATCCATGTAATCTGGGAAAGGGTTGCAGCATGATTTAGATAAAATTATGTCACATTTTAGAATTATACACATGTCATATGTCACACTTCTTTTAATTTGCACTGGTCATTGTCATGGCTCAAATCAGCAACACTCTATGGCAACATTTCAATAAACATAACTAGAATCAAAATATTCAAAGAGTAGTAAATTCTAAAATTTTCCAGCCAAAAAAATGTAATTAGTTATACGAGTAGATCTACAATCATTAAAGGCTATTTTTTCCAAAATTTTAATACAAATGTTAAAAAAAATCGTCCCTGCATGTCTTTGTGGTGTCTTTGTTTGTCTTTGTCTGTCTTTGTTTGTCTTTGTCTGTCTTTGTCTGTCTTTGCATGTCTTTGTCTGTCTTTTGCAGTATTTAGTAGGACCGCCTTTTTACCGTCCACATTCCAGTTACACCATGACGCATCACTATAAATGTCATTCAAATAACTATTTGCAGAAACATTTAAATCCGTACTTGCATAAATGATTACTCCCCTACCATCATCGGAACTTGGAAAAGCTGTATATCCTTCAATGTCAAAAATGACTGAGTCACATGATTCCCCATCATCAACTTTTGGTAAAACTTCCGTAACAAAAATCAATTGCGGAGTACATTGTGCAATTCGAATGCGCAGCTCGTCCATTTTGTTTCGTAACTGGTCAGCATTTGTGTATAAACAGTTAATTTTTTCAAAAGAATTTGCTGAAAGGCTTCTTTGATCAGTCTGATTTTCAAATCGTATAGAATCATTTTCATCACTGTTCTCCGTAATATCATGGGTAATATTTGTGTCAATAATTGCACTACAATGTTTATCATTATTATTTCCATTTACAGAGTGACTAGTATCAGGAGTATGAATAGAAACACAACTTACATGTTTTTGAGAGTTATTTTCTGTAGAAAGTTTAACAGTAACATCGCTAACTTTAACGCATTCAACATCTGGAACATCACTAACTGTAACGCGGTTAACATCTGTAAAAATGCCCTGAGACGAACTAGAAAAAACGGCATGAACACTATTTACACTGTCTGTATTATCATATTTACTGCCTGTCACCAGGAAAGGGTCTCCCTCGAGTGGGATTCCCTGTGGTAGCAGGCTGTCTCTGAACTATCTTGCCACGGAAAATTACAAGATTTGGATTTTTTTCATCTTTTTTCCTCCTTTCAAGTTCAAATCTCAATTCACGGTTTTTGTCACGCTCCTCCTTTGTGAGATCAGGTGTAATGAAAGAAGAGAAATCATGAGACGATTCTTTAGTTCATTGTGTCAATTCAGACCAAACTCTACCAGTAATGATCCTTTGCTAATCTGTTTCTGCATTTTTTATTCGCCAAAAGATGGAAGTGTAGCAGATGGAGAATTAGATCTATAAGACTTGACAAATCTTCGACAAGACGAAGGAGGCCATAGATCTATAATGGAAGAAGAAGAAGAAGAAATCCATATAATTTTATGTGTAGATTTCTAGTATTTATTGTATACTTAACAAAAATTTTGCACTAAGCCTCCCTAATGAAGAGACAAAAAGGTGTGTGAGCAATGTTAAGGCCATTTTGGGTCTCTTGTTTTCACTTTCAGGTCATCATTATGAATACACAGAGAAGATTTTTGTTTGATGATAAAGAAAGAACAGATTCTAGTTTATCAGTGGTTGTGCCAGAGGTGGTAGAACCAGATTACAGCATGTATACATGGCCTTGTGCACCGGTGCTGGCACAATACATCTGGTATAACAGACAGAAAGTGAGGGGGCAGACAACTCTTGAAATAGGAGCGGGTACAGCTTTACCGAGCATTGTGGCTGGACATTGTGGGGCTGATGTGCATATAAGTGATAGACCAGAGGTGCGTTCTTTAGAGCGAGATTTTTTAAGATTTCTTAAGATGTTTTTGATACAGAGTTTTTGAGGCCGAGATTATAAGCGAAGTGTTCCGAATGTTCCATACTTCATACAAATGATGTCATCATGACGTCATTTGTATGAAGTATGGAGCATTCGGAACTCCGTGGTTAATGAATCATGGAGCATTCGGAACAACTCAGTCAATTCTATCCCATATAGATTCTGCAGAATTTACCGAGGGGTTCCGAAAGAAGTATAGAGCAATGGCGCCTCCCATTGAACGTCTTAAAAATCTCGGTCTAAAGAACGCTTTGTCCTAAAACATCTTAAGAAATCTCAAGATATCTCAAGAAATCTCGCTCTAAAGAACGCGCCTCAGATATACTCTCATATTCACAGAAAGTGAGGGGGAAGACAACTCTTGAAATAGGAGCAGGTACAGCTTTACCAAGCATTGTGGCTGGACATTGTGGGGCTGATGTGCATATTAGTGATAGACCAGATTTACCAAGCATTGTGGCTGGACATTGTGGGGCTGATGTGCATATAAGTGACAGACCAGATTTACTCTCATATCCACAGAAAATCACAAACACTTTTCAGTTGAATGGACTTTCTCCTCCAATAATCCACTCTATACCATGGGGAGTCTTCAACTCAGATGTGTTAAATTTACCAAAGGTTGACATTGTTCTAGCATCAGATTGTTTCTATGATACTAAAGACTTTGAAGATATTATAGTTACAGTTGCATACATATTTGATAAGAATCCTGACTGTGAATTTTGGTGTACATACCAGGAGAGAAGTTCTCTACGTTCAATAGCATATTTACTGGACAAGTGGGAGATACAGTGTAGAACTATCAAACTAGACAAGTTTCATGCAGATGGGCCAAGTGTTGCGCAATCGGATCTACCTGGCAATCATACAATACACATGTATGTAATGAAACAGAGAAACTCTTGACAGTGCTACAGATAAGTGGGGTGAAGATTTTCTAACTTTGTTATTTCAATTCCAAACTCTATGTTGTGGGTACTCATTTGAATTGTCTCAATGAGACAATTCCAATGAATACCAACAACATAGAGTTTGATGAACTATAAATGAAATATTGTATCTTTAACACATTACCACACAATGACTTTTTTTGACTCCCTACAATATATTGACTTTGGAAAACATTGTGGAAAATGAAGAAATTGCTTGTGACAAGCAATTTCTTCATTTTCCACAATGTTTTCTAACCCCAAAAGACCATAGAATTTCAAATTCCATGCCCTTGAAATTGTGGTTTATAACATCTTTGAATTTGAACCAGTGCAAAATTTGTCATTTGGTAATGGGTTAAAAGGCTTCACTCCTTCCTATCTTTAGCTGTGCAGTCTTAACCATTGTTAGACTGAGTTATATCAGAAAGAAAGTGTAGAATAAGGTCAGCCTACACAGTTTTATAAGGCTGGTGTCGTTCAATGTTGCCTGCCAAAGTGTTAGTCTCATCAATATTCTTTGGATCAATGTAGGACTTTCAAACTGAACAAGTTTCAAGGGTGCGCAATCAGACCTCCCTGGCAATCATACCATACACATGTATGTAATGAAGCAGAGAAACTTTTGACAGTGCTACAGTTAAGTGGGGGTGAAGACTTTCTAACTTTCATTTCCAAACTCTTTGTTGTTGGTACTCATTTGAATTGACTCAATGAGACAATTCAAATGAGTACCAACAACATAGGCTTTAATGAACTATAAATGAAATATTGCATCTTTAACACATTACCACACAATGACTTTTTTTGACTCCCTGCAATATATTGACTTTGGAAAACATTGTAGAAAATGAAGAAATTGCTTGTGACAAGCAATTTCTTCATTTTCCACAATGCTTTCTACCCCCAAAAGACCAAAGAATTTCAAATTTCATGCCCTTGAAATTGTGGTATATAACATCTTTGAATTTGAACCAGTGCAAAATTTGTCATTTGGTAATCATAATGGTTTAAAAGGCTTCACTCCCTCCTATCTGTAGCTGTGCAGTCTTAACCATTGTCAGACTGAGTTATATCAGAAAGAAAGTGTGGAATAAGGTCAGGCTTCACATATTTACAGGCTGGTCTTGTTCAATATTGTTCAAAGTCACCTGATGTCCTGAATAATGTTGCCTGACAAAGACACCTGGATATTCTTTGATCAATGAAGGACTTTGGAAAACAATGAGAGAATAGTAGAAAATGCTAATGACCAGCATTCATTGGCGGCAAACAATATAACATGTAACAACAGCTGCTTTGTCATCTACACTTGGCAATACTTTTAGTATATTGCTTAACCCTTTCCCAAATGGCAAAAATTTGGAATGTGACATTTAGAAAGGTGTTACCTAGATGACAAAATGGACGTAACTTATGCTAGAATTTGTAAATATACTGAGAGGCACAAGAAAGTATACACTTTTTGTTTTTCGTTATCTCTCTTGATTTCCATCATATCAACTCAAAATTTTGTACTTTTTTATTTCTACTCATAAACTCATAATGAAATGTTGTTAAATTTTGCATGAAATAGTTTGATTACCCATGCTCTTGTTACATTCTGATTTTTCAAATTTTGCACATGCGACAGAGTGGAACATCAATTATTGCTGTTAATTTGTATTCAATTTCTTTATTCTTTGTCACAACAAATCACAATGTCAAAATGTTTCTAACATTATAACACAATTCTCGATGACTGGTAGAAATCGATCAATATGCCCCTTTTTGCCATTAAGACCCATTTTTCTATGACGCAGCATAATACGAAGGAAACATTACACTATGAATAATTTATACACTTAGTTATGTAGCATAGCAATATTCTGTGCAAATTTTATCAAAATCCGTCTTTAAATTTAAAAGGAATTAATATGTCAGATAACTCGTTTGTATCACGCCCCCTTTTCCCATGACGCATCGTGATATGGAAAAGTACTAACAATGTATGCATGGTCCTAGGTGACTAGACACTTTCTGTAAAATTTTTATCCAAGTCCGTTCATAAATGTAAGAATTGTGTCAATGGGAATTTTTGCATTAATTAATTGATTAAATCCCATTTTTCGATGACGCTGTACGCTCTGAAAAACCTTCGCAACGGAAGAAATGACATATAGACAGATAGGCCAAGAAGTTTACATTAAAGAAATGACAACGTTCGGTCGCGTTTAATAATCGTAATAATCTATTTAATAATTATTCATTTTTTCAGAAAACATGGAAAAACTAGGGTGTATACTTATTTTTGCCTCTCAGTATATTATTGAACAGAAAACATTGAGGCAAAGGGGAAAATACTGTTTATCAGCATTTTCTTCTTTTGCCTTAATGTATTCCCAAGCCTTTTCTATTAAAACCAGGTATTGCTTTGGAAAGGTTTAACTTTGATGTTTGACAGTTTTGGAAAGGGTTATGCCTCTGAAACTGTACTTGGTTACATGGATGTTGTACAAACATTGTAGAAAAGAGTAAGACTACATGAAAGAGAGGGTAAATGCTGGAGCTAAATTTGTACTTTTATGCAATTTCATTATTCATTGTTTAGTCCACTTTCATGTACAGATTTGCCAATTCAATCACATACTGTCGTTTTCAATTTCAACCAATCTAAAACTATTGCCTGATAATGTGTTTGATTATTGATTATTATCTTATTTAGATATCATCATTGACATTGCCAGTATGTACAAAGAGAGCAAAATTGTGAAGTATTTTTGAAAGGGAGACTACCATTGATGAAATAAAAGTCAATCAATATTTTTGTACAGTAAGAGTTATCTCTCTTCCATTACAATATTATCAATCTTGGTTGTTGGGAGGAGAAAAACAATTGAAACCCTTCACAATCAACAGTTAGTTTTGACATCACAATTTTTTAAAGCATTGAGAGAAAAGAAGGAAATGCTAATCACCAAATGTATTTGTTTCTTTGCGTACACTCAGTATTTTGTCATCGGCAGCAGATTTTGATTTGGACCACCCAAAGATTCTGCTGTTTAGGAAAACGACAATGATTTAGGGTAGGCCTACGTAGTTCAATATTAAAGTAGTTGAAGACATGGAGAATTTTTAACGATAGAAATTATGTACAATACAGCACAGTAAATATTGGGTCAAAAGGAGAAATTGCTGATCATCAGCAATTTCTTCTTTTGCTTCAAAATTTTCCATTTGAAGCATTTTTCTCATAGCTGAGACGTCAATACCAGGTCTTGTTTAGGAAAGGGTTAACCCAAGAAATAAGTTTCGACATTTCCTGATGAGTGTAAGAGACCATGTAATGGTTTACGGGTCATTCTCTATTTTTATCTTTTATATCATCAGACCATATATTTTATTTTTTTATGATTAGATAATTTGTGATTTCCATTTGGACATTCTATGTTCATCAATATTTTACTTCAACATTTGCCGTTGAAAGGTAAACAGAAACTTAACTCTTTTTCAAACAAGGCTTGATTTTAAGGTCCCAAATAGGAGTTTGAGTTTGAGTTTATTGGGGTTTTACGCCGTTTTCAACTACCAGGGTCATATCGCGGCGGCTGGAGCACCTAACCGTGGGAGGTCCCAAATAGGAAAGGTATGGGAAAACATTGAGACAAAAAGAAGAAAATGCTGATGATCGGTAGGCTATATTTTCTCCTTTTGTTGTATTCTACACACATCCTATCTTTATCAACATTTTGTTGTCTGCAACAGTTTTTGAATTGAATGCCCTGAAATATTACTGCTTGGAAAAGAGTTAATTCGTTGGAAGCAGCTCTTTATAAACCTATTCCTCAAAAAAAGTTTACAGTTGTAACTTAAGAAGCTTTGAAAAGAACAACACTTCTAGATTAACAAGCATGTTCTTATTTCTCATTCTATATATCTGTTTTCGAGGCCATATTAGCGACATACGCTTTGTAAAACGGTGGGATAATGCAAGAAAATGCTGAGCATGTTTTGATGTCCCTTTTGGCAGTAGAGTCAGAAAGCATTGAAGGGAAAGAATGACATTCTGATAATCAGCATTTTTCCAGTTTCCTTTAATGTTTTCTGTACTCCTTTGTACATTTATTGCATATTTTGTACCCGTTTGTCCTCTGACTTATCTTTCAAATTTGACCACTCTAATATTTGTCGTTTGGGAGTTTTGCATGGTAGCTATAGGAATGGGTTGTGAAAAGAAAGCTATAAATTCTACAAAGGGATAATAACTATATTTTCAGCTAATTATTTCTCCGTTTAGGGCAGTTCGCTGAATTTAATGGCTTATGATTAGTACACAGAAAGTTTAACTCTTTCACAAATGGCAAGTATATTTGATAGAAGTGGACAAAATAAACTGACACGATTTAAAAACGCAAAACACATTTTCATTAACCATTCCTTTCCTATTGCCTTGATCGGCACCATATTTGGGGACGTGTATGAGAAAATGTATACGCTTCACGACTCAGCGATTTTGTCGTGTTTTCTGTAAACTATCCGGACATCTGAACCGCCCATCACTAAATGCTCGTGTGTCTCGTGCATTCAGACCACGTGTTAAATCACTAAGATTTCCTGTGTACAAATTGTCACTTTGATTTACTTGTTGAAAACATACGAGAACAACGAAAAAAAATTGTGTACAAAATGCTGAGGCTTACTTTGCGAAAAAGGAAACGAGTTTTTTGGCTTTTGGTTTGTGGTGTTTCGCAAATGAAGGTAACTAGACGCTTTAATGTAGCCGAATCGACGGTTCCAAGTTTTATGAGACGTGTAAACGACACGGGAAGATTTACAGACCACCCACGTCCAGGTCAGCTGCGTGTAACAACTGTATCTCAACATAATTATATACGTTAACGTCACTAACGCAACAGATTTGTGACGGCTCAGTCTACAGCAAATTCTATGGTTGGTAATCGCGGGCGGCCTATACATCGCAACATGGTGATAAATCGCCTGTGAAAACACGGGGTTCACTGTCGTCGTCCTGTTCGATGCCAGGCTCTTGACTCAACGTGCATTTTGGCATAATCTGACGTCCATTCAGGCATTATTCGTGGCTTTAAAGGTCATTTTCTGTCCTGTTACGTTAACAATTGTAACATTTACAATTTTACATGGCTATACATCGGTTTTGTAAGATGTAGGAGGTACCATTTGTAAAAGGACTTCTTTGCGTTTTTAAATCGTGTCAGTTTAGATAAGATTTGTGTTCAATATAACGTAGAAAATATTAAGACAAAAGGAGTAAATGATGTTGCTCAGCATTTTCTCCTTTTATCTCAATGTTTTCATCAGCCTTTTCCCTGAAGGCAGTCAAACCAGGCCTTGTTTAGGAAAGGGTCAAGATGTAAAAAGACATCAAAACTGGGTTTATTTCAGTAACAGATGATTAAAACTATTAATGTTTTTGATGTAGGTCTAAAATAAAACTCGTTCTTTAATCAACAGTTTGACAAATTGTTGCATCGATTGGCTAATTTCTATGGTTCGCTAGTTTGTGTTAGACATTGGAGTGGGATGTTCCTTTCAAGTTTTCTTAGTACAAAATTAAAAACGCAATGGCTGAAATCTACATTTTGCGGATTTCGAAGTAGAAAAGGCCGACGTACATAAGCCTATTTTCTGGTCAAATATTTCCATCATTATTATTACTCAGGCCCGTAGGAACAGGGGAGGAGGGTTAGGGGGCTAAGCCCCCCCCCCCCCCCAAAGTTGGCCAAGAATGCCGAATTTTGTTAATTTTACAATGAAAATTTAGGGAAAATCCAAATTAGCCCCCCCCCCCCATATTCAGACACAGGGTCTTTTAGTGAAATGCATTGATACCAATTTTAAAGGGCGACGGTAACAGATGGTCTAATTGCAAAAAATGAAATTTTTTGAAAAAATATGCAAAACTTTTGTGTTGACCACCTCGGGATGGTTAATAATATGCGATTCAGACAGAGAATGAGCCGAAATTACAAGACAGATAGCTGAATTTAGGGAGAATCCAAGCCTAAATTCAACCCCATCACTGATGGGGTTAGAATTATTTTCAAATTGTTGCGCATGCGCATACAGCGCGGACCATGATTCAAACGAGATTCATACTTAAATTTCAATATGACGTCATCATGTATGTTGTGACGTCATTTAAGAAAGTCGCATGTCCTACTGTTTTGACCTACTTTCGACATCGCTTCATGAATTTGGTATCAAATTGCGAAAAAATGAGTTGTTGCTTCAATGGTTTCTCGTAATCATTTAATCAGGTCATATAAAGCTTAAAAAGTGTACATTTCGTTTGTATTTGACAATTTTTGGGTCCAAATCTGGGAAATAGCAGCTTTAAAGTCAAACATTAACTTTTATTTTGCTGTTTGTAGCCAAATCGTAATACTGGCCTCTTTTTTTAAACGAAAACTTTAAAGAAAGATAACTTTAAAGAAAGAATTAGGAAACAAATGACTGCGCTTGCAGGTGCTCCAAAGACATAGTTTTAAAACGTCAAGGAAGAAGAATAAAATGATGATAACAAACATTTTATTATTTTCCTTTTATGTTTTCTATACTTTGTTCTAGTTTTGGGATAGATTTTATTTTTTCTTCTGCAAATGGCTTCGAAGTTCTGTCGTTTCTAGCAGTTTAGGAGGTCCATTTCTCGAAGCATAAAGAATATCCCATATCTTTGACCCACTGATAGTTACTGATAGACGATCTCTTTGTTTTAGCGGACATGCTCGTGTGAAGTTAATTGTTAACACACAATGACTCTTATTTTTATTCTTTACAGGATAATAGCTTTGAAAAACATTGTGGAAAATGAAGAAATTGCTTGTGACAAGCGATTTCTTCATTTCCCGCAATGTTTTCTACCCACTAAGACAACAACAAAAATAAATTTCATTCACTTAAAACCGTTGTCTGCGACTTCTTTGAATTTGGACCCGTTTAGAATTTTGCCGTCTGGTAATGGGTTAATTGTTAACATATTGAATTCACTTTAGCCATTATCTGACCAACAATCTTAAAATACAAATTGTCTCCAGGCTTCATAGACAATACTTTTTGATTCGATCATATTTTTACCTTTTCCCAACAATAACCGGTTTTGACGATAAACAAAATTTCTCCAAATTCCGTTATTGATTTCTAAATCGTGATTCCTGATTTTCTATGTCAAGCACGATTTTTGTCAGTAATGCTTTTCAATTTTGAACTAGCCTTTCTGAACTGGCTCGAAAGTCTATCAAATCATTTCAAAAAACCTTTTTTGGCAAAATTTGAGATGGGGTCAGGTCCCCCTGAAGCTAAATTAGAGAACAATATGGATCCTAATCAGACAGTGCGTGTACCATATAACCCAATTTTCCAGACACCCCCCCCCCACAGCCCAATACTTTCAAACCCAAAGTTTATACGAGTAATATATTTTACATCTATGCTCAACGCCATTGTGCGTCTTCTACGAAAAAGGTTGAAATAATTTCTAATTGACACAAAAAAGAACAGTTATACGAGAAATTGATTCATTTTCGAGCATGCTTCACTGGTGTCCATTTGCATGTTTTGCATATTAAATCAATTTATTCGTTGAAAGATGTCGGATTTATGGGACGCTTTTGTCTTGAATTCACCCGTTTTATTAGGCCTGACATGTTTTTTATGCCCGATTTTTAATTTGATACCTATTCCATATTTCACTTTCGCTACTTCTATGAGAGCATAACAAAAACATTTCGGAAGATTTATCAGAACAAAACAACATTTTTGCCTTCACATCTTTTTATTTTTCCGCACGTAGGCTATCAATAGATTTGGGGTAAGTAACCATTGGAATGTTATGTTTTTTATGCATTAATAGCGTCAATTCACGTAATTTTCGGTCGTTAACATTCGTAGAGGCCCTCAAAATACGAAAACGACCCTCGTGCTACGCACTCGGGCGTTAACGTATTTCTTGGGCCTCTGCGAATGTTAACGACCTCAAAATCAAAAACGTAAATTAACCCTATATAATACATGACACAATACATTTGAAATGGCATTAACCACCTATTATCTGTACATAACTTTGTATGGCATGTCTGCACCGATAGTAGGATAGTATGTTTAACTTTTAATTTTGCATGGCAAGGGTTAATCTTTGATTTTTCTACGTATGTTGGGTTTATTGATGGAAAGTAATAAAACTCATGGGTGAACAGAGAGTACCTCATATAAGTTCATCTAACCCTTTCCCAAAACAACACATAGGTTATTTGGGGAAACCATCGGAAACATTGAGAGAAAAGAAGAAAATGCTGATATCCAGTATTTTCTGAATATTTTCTAAGGAATTTATGCCCATTTTCTTTGTGATTCTTGTATATTTTGTCATTTCACACCACACAAGTGTCACCATAGAATGGTCAAAACTTTTGTCGTTTGGGAAAGGGTTAAGGCTACCAGTTTATAAAACAGTTCTCTTTTATTGCTTCTTAATTATCCCTTTCCCAAACGGCAAATACTTGTAGGCTACTGTTTCATTTTAAAAGCCGCATCGGACGTAAAAGTGGGTGTTAATAAAAAAAGGATTCATGTGAATTATCGAAAAGAGAATATTGAGACAAAGAAAAAGAAAATGGTAATTATCAGTATTTTCTTCATTTACCTCAATATTTTCCAAGTTTTATCTGTCAGAGTCGTCCGAAGACATCACTATAAATTTGGGTAAGGACAATTCCATCTATAGTCCGGTCAAGATATTATGACACATGTTTACAATTTACCTACGTAAACAATGAGAAAATAGTCCTTAACCCTTTCCCAAACAAGACCTGGTTTTGTCGTCCCTAATAGAAAAGGCTTGGGAAAACATTGAAACAAAGGAAGAAACTGCTGATAACCATCAGTTTCTCCTTTTGTCTCAATATTTTCCTTGCTATATTGTACGCAAATTTTATATTAAACAAGGTACTTTTGTCGTCTGCAGCAGCTTTTGAAATGGAAATTTTGAGAATTTGCCGTTTGGGAATGGGTTAATTTACAATGCAATTTTGCATGTGTTGGTTCTAATCTTGCAGGTGTGACACACATGCAAAATTCTAACCATCACATGTAAAATGACAATTGTTTTGAGTTTGACATTGTGTTTTTAACATGTGTAAATTTTGTAAACATGTGCCATAATAACTTGACCGGACTGTAGTTGAACCCACTTCACTTTATGGCGGCAAAGATCAATGAAACAAATAACTCACAATTTTCTTGTCAAATTAATAAAGCGAAATTCGTTCAAATTATATTGCTGTTTTGGATGTCTTCATTGAATATTAATAAATCAGTAAATTTGACAGAGGATCTTTACCAAATATCATGCCTTTTTGTAGGGTCTGGCTTTCCCGTAATAAGTGTTTTTTTATAAAACCGTACATTTATGCCTTTAAATACCTCGTAATATAACATTATTATATTTTTTTCTACATACAATTTACATAAGTCATTGGTGTCATTGCAAACCCTCGTAACTCTAGCTTGATTATAGCTAGAGTTACGAGGTTTTGCAATGACACCGACGATATACCAACAACAGCTGACATACCTTATGGTATTTTCCCACTGTCGACCAGATCGATTCGCTCAGTCCCGATGACGCGATCGGGTGCAGATCGAGCTCAGCCGGCATGGGTGCCCAGGAGTGTTGTTGCAGCATGATCTACATCGATGAGGCTTCCAACTTGGAGTTATCTAGAGATCGAGAAATCATTTGGTAGGTTTTCATCGAAGAATTTAGAAGATAGCGTGGATCTCTAACCGACAGTGAGAACATTGTAATAGCAAA
Source organism: Fragum sueziense (assembly GCA_963680895.1). Lineage (NCBI taxonomy): Eukaryota > Metazoa > Mollusca > Bivalvia > Cardiida > Cardiidae > Fragum > Fragum sueziense. The sequence continues at coordinate 20,961,029 of OY804596.1, read as the reverse complement.
TACGTTGTGGGACCTTATCGAAAAATACATGATAATACATTATGTATATTAGAATATTCTAATATACTGACTGACTTTAAAAACGCATCACTTATTTTTCAAAATATTTTCGTAGTTATTAAAGTCAATAGGATCAAATTTGTACTTCTGATGTATATTTCAACCAATAAGACACGACATCCAATAAAATTTATTGCAGTCAGTTATCACGTTATTTCGCACGACGACAACGTGCAAAATATGGATAACGTTTACGTAACTACACCTTGGGTGACCAACTGGATTTTTTGTTTTCATATTCCAAATTCAAATGGTCAGGAGTTACTTTTAGTTCTCAATCAATCTGATTAAACAAAAAAGCGAAGAGACCAAAGTGCGATGAGCGCACACAAATTTTTGAATTATTCTAAGCGGGTGTTTGTCAACGAGAACGGGCGAGACGTTTAAATGTAAACCAATCGACGATTTTTCACTTTCACTAAGGTAGCCAATCCACAGGGATTGCTGCTGAGCATAAGCGTCCTGATCAACCGTTAAAACGAGCTTACGTCAAGATAATAACATACGTCAACGTCAATTACGTAATTGGTTTACAACACAAAAATGTTGCTACTGACAAACTCTTGCCATAACAGTGAATTAACGAATAAGATATTGTGGTTTTCACTACTGGCGATTATGCCCGTGACAGATACTTACAGAAAGTCATCATTAGATCAGGGTGCGTTGGGCCTAGACATGATGAAAAACGGACGCCAAAACTTTTGAATACTCTCCAGCAATATATGGTAGATAATTCAAGCCCAAAAGAATAAAAATTCTGTGTCAACTCAAGGGTCAACGAGGTCACGATTGTGGAACGTTTTTCATACTCAGAGCGGAATTACTTGTTTTAAATAGAGAAAACTGTCAAATTCCTCACACCACCTCTCTTTAGATGGCTATATCTCAGTCATTTAATCGAATTTTTGTCTGAAATTTTCAGGAAATGTTGAGAAGATGTAAAGCTGGTGTTTAAGGGGGAATGCTCCAGTTTCCTAATTTTTTTCCCAATAATAGAATTTATTTATATTTTGTATGATGAAATTACATGTTATTACCAATTGAAAAATAAAATAAAAATGGATGGTCAGCGATCTTGTTTGAATTTTATAGGCATTCGTATCACATACCCCTACATCGAAAAAATGCACAATTTCTGTCACCTGTCCAAGGTCACTAAAATGCTAATAAAATGCTGTATATTCATCGTTTAGTCCCGAAAACGGATTTAAAGTAATGTCTTACATTTAATAAGGACAGAAAACCAAAAACATGTGCTACTACGAGGGTTGTTTGATAAATTCGCGGAACTTCTTTCTTATTTTTTTATTTTTCGGCAAAGTATCACGAAATTTCATACAGATATAAAACAACATATTATAAATGTTGGTCTTTCATGACATTGAAATGCGCCCAACAGAAAGCCCTTTTTTATGTCTCCATAGCAACCAAGATACGCGAGGTTGCCTTTGGTCAGTTTTTAATCATTTGGACTAATGATAATTGTACAAAAGCGCTATAACTATGTACGGCAAAACGGCGGGAATTCACACAACGTTTAGTTAACGTTGTGTCGTCATTTCCTGAAAATTTGCCGTTTTTAGTTTGAAAGTTACCTTGTGCATAACGTTTTCAAAATCATGTCGCAGGAAAATCGTCAAAGAAAACTGACGTCAACTGATGAGCTCGAGTTGCGTTCCGTCGTGAAGTTCTGTGTAGGGCTAAAGTTACCACCCACAGAAACATTTAGATAGCTAGAAGAGTCAGATACTTTGCCGGTATGTGGAAAAACATTTGTATTTAAATGGCATGGACGATTTAAAACAGGCAGGACGTCGATTCGTGATGACGACAGGCCAGGTAGACCGAAATCTTCTGTTACGCAGGGTACTACGGCACATGTAGAGCAGCGTGTCAGGTCAGATCGGCAAATAACTGTGCGCAACTTTGCAGAGAAGTTGTTGCTTTCTAGTTATGCTGTTTACCATATATATTAACGGAGAACAGGCCGCTCGAGTTTGATTCCCGCTGAATTACCTGACGTCATCTATCTTGACGTGACGTTACGTGACGCTCTACCCAAAGGCAACTAGCCAGACATGGCCTTATTCGATGTAATCTGTAAACGTTATTTGTTAACATATCATTTTGAATTTTTGACTGATATTCAAGGAATAGTAAAATTTTACCATGAAACAAAAATGATATTGGTATTTAATCTCAATTTTGAATTACAGAGTAATTCCGCGAATTTATCAAACAACCCTCGTATAAACGCGTAAATGTATAAAACAGCATGTTCACGTGTTCCGTTAGATCAACGAAGCTGGAGTGTTATATATGTCAAAAATTGCATATTTTTGGAAATATTTCAAGTTCTACATAATAGAATTTGATAAAACTCCCTCTTTGTATTAAGCAACATGTCCTGGTAATAATTCAAAAAGAAAATGTATAGGTCAGCGCACTTATTAGTGAATTACAGCAATTTTTATCAGCTATACATGAATAAAATGACGCAAAACAGCGGTAACTGCATACACACTTACGACAGTCTTGCTCTAAATAATCGATTTCCGTCTTGAGGAAATCAGTTTCGCATAATAAATACACTTTAACCATCGAAAATGGTAAATTGTAATGATGTGTTATATCATTGAAAATATGGTAGCGAAACATATTGGTACGAAACATTTAATTTACTACAGTAAAGACCGAGTGTTCCGAAAAACTGGAGCATTCCCCCTTAATATATAATACTACAAAGTTGATTATGTACTTTGCGTATTATTGCCGGATGAAATTTAGTGATGCGTTTTTAAAGTCAGTCAGTATATATATTATGTATATTAGAAAATCACTATCTTTGTTAGGGGCTATAAATGTGCATGTAGGCTAGTTTAAAGTGTGATAAAGAGTACATCAGAACCTGCAGGTTTTGCGGCATGTGCATTTTTACGCAGTTCCGTAATTGCAACAGTTTTCAACCTCTCAGCTCTCTTAACTATCCCATACCCAAACATTGGTGATTTTTGACACCTTTCAATGTGAAGTCCTTGGAAAACATTGTGGAAAATGAAGAAATTACTTGTGACAATGAAGCAATTTCTCCATTTCTCACAATATTTTCTACCACAAAAGACCAAATATATATAAATACTCACTTAAAAATTTGTCGTCTGCAACATCTTTGAATTTGGACAGGTCTAACATTTTGCCGTCTGGTAATAGGTTAATCAACATAGAAAATCGAATGATGTTGAATGGTTTAAAAAAACTAAATTAACACAAGGCATGTAGATCTATGAGAATAATCTTCTACTAAAGGCCTAATTGTGCTTAAAGCAGTTTGATTTTTTTCTTAATCAAGAAAAGGGTTATATAATTATAAACAAGAGAAAATGTGAAATGGTCAGATTTAATTATTGTTCCTGCATGGGCTTCCAAGCGCTATTAGTTTTATTGCCGTCTAAAAGCCTTGAAACCCAATCCCCCATATTCGGAAGTGAACAACTGGGGAACCAGCGATTATTTTGCAATACAAATGCATTAACATACTTTAAATTGGTACCCAGCTTTACTGATCATGTGACCTCGATACTGCCTCGAGGAGAATACAAGCTAAAAAGTGGTCAACGCATTGTCTTTCGCCATTATTAGCCAAAAGTTTAGTTCGAAACTATTGTATGTGCACGTGAAACTCGATCAGAGCAACAAATAAGAGGGGATAAGGACATTCTTAATTTGTTATTTCGAAACCAAACCCTATGTTGTGGGTAGTCATTTGAATCGTCTCGATGAGACGATTCAAATGAGTACCCACAATATAGGATTTGGTGAAAAATGAGTGAATTTTTTTTGCGGTTTTGAATGTCATTCTTATCTGTAACTCTGGTAATTCATATTCATTTACAATGGTGTTGCACTAACCTTTCACGGGGAAATAATACTCTTGTGATGATACCAAAGCAAGTCCCGTTGGTCATATAATTTGAAATTTGATCAGTTTTATTGTTTCGCGTCAGAGATTACTAGTTTCAGATGAAGAATTGATGAGAGGGTTTGAAATTCAATTTAAGGCATGTACAGGTGTCAACCCTGTTGTCAGTCTGCGGACCTTTTTCAGTCAGAAATCAAACCCTTCGCTAGAAAACGAAAATTTGTGACTGGTCGACATCGAATATGTAATCTATAAGTGTTTAATTTGTAGGTCTATAGATATACAATTGATGAGAGGGTTTTAAATTCAATTTTTAGGCATGTACATGTGTCAACCCTGTTGTCAGTCTGTGGTCCATTTTCAGTCAGAAATCAAACCCTTCTCCATACAACGAAATTCTAGACTGCTCGAAATCGAGTGCATGATCTGAGGATGAAAAATACGTACCTAAATTGTATTATTGTAAAACCTCGTAACTCTGGAAAGATATAGCCAAACTGGAGTTGCGAGGGTTTGCAATAACACCGACGTATTGCTATAAATGTAAATTATATGTTGTGTTAAAGGGAATTCAGACAAAATAAGAAAATTCTTGCGTTTTCTTCTGCAGGAGATAAAGCCTCTCTTACAACCCGTCGTGCGTCTTTTTAAATCGTACGTTTTAAAACTCTGCAAAATCGCACGATTTATAAAGACGCACGACGGGTTGTAAGAGCGCCTCAAAATATTGTCCGGTCAATTATTTGCTGCGTGCAGTCTGCGTCGTGGTTGCGTCCACCAAAATCGTACGTTGCACGTGCGTGCATCGCACGACTAGACGTACGTTTTAGACGCAGACCGCACGCAGACCGCACGCAGGGGCACGTACGACCGGTTGTAAGAGAGGCTTAAGTAGGTGTCATGTCCATTTCGGCTTCCAACCTAAGTGTCATAATTATGTAACAAAACTAATTTAAATTGACTTGATGTTTAGCAATTTTTTATTATTTTTAAAACGATCTAATTATTTCCTAAACCGTCACGATACTAGATTCATAAACCTGTATATTAACTAGTAACTGCATGGAATATGTACAAGTACAATACGCAGTGCGGTTCGGTCTAACTTATTTGAAGTTTTTTCGCCTAGTCATTATCAACAATAAACAATCTAGTATCAGAATCCTTTGATACAAAATTTGGACAATAATTAAGATTAGTATCAGTTACAAAATAAATGATGCTTTCGAAATAAAGGGTGGTCATTTGAGTGACTTAACCCTCTCCCAAACAAGACCTGGTTTTGACGTCCCTGGTGGAATAGGCTTGGGAAAACATTTCGACAAAAGAAGAAACTGCTGATGACCAGCAGTTTCTCCTTTTGTCTCAATATTTTCTATGACATTTTTCACTCAAATTCTATCTTTAATAACGTCTATTTTGTCATTTATGGCAGTTTTTGAAGTGGATCACCCTAAAATTTTGGCGTTTGGGAAAGGGTTAACTGCACATTAGAAAATAATTATGCAAGATACTATCACATTTTGATATGAAACACCTGAAATTTAAACGTTGTTAATTCAGTTTAAATTGCTGTAAATTTGTAAGAGGGATTCAATGTTGAAATTGGATCAGACAGAAGTTAAAAGGTCAGCTAAAGCTGTAGTCTGGTTCCCGTACCTGAAATCTACTACGGATTTAAGTAAATTCAGTTATTTACACGAATGGGTACCAGTCTACTAAAGCTGATGGATGGTTTTGAGGCTTAGACTAGGCTAACCCTACTCTCTTTTACGCCGCTCAAACGTTTATAGTACACATGTCAAATGATAGCGAATCATGACCTCTGCTCGGAGGGTAGGCTAACCCTTGCGCTGCTTCAGTGACAATATTCTAGTGCCTGTAGACCTAGTGGTAAAAAAGTATCTTGGGCGTGGGTCTCGTGACCAGGAGGTTCTAAGTTCGATCTCCAATAGCGGCGGTTTATGGCTCCACTCATCTGTCGATGGTTTGGGGTATATTTTCAAGGATGCAAAAGTCATAAGATTAGTAGATTTACTAGAATACCAGTTTCTATTTTCCACACAAGTTGACCCAACTTGGTGCAATATAAAATAAGAATATTAAAAACTAGTGACAGCAGGGTTTATTTATCCGTCTGAAATAATAATGTTATGTTTTTGACGACAATGATAAAGGTGGGTTTTTAAAACCATTGAGAAAAACAAAGAAAATGCTATTTGCCACAATTTTCTCTATTTTCAACGCTACATATTCTGCATGATTCATCTTTTGTGGTCCACAAGCCTTTGTATTTTGCGATTTGGGAAAAGGAGCATCAGCCGTTGAAGCAGTATATGCCTATACTTAACAAGGATCGCCCATCAATTAGTGTATAATGGATGCGATATAAAATATGATATGTTTCTAATTGTACGTCATAATTAATGTAAATGGTAGATACAGAATCAGTCTTTATCCATCAGGACAAGATAATGGGTCTCATTTACTCTAGTTTACTTACTTACATTTTATAAACCTTTCTAAAACTAGCCCTGAATATGCCGACATTGATAGAAAAGGTTTGAGGAAATATTGAGGCAAAAGAAGAAAACTCTGTTCACCAGCACGCTCCCCTTTTGACTAAATATCGTTTGAAATAGTATCTCTGTGTTATAAGCTAACCGGTAGATTATTGCAGTCTGTCCGGTAGATTTGTGCAGTCATTCCAACATGGCCTCCACGGAAAAGCGTGAGACGTGCGTGTTGTAGTGATTCATCGATTATTTCCTTAAATGGCTTTTTCTTACCTTGATGCAGGTATCATTTTACAGGAGAAATGTATGTACATATCCCCGGTGCTATAAGTACAAGTGGCGTAGTATAGTACTTTATCTTAGTGAGTATGTGCTCAAATTCCATTTTCATAAATACCAAATTTGCAGCCGCTGTCAATTTCGACGAGCGTAAACATTTGAAATACATGCTTTGATTTAATACCATAATTATAATGTTATTATTTCGATTTTGCCTTTTTATCAGATGTCTTTTTTTTTTTTTCATAACGGAGCCTATCTTTTACTTGTTTTTGTAACAAATGATAAGACCACACTGAAACTTTGCACCTAATTCAGACATTATGGATGGTATTCGCAAAAATACTGTAATTCATACTTGTACAAGTTGTTTTATACTTGTTATTTTTCATTAGCGTAATATATTTACGTTATTGCACCTTGTACCTTTCTATCATATTTAATTATATCACTCATGTAGGTCTTACCAATTCAAAATAAAGAAACAATGAGAAGAAAAGCTTCCCCTTTTTATTTGTTTCTTGAAATGTGTTTGAATAAGTCCACTGTCAATTGTATTTCAGCAATATTGTGGCGACTGGAGCACCTTTCCATGGATTCAATGTACATGATTGTATTTCTATTACCAGAAACACTGGAACACTCTAGCTGCTAGTGCCATTTAAACTTTATCCACTCAGTGCTCCCCTTTTTCAATCTGTTTTCAATCCAACTGTAATATTGGATCTGTGAGAAAAGATTCGCATAGCATGCGTGGTGGCTGGTCATTGGGGATTAAACTCAATCTACCGATCGATCCGGTAACAAATGTTTAGAGTCTTTGTTTTCTTTAAGGCAGAATAACCGTAATGTCGCCATTTTGAGATTCATAAAACACTGGATTCTTTCGAGCGGTGCATGGTGTCGTTACGTAGCTTATCCGAACATATTCGGGCGCGGTCGTAAACATTCGGCGGTGGAACTTTCCACCGCCGGATGTTTTCGACGTCGCCCGAATAATTCCGACGTCACGCGCATCTCATTAGAGGTAGACTACCAAAACCGTTTTCCAAACGACAAGTCAAAGACTAGTCGAAATTAAGAGGCAAAGAAGATGGCAAAATTAAAGATCTAATGTGAAACCCATAATCACTGGTGGTGAACTCGGCCAAAGCGAGGGACGTTTTTCACTATCACAAGGTACAGATATTTTGCGTTTAAATGCGAGTTTGAAGATCTGATTGGATGATTTTTCTAATAACAATGAATTTGTTCTAAAAATAGACCGGGTTTACCGATACATATTGACAAACCGTCTGTGTTGTTATAAAATCTCGTAACTACGGCTTTATCGAAGCCGTAGTTACGATATTTTATAACAACACCGACGGAATACTATGATCGCAAAAAAACGTCCCACGCTTTGGCCGAGTTCCCCACCAGTGATTATAAAAGCCGCCGAAAGACTGGAAGCAATTGAGACAGGCGACATTTCTGTGTTAGCTTGTTTGAGTTTTCCTCTCGATTACCTTTATGACGCAAGTTTAGGGGAGGCAATAATCATTCTTACACAAGTCAACAAAGTACCCATTATCATTTCTATAGAAACGCCATTATTTCCCCCTGACTTACAAGTATAGGAATTTTAATTTTCACAAAATGACTCTTCACATTCAAACATTTTTCCCAAAAAGTTTGGTTTTTGACGATTTGACACGCCTTGTTAGTTTAGACATTCTTGAGGGTAAAGAAGAAAATGCTAGTGACCTGCATTTTCTTCTGTACCCATATGGCTTTCCTTACTATCACTCAAGCATTTTTATTGTGTTAGCTGTTATCTGGAGGGTTCTGCAACATCGTTCAATTTGTTCTTGTCTATGTACTTTCGTTTGAGAAAGCATGAAAGAGTTGGAGTGATCCAGAACCAAAATTCCAATTTTGCAGTTTTATTAGGGTTAAACGAGTACAAATATCCACAAATAGTCTAGTAGTTTTTTTCTGGTAGAGGCCTAGAAATCGAAAGTGGGAGGACGGAATGTGTATGCAAAGTTTTATACTGGCGGTTGTTCAGGAACTCCTGCTGCACCAGAAATGCCCTGTCTGCAAGTCAGCAATTGACCTTTGGCTGAGTTACAGGGGTCAAAGGTCACTGAGTGCAAACATGTAAAAAATCGCTATTTTGTTACATTTCAAATCCTCGAACCAAGAAGTTTCCTTGTGAATGAATGAAAGTTGTGTTTTCTTGTTGGCCAGATTGTTGGCTGCATATTTTGCCATGTCTGCAGATTCATTGTCGGTTCTATGAGGTCAGAACAGGGGTCAAAGGTCACTGAGTGCACAAATTCTGAAATTTCATTTATGTCGTTTCTAAGACACGCAGACATGAAACTTTGAGTTATGAATAGACAGTATTAATGTTTTCTAACTACCAAATATACTTGGAAATTTTTTGGCTCCTGTCTGCAGACCCCTAGCTTGTTTTTAAGGTCAGAAAATGAGGTCAAAGGTCAATGAGTGCAGAGTAGCTATTTGAAATTATTCCTTGATAAAATTAAATGTTTTGAAGCAATGATATTGGCTTATAGATAGACACAAGTTGTATTTTATGATTGTCAGATATGTAGATGACATGTTTGTCCCTGCCTGCAGATTCAAAAATAAAAGTAAGAACATGAAGGCAAGAGGTCAAAGGTTATTGAGTGCAAAAATCCTTGAATGTCATATACGGTCATTCCAAGACTTCCAGACATGGAACGAAGAGTTATGAATAGGAAATATTTATATGTTCCAGTTACCAATTATGGTGGGGAGCTTTTGGTTCCTGTCTGCAGACGCCCAGCTGGCTTTTAAGGTCAGAAAAGGGAGCCAAAGGTCAATGAGTGCTAAATGCTCTATTTGGATTTATTCAAATTCAAAATAAAGATTTAAACTTTAGATGGCTTATGATTGAACAAAAGTTATATCTATTGTTTGTTAAATATGTAGATGAAATATTTGTCTCTGTCTTTATGCAGATTCAAATTTAGGATTTAGAGATAACAAGATAGAGGTCAAAGGTCAAAGAGTGCAAACATTTTAAAAGATATATAGCAGACGAGAATTGACCTGGCAGAGCATTCCATTCGACTAGCATGGGCTGCTCTACCAGGTCATTTATCATGAGGTATAAATAATTGAAATATGGACGTGAACTCAAAAACATTTATTGATTTATTTATTGAAGTTCTATTGGTACTTCATCTGGTAGTAATTTTGGTTCGAAAATGATTGTCCATGATAAAGAAAGAACTAGATTTGATTAAAATTAATACTGAATGACACTTTATCCATTCTGAGAAGTCAAATCTTCAAATCTAAATAGATATATTGTTTCATGTGAAATATAGCATTTAACAACAATTATTTCTCGTGATTTCTTTTATATGAAAATATCCACATAATATATAGTTTATATACCTTTAATGATAACTCATGTTCAAGATGATTCTGTGCTCGTTGGCCATCAGCCATGTAAATGAGCAGATTGAGATGTGGACTTAGGGCCTATAACCCAAATCTCCGATAATCCTCACTTGGTAAGGACAGCTTTCGAACCATCTAGAATACCAAGATAGTTTTCATTGAAATTACAACAGAGGTAATGGTCATTTTCGATATTCACTTGTTCATTCCTCTTTTCAATAGATTTTTAAGGTTTATTGGTACATGTACATATCGAAGACTGCAATACAGCAGCACAGACTAAGCATTTAAGCTACAAATCAAACTCTACTGGTATGTGACATCTTTCTTAAAATCTGTCCCAAAGATGGCAAGGGGTCTATCCATTACTCTGTTGACTCTGTTTGTTAAATATTGCTTACACAGCTATAATTGAATTGAATCATACCATGCAAATTTACAAACTTACAACCAAGGATACATTTAATACTATAGTATTGTTATAGAAATTATTTTTGAATGCAAGTAGATTCTTCCTTGCGGAAAACACATATACAGTGAAAGGCATAAATATTATATGGGTTTTGAATCTGTATTATATTGCTGGGTTCATTCACAAACATGTATACTCACTCTTATTGTAAGTTTTGTTTTATCTTCACTAATAGAAGAGAACAATTATAATATGTGAACATGTGCCTCACACATTGAAAGAACTTGTGTAAAATCATATGAAGATTCATCCATACTGTAGAAATTGTAGTCAGGAGAAGCAAACACATGCATTCCTGTACCCACACCGAAGCCTTCCTGTGGGAGACACGGTAGGGATCTGTTATCAAGTCCCTTCTTCAATCAAAGGATGAAAATGAGTATTTTCTGACTTGTCATGTGAAAGCAAGATGCACATATCCGAAGCTGAACAAGGTTTTGGAACAGGTTTTGCTCTGTGAATTAGATCCTGGTATAAACCTAAGACTGTATAGTAATTACAAAAGGATTTGAATTTTGGCTTTAATCAAAATTGAATAGATAACATATTCATTCATTGAAGAGAATGGTTTTGCCAAAGTGATTTGATATCAATTTAATAATATACAAATTATGGCAAGGACAAAATTGAACGCGTGCATGATGCATCTTTACCAAAAATAAGTTGTGCTTTGTCTCAATACCCCAAAACGGGTTGGCTAATAAACAATTTATATGACAAATGCATACATGTAATTTGACATGAACGCAATAAATACTGAAATTAAGATAAGAAATATTACAGGATTTATATAAAAAGGAACATGTTGATCATTGCTGCAACAATGACTCTGTCGTTTTTAACAATACATAGCTAGACGATGAAAAATGAAGCCAAAATGTGATTGTGCAAATTATTTTCTATACAGATACATTGTTGGACAAAGTTTTTATAGTATTGTAATAAAAAATATTAAGACACTGCCAATCGATTTCGTGTTTCATTTTTCTCTGTTTTGTCTGCCTAAATCTTTGTAACAAGATCACATATGCAGTTAATTTCCAAGGTCAAGATAACCTTATTCAGTACTTTCATCATTTGATGCTGGTCTTATTGAACTCTACTGTGATTCCATGAACACACTTCAAACCAAAGTTACTGTCAGAATAAGTATCATTGGAACCTCAATTTTGTATATCATTTTCTGAGAATTTATTTAACATTTTAGTACATTTTGCCCTCTTTGACATTTGGCCTCTATTGTGTCCACCCAATATTTCAATTTTGAGTATTGTCCAGCAAGATTAACCCGGGACATCTGCATATGTAATGACCCCACTTCGGTAATGTTTTGTTTAGACGCTCAACTAACGGACTTTGCACGCGAAAATAAAATTGTCCCGGGTTAATTTTAGTGGACAATAACTATGTAAACAGGGGTAAACATGTAATCTGTACATTGGACAGGCATAAAATACAACTTTTATTCATTAAATAGCCTATACCAATGTTTTGAAACGTTTTATTGACCAGGATTAATTTAATATAGTGTTCTTGCACTCGCTGACCTTTGGCTCCCCTTTTGTACCTTAAAACCAACCAAGGATATGTAGATAGGTAACAAAAGAACACAAACACATACTTGTATAGCAACTGGAAAACTGGAAAAGTATTATCTATTCATAGCTATTCGTTCCATGTTGGGAGTCTTGTAACACACATATATGAAAGTTTAAAAAACTGCACTTTTTGACCTTTGACCCTGTTGTACATACTCTTGATTCTAATTTTGAATCTGTAGATATGCGCAAACATGTCTTTTACACATTTAGCAGGCATAAAATATAACCAATTTCTTTAATTAGCAAACACCAACGTTCAAAACCTTCAAATCGAATCAGGAATAATTTCAAATAGTGTGTTTGCACTCAGCGACCTTTGACCTAATTTTCTGACCTCAATAACTAGTTGGGAATCTGCAGACAGGACCCAAAAAATTCCTCAACATATTTCATAATTAGAAAACAAAAATTTTGGCTATTCATAACTCAAACTTTCATGTCCGGAAGTCTTGAAATGGACATAATATTATATGAATTTTAAGAATGTTTGCACTTAGTGACCTTTGACCCCCTTTCTGACCTTATAAAACCAATAATGAATATGCAGACTTGACAAAACTTGTAGCAAACATTCTGGACAACTAGAAAACACAACTTTGGATCATCAAAGATTTAGCTTCTAGATTTGAGGATTAGAGATCTGACCAAATAGCGAAATATGTCATTTTTGCACTCTTTTGACATTTGACCCCTTTGTACAAACTCTTGATTCTAATTTTTAATTTGCAGATATGGGCAAACGTATCTTTCACACATTTAGCAGGCATAAAATACAATTTTGATTTCTTTAATTAGCAAACACCAACGTTCAAAACCTTTCAATCAAATCAGGAATAATTTCAATTTGTGTTTGCACCCAGTGACCTTTGACCCAATTTTCTGACCTCAATAACTAGTCGGGAATCTGCAGACAGGACCCAAAAATTTCCTTAACATATTTCGTAATTAGAAAACATAAATTTTGTCTACTCATAATTCAAACTTTCATGTCCGGAAGTCTTGAAAAGGACATATATGAATTTTAAGGAATTTTGCACTTAGTGACCTTTGACCCGTTTTCTGACCCTATAGAACCAATAATGTATATACAGACTTGTCAAAATTTGTAGCGAACATTCTGGACAACTAGAAAATACAACTTTTGATAATCAAAGATTTAGCTTCTGGGTTTGAGGATTAGATATCCAGAAAAATAGCGAAATATGTCATTTTTGCACTCAATGACCTTTGACCCCTGTTTTGACCTTAAGAGTCAAATTTGAATATGCAGACAGGCCAAATCATGTTGCCTACATGTTGGGCAATCGGACAAATACAACTTTTGTCCATACACATTCCGGCCCCCCAATTCTGAAATTTCGAGTTTGGACTACCAGACTAAAAGGTCGATTTGAAACCAGAAATTAAGGAAATACAGACGATCTTTTCCTTCAGTGTTTTCTTTGCTATGACTCTTTGGTATAGGCCTATGTCCAAATAAATCACAAGACGGAGCATCTATTTGCCAGGTTATTTATTGAGACTTGTATGCCTATAAATCTATTATACTGATAAACATTAAATTAGTTCGTCGTCTAAGACTTGCAAATGGAACAAGCTTTTGAAAAGAGAAAGACGGAAAATGCTGACAAGGTCCAGCATTTTCCTTTTTTCAATGTTGTATATGCAATGTTTCTCTTTTTCATTGGTATCAATTTTGTCCACTAGATCTATAATCGGGGCGGCTGTACAAAGGGGGTTATCTACAGGGTACACAAAAGAGAGGGATGATGGGTTTGATGTACCCCGGGGCAATGATGTCATAAATTACGGGTTTGGGGGAGCTCAGTTACAGTTTACGAATCAACTTGACTAATTTAGCCTAAATATTTGCTTAAAGCAGTAATCAAATCTTTTCTCACTGCGACAATATCATTCAGATGTCATCGAGATGCTACAAAGTACAAATAGACAATAACCAAGTCACACAAAACAGGGTCTAAAGTTAACTATACGTAAAGGTTGACTGTGTTATACTAAACTGAATATAAACACGTTCATGTATGTTAAAAACAGAAATATATGTATTGTTTGAATGCCCCAGCACTACAATTCTGTTTTAATATTCCAGTAGAGGAAACCAATGAGATAATAGTATGGAGTAAAATGCAGACGAAGACAAGTTTGTGGCACCGAGGTCATTGTCGACGACACTCTGGATACCGCAAAAAAAAACCAGACCATCTGACAATCTTCTAGAGTCCGTCGTATTCTGATTCATGTATCGAATGAAACGTAGTGGTGAACGATCTACACGTATATTTGAGCCTGAATCTGTAAAGGGGAAATTTTGGAAAATCGAGTAACGAGATAAGCCTGTGATTAAATGTAGTCTAAAATGGATCAAATCTACTAATTTACAATTGCTACTGGTCATAAACCAGTTATTAGAGAAAAATATGGATCTGGATCAGACTGTGCGTATGCACAGGCCGATCTGGATCCATCTTTTTCTCAGATACCTTAGGGGACCCTTTTCCAGATCCCGGCTCATTTATATTTGGTATCTACAAATGCAAGCTGTACTCACGAAAACAAGGATCAATGCCTGACCGCCATCACAGTGGGCTCGGCTCAGTGTAGCTAATCTAATCTGACAGTTTAGTGACAGATAGTGGAGAAATTTGCCTCACAGTTAAATAAATTTGATCAAAAACAGATGCTATTATAAAACCTTATCCAGCTGTCAAAATAGGGATGATTCCAGTTGTCATTTACAAAGGGACTCAACGAATATCAAATCTATCAATACATGGCTATCTAGAGCGATCTGGTATTCGCTGAGTTCCCATATACATACGTTTGTACGTTTCCAAGAAGTAATTTGGGATAGCCATCCTGATGTAAAGTCGAAATCAGTCGTGATTGGGCTTATGATTCAGGCCGGTAGGAACACGGGGCTAGGCGGGCTTATCACCTCCAAAGTTGACCAAAATACCGAATTTTCTTTGGTTTACACTAAGGAAAATCCAATTTAGCCCCCCCCCCCTTTATTCAGAGACAGGGTCTTGAACCCACCAAATATGAAATTGCTTCCTACGGGCTTATGATTAAAACTATATCATGCATCTTTTGGGCCGTCAAACTGCACGGAATAGCCACTCGATTGTCCTCAACCCCTACATTTAAAGTTGCGTAATACATTATGATACTGTTCCTGTGACAACGCTCGGTACACCCGCTAAATAAAGTCGCTGGTTATGAGGATTATTCTCATAAAATACCTGTATTAATCCAGTTTCACATGAGGATACTTTCGAGAATTTCGACATAATAATTTCGACCAAAATATAGACAATTCTTTTTCAGAAAACAAGAAAATAAATATTCATGTAATTTATGTTATATACATGTATATTGTCGCTTTTCAACAGAAAAATTCGTAACTGCAGCTTGTTTTAAGCTGTAATTACAAGGTTTCGTTTAAAGGCAGCGATATGTGCAACAGTACAATTTGGTTTTCTATCCTGCAAATTGGAAAACATCTATGGTGCAAAGGCCAATGAATGCTTTAAATGCGTTCAAAGACCGCATAAACGTTGGTTCATTGCCCTATGGCAGAACTTGCTATTTAAAAATTCAATCTTATTTCTTTTTTTGAAATTCATTCAATGGAAAGCAATCCCTTCAAAAGGGATGCAAAATCTAGAAAAATGCCCTTTAACGTTTCTCAATTTGATACCTTGATAAAATGTTTGTATTTGGAAACGGCAAAATGCACGGTGAGTGATTTTGAATAGCGAATGCCTCCCAGCTTGTCAATCCTAGCTGTGTGTGTTTTTGAGGTCCATTCTTCTGCATTTTCACATGATGGATGAGGGGCTTTGGTCACTTCATATTCGTCACAATGCCTCATTGACAGGTGACCATTTTCTCCGACCCGAGACATGCCCTCAACCGGCTGCACGACCCATAGTATCCTTCCCCCAAATAAGACTAACATGGTTTTGACGTGCCTAGTAGAAATAGTTTTAGAAAACATTGAGACAAAAGAGGAAAATGCTGATGACCAGCATTTTCTTCTTTTGTCTCAATATTTTATGCGCTATCGTTTGCATAAATTCTTTGTTCGTTTATACAACTTCTTACGCCTGCAACAGTTTTCACATTGGGACACAGTAAAATATTGCCATGAAGGTAAGGGTTAACAAATGACATTCATTAGTGGATACACTCTATTGAAAAGACATTTCATTATGAAGAGGAATGTCCAGCAGATTCATTCATCGAAAAAGAGTTAAGATTTATAACCACAATGTACTCATTCAAGTTTTAGATGGACTTCATCGGTTATGCTGCACCTTTCCTTTACTAAAAATAAATGGTAACGCTATTTTTGAGTTACGAAAAACATAATGTCCCACATGAAATATCTTCCCTCTAATCCATGATAACGTAAGTGAGGCAAACGTTGGCTTCGGAGGTATACTTCTTGGCTTCAATAATCATTCTGTCACTTTTCAGATCATCGCTGGGTTATACCGGCCTGTATAATTCATCTTGGTACCCAAATATTCGTCGAATGTGTTGAAAAAAAGACAGATAATCTTACAATGGCATGGTTTCTTTGAGAACGAATACATGTTCTTGTAACTTCATTCTACTAAAAGTATACGGACATGTAGAAATCACTCGTGTTTTCTACTATTTAAGAAAATACTTTCAAACTCATGATTCATAGAAAACTGGAAAACTGAATCAGGTTGTTCTTCACGAACTGATGATATCTGGCTTTCATTAATTTCGATCCTTAAATATCCATAATGATACTATAAATCATTCTTAAATTTTGGCTACATTAATAAGAATGGGTGAAAGGTGGGTGGGGCCACTGGATGACCAAGAGCGGTGTGACACTAAATACTGACTTGGTCATTTCGATTAATTCAGACGCATTGCCTGTTGTAGATATTTGGTATTATGTTGAAGAAATAATGACTATGTACAACATACGTACATTTGCCTTTTCTAACATACGGATTTTTTCTCAATTTTCCAACTGTTCCGCTTTAAGTAGTACATGTATGTTACATTTCATCATTTTAAACAATTCTCTTGCCATTAATCGTGTGAACATTGTTAAAGAAAAATGGACTGATGATATCTGCTTTATATTAATTTCAATCCTTAAATGCCCCATAATGGACTAATAAATCATACCATAATTAGGGTTCATTGAGCACACTTGATAAGTGGGTGGGGTAGCTTGATCTCCGAGATCACCGTGACACTACTGGCATGCCATGCTCGCATTTCGATGCAATCATATTTCAGTCTGAAAATTGAAAATGACCCTCGTAGTGCTTTAACCCATCACCACTCAGTGACTCTTTGACTCTGTTATATTGGCTACCAATAATATGGTAATGATGAAGTTATTGAGAACAAGAATAAATGAAAGTGAAATTTCACTTATGAATAACTGTATCTTGAACGACAGATGATGTATTAATAACTTTTATTTCAATTGGCGTCGTTTATTACACTATCATCTATCATATATTTTGATTAATTTCTTTTGTTTTCACATTCAAGTCTTTATAACCAATCCATGAAATGAGTATCTGTGTTTTATTTCATAACAATTTAATTTCAATTTGTATGTTCGAATGCAGAATCGAAACGCTTGTTTAGCAAGACAATGCACTATAGACATTTTTAAAGTCTTGGACAGGATTAAACCTTTCACAAAAATCATTTCGACTTTCAATTTCTAAAGCTTTCGACAAGATATAGGGTTATTATTCTGCAGAAATGTGTATGTTATACGGTCAGCTTTGGTGGAAAATACTTATATCTGTATTTTCTTTTTTCCTTAAAAGTTCTCTCCCTATCTGGAGATTATTTTGCAAATGGATAAAGTACCTTAAGGAGGTCCGAGCGATGGTCTGCAGTCGGCCACTGACATTGATGTATTCGGTATCTATTGACATAAACTCCGAGTGACTCTGCGACTCGTTTACTCATCCAAAATCATCAAATTGACGGACATGCATTCTCGGAAATTATTATCTAGAGTATCATATAGGGCCCTCTAATTCATTAGTTAGAGTAGAGTCAATTAGACGACTTGTCAAAATGCATTCCATGTAAAGAAATCACTTGTTCTGCTTTCTTTTCGTGGACAATGCATTATTGTTTCTGTATTTAGGCATGGCATCAAAACTTGGCACTGCAATCTGAAGTGCTTTCGACAATTTCAATTCAAACAATTTTCATTTGTTAAGGAATCTGAAACTTCACCATGGCCACTATGCATGTTGGACTATGGACATCACTGGATCTTTTCCAGATAAGGAATCAAAGAGATGTCCTCAGTCCATATACACGGTGTATAATCACGTGACTCAGAATTTCCGATAATCTTTAATATCTTTTTAATACTTGACCAATTTGAATTCGGTTTGAAGCAGAGAAGGTGGGAAAATCCCAGGAATAAGCTGGACGTGTTAGATATTTGAAAAATCAACTGATAAAATAGTTATTGAAGATAAACCAAAATTTTGGTTTATCTTCAATAGCGTTTTTGTCAGTTGATTTTTTTAAAAAATCCAACAAGTCCATCTAATGCGGGATGTCTGTCCACATTCCCTACTTTAAACCAAATTCAAATCGGTCCAGTATTGACAAAGTTTTTGATGATTTTCTGAAAATATTGTATCACGTGATTATACACCGTGATATAACTTTTCTTTCAGCGACGATCGACGGACCTGAATTGTACCTAGGGCTTGTTTTTTTGGTAATTTATAAGCCCAGTTAGACTGTGAAAGTAAGAGCATGTAACCTCATGACTTTTGAATAAAATCTAATTGTGGTAACGATGCTATCATATAATTAGCGTTATATTGGTAAGTTTTTATATTGAAACAAATTTGATTTATATATTTTTGTCCGTAATGAACTTCTGACATTTAATACATATATACGTACATGTTCAAAGAAATAAATGGACTGCATGCGCGGATCCAGAGGGGGGTCAGGGGGTCATGACCCCCCTGGAATTCGACGAAAAAAGGGGTTATCAAAAAGATTGCTGGTTATGTCCCATATAGGTTGCGCCATTCGTCCCTGTGTGCCACGCCAAACCATTGTTATATTTAGTCCTTCGTGGTATGACATGTATCTGCATGGATCCAAGAGTGGTTAGGGGCCTGACACCCCCCCCCCCCCCTGAAATTTGGCGAAAATAGAGGTAAAAGATCGGACCCCCCCCCCCCCCCGGGAAAAATACCTGGATCCGCGCTTGGACTGTATGGTCTAAAAGTTTGTGACCGCTTTCATTTCCTCCCTTATACGGCATTGCAAACGAAAATTTAATCATAACGGCGTATAATGTTATTTTGAATTTTTATATTGAAATATGTTTGATTCATATCATTTTGTCCCTAATGAACTATGATGCTGATGTATTAAACAGAGAAATAAATGTTCGATTGTAACAATAATGGTTAAAGTCATCAACCGTTAACTATACATATCTGATTAGCCCTTTCACTCACGACACTACTTTAGAATTGTCCAATTTTTAACCCTTTCCCTAACAAGACCTGGTTTTGACGTCCCTTAAAGAAATAGCTTGGGAAAACATTGAGACAAAAGAAGAAACTGCAGATAACCAGCAGTTTCTCCTTTTGTCTCAATATTTTTCTTGCTATATATTGTACACAAATTATATCTTAAACAAGGTCCATTTGTCGTCTTCAGCAGCTTTTGAAACGGAAATTTTTGAAAAATTGCCGTTTGGGAAAGATGCAGATGACAAAATAAATGAAATCAAACCTGTGCTTGTTATAGCCTCTAAAATATAAATGAGTCAAAGGGGAAATATTGATGACCAGCACTTTCTTCTTTTGCATCAATGTTTTCCCAAGCATTTTCTCTTTGGTGTGTCAAAACAAGGTCATGTTTTGGAGGTGGTTTACCTTTTCACAAACGACGTTTGTCATGGAACAGAACCTAAAATATGAAAAAAAAAATATTTGCAAACGGGTGAGTATATTTAAGAGAAAAGTTTGACCAAATATGATTGAAAACTTTCAAAGATATGAAGAAAATGCATGACACTACCATTTTCTTCATTAAGTTCATTGTGAGCTCCGACTAAGGCCTTCCAAGCTGAGGAATGGTTGATAAAGGGATAAGTATAATTAATGACAGGATGGTAGTTTATGAGACATATATTTCGGAAATGTGAAAAATTATGGTCTATTGCATATCAGCAGTTTTATTTGAATTTGACACATCTGTATGACTCAAATAGAAGTCAATGCTTGGCAAGGCTTGCTGTAATGTGGTGTACTTTTTGACAATATAAATTATAAACTGGCGAAATGGGCACACATGTTTTCCAATTATTTTTCTTCAAATATGCTCTATAATAAAATCCCAACTAAAAGAACTGCCGACATTGTAAAGAGGGGGGAAGGGGGGGGGGGGTACAATACACTGATAGATGTTTCAAAACCAGGGTCATAATGTAGCTATCAGTCAAGAAACTACAAAACCCTACGTAAGTTATATGAAAATATGATACTATTTTTATTTGGAATAAAGAACACCATATTTCAAAATTTGAGATGAAAATTTGAGATGAAAATAAGTTTCAGCTAGCCTAGCGTTAGTGTGTGTAACTGATTCTGCGATACGAATGTTACCAACTAATTACAAGGGCTCGGAGTTTGTAATAAAATTCAATCAAAGTATCTAATGACAGTATGTTTCTCATTTTACTTGAGAAAATAACCCATCAAACAAATTTGACCCTTTCCCGGCAAATAATTTCTCCTTTTCGTGGTTTGACGTCGTTAAAAGAGAAAAATATCCGTGGTTTTGACTTCATTAATAGTAAAAAACAAAGGGAATGGGGTAGGAGAATAAAATGCTGGTAACCATAATTTCACATTACCTTTGTTCTGGGATTAAATGTGCATCATTTACAAAAACAAATTAATCTTTGTAAGTTTACATCGTCTGCACATCATTTGGATTTTCAATTTGAGCAAGTTTGAAATTGTGTTTTCTTTTTTAAGAAATAGGCCTACACAGAATAAAGAGGAAGGAAATTCTGAAAACCCGTGTTTCTCTTACTTCATTGTAGGGCTATGTTTTCTGAGTTACCTATTCATTGTTGTGTTGTTGTTGTTGTTTTTTTGTTGTTTTTTTTTTCGTAACGTGTATAATCTCACTTTGATCTTCTTCTATTTTGGATAAGTCTCACTGTTTGTCGTCTTTTGGAAAGGATCATTCCATTCAGCGAGAAATTAGAATCATATGTTAGCAGTAAAACGGTACTTCACTTGTCCACTCACGGAAACATAAAGATTCGCCTGGCATACACCAAGGGGTTTTAAATGGACCATAACGAATAATTCTTATTGAACCATGGCCATGCACCTATATCAATCCTTTTCCCAGCAATATAATTGTACGTTTAGTTCTGGCCAAATTGAAAACTGCAAAATCAGGATTTTTTTTAGAAAACCAGACAATATTTTCCCCGTGGGAATGGTTAGACCATATTTTTTGAAAGCAGTGGCATCAAACTTGAAAACTGTAAAGAAGATAGAAATGAAAAAGTCCTGATAACTACATGTAGTACCCCACCCCCATTTCTATCAACATTTCAAAGTCAACGATATAATCCTTTCTAGAATCTATATTTTATTTTCAGATGAATTTCCCATTTGAATCTGCAAAAGGTTTGAGACATGATCAGCAATATGTTCCCATGGTTTACCAAGTGATAGTCACAATATATGAGCGGAGCCTTTGTTACATGTTGTTGAATAATAATCAATTGTTAATGATGCCTTGATTATGCAAGTTAGTCCATTTTAGCTGGATCTAGAAGACGGGCTTTCATGGCAATTTATGCAACCAGCATGGATCTTCATCAATCTACACATACGTGCAGTCTGATCTAGATACATGTAGTGTTCTCTCATAGCATCCTTATAATATAATTATAACAATGTAGTAATTGAAAGGTAGTAATTATATGTACACACTTAACTACATGGTGGAATACAATATCAGAAGGCAGACTGAGGGTCTTTTTCTTACTCCGACTCAGATGCTAATGAGACGTTGATTATTCACGTCCATTTCTAAACACACTAGGATATCTGACCGTTGACCTAGCAAGTCGTGAAGAGGATATTGTCGTAGATTTAATATGCAACAAAAAGTGTCATTATCTAAGTAACAAGGGGATACATCATAATTATGTGTTAGGAGCTCTGCCATTCTTTTATTTGTTCGATTGAAAATATATACATGTATCAAAAAAACTCCCATATCAGTGACAGATCTAGAGGGGGGGGGGGGGTTCATTGGGTTCAAACGAACCCCATCTGTAGCCTGATTATTTAATTTTCATACAGTCAAAATTGTGTAGGCCTATACTAGGAAAAGAACCCTCATTTGAATGCCCCCCCCCCCTCAAAGAAATCCTGGATTTGCCGCTGTATATGGCACCAAATGCTAGACCCTGTGACACCTATTTTGCGTCATCGCATTATTTTTCGATGATGTTTGCTCTGGACTGGTCACAGTCA
The DNA here is from genome assembly GCA_963680895.1 of Fragum sueziense. Taxonomy (NCBI): domain Eukaryota; kingdom Metazoa; phylum Mollusca; class Bivalvia; order Cardiida; family Cardiidae; genus Fragum; species Fragum sueziense. The sequence continues at coordinate 20,938,140 of OY804596.1, read as the reverse complement.
TTCTTATTTGCTATATTTTCGCAGTGTGTCATTGATTCTCTTCAGAAATATGTCTCTAGAATTAAAATTCGATGCATTTTGCTGACTGAGATAGGCATATTTTGATCAGAAAAGCCTTAATACTTCGTATACTGTAATGAAATGGGACTAGCCTAGGGATAGACTTAATAACGTTTAGAAAGAAACTCCAACGTTTAGAAATAGATTCTAGATGCATTTTTCCTAGGACATCAATTTTAGAACTATGACTACAGCCATGTTAAAATTTAGACGTTTCTGAAAATTCGCTTAATTCCCAGAGAAAGTTTCACGAGACCAGATTTTAATTCTATGTTTCTGCGCACCATGTGGCGCAATTCGGGTAACCGTTCGTGCATTGTCACGTGGTTACATGCTGGCTTTATTCAGGCCCCTGAACGTCAATTAGGGGTCATTAACCCTTCCCGACATGGCGTAAATAGGGCATACAAACGGCACATACTTCACAATTCCGAAGTATTTCAGAGATGGCATGATGTATCTTTATATAACTCAAATGGTTACATAAATATACAAAATAAACAAATCTGGGAAATAGGCAATATCTTTATTATTATCATTTTCTTGTGATTCTCCCAATTATGCGTTTCTGAACATGTTTGTGGACATTAGGGGCTGTTTTGGGAAAGCAGTTTTGGTGACAATGGAAAATTGAGAAGAATTATGTGGGCGCGGTTTCGTATAATTTGATAAAAACGTTGGCATTCTTGCAATAATAATAGTTTGCCCTTAAATAGCTGTTGTATTTGACCCGAATTGTTTAAGAGACTCGGAAATTGAACGGCGTGCATTTTCGCACCCCATTTCAAGACTTTTTTGTACCTTTTCCCAAATAACACCAGTACTTTCTCATTTTCAGTGTATATCTTCTAATTATTGATGTACGCATATCATGAATTTTGTTACACGAGCTTTGCTGAATGCATATTTCCGGTCTAAAATTATTTCGTGCTGGAGTAGGCTACAAACTCTATAAGCAATTAACTCCCTTGCCTGCCCTTTGCACAACTACTCAGGTTGGAGTTTGGTAGATGTACTCGGGGAATCTTTACCGTTTCCAGCTTTGGTTAAGCATATGACATTTTGGTAATATTATATAGCAGATAGCAAATGTATGCAAACCCTGTGAAATATAGAAACTGTCACTATCCCAGAACAGGTTATCCAGTTTATTGCGCGGTAACCAGTCTAACTGATGTAGATCACGTGCTTTAAGTGAATTGCATGGCGCCAATTTTTTCAAAGTTAGCATGTTTACAACGTTGGCGTTGTTTAAGCTGCTTACGACTCACTTACATGTAAAGATTAGCAAGGTAAACTAATCATGTGGGTTTTTTTCACACAGTAAAATGCATGTTCAATGGTGTCTTTAAAGTTTAAATGCAGTGGTGGATAGTAAGCTCGGCTTCTTTTCACATGACACAGTGTAAAAAGTAAAAAGTAGATCTAACTAAGACGTGTGCTTGTGGAGAAAAATATTCGATCTAGGCCTTTTTCAAACAACATAACTTTAGACTGATCTATTTTACACAGGTGCTGTAGACGAAACTATGGCTGTGGATAAAGTGGAGAAAGGATTTGTGTTCATTCTGTGATCTAGCACAGTTAGCGATATCAAAGGATGGAATCATGGGAGACAACCACCCATGTTCACTTTCATGACAAAATGTTGAATCTACCTTTCAATTTTAACTTCTATCCTGTTTTGACAGGTGGAATTAAGAGTTCCAATAGCCTGCTTTAGTGTGGATATGAGCGCATTTGAGTATCTATTAGCGCATTTGTGCGCATCAACTTGAAACATGAAATCAAGTGACAGAATAGGGGAGGTAATGGGCAAACTTTGAACTTCAATAACTTCCTTATTTCTCAATTAATTTCGATAATATAAACAGTAAAAGTCTTCGTAGACCTCACAGATAGCAACCAACCCAGATAATCTGTTTGATTATACAAAATTAATTTTCCTTTGATATCGCTAGCACAGTAAATATTGGGGCATAAGGAGACAATGGTGGTTAGGCTACTGTCTACTGCCATGGATCCAGGGTTTCTATGATTGAAGGGGGTTTGAGCATACAATTGGGGGTTTAGGGGGTTCGTTTTCCAAGTATTACACAATTTTTACTGATTTTCTGTATGAAAATGAAATAATCATTCTAAATTTTTTTATTTTGGGGGGGGGGGGGGGGGGGTGTTCGGTTGAAGAGATATTTTGGGAAGGCTATAGATCTTATCTGTCGTACATTTGAGCTTGCATCTGGAAATATGGGTCTACTTTATGTCTTCAAATCAGCCTGTGACTAAACAGCAGCAGATCCAGATTTTCTGTGATTGTGGTTCCAATATACAAATGGTGGGGGGGTGTACATATTCCTAGTATTACACAATTTTTTGACTGAATTTCTGCATGAAAATGAAATAATCTGGCTACTGAGGGGGGGATTGTTTGAACCCTCAGATCCGCTACAGACTAAAGTAAGTACAATCTGATCAGGATCCAAACAGATCTATGTCACATCCTGTCTGTAATGAAGTTACAGGAGTAAAACATGAATCTTGATCAGACAGATCTGCATCCAGGTTGGTCTCTAAGGCCATATAGGCACATTTAAACCTTTACCAAAAGGACAAACGTTTAAGGAGTTCTAATTGAAAAATTGCTTCTGACAAAATAATAGGTGATGATACTGTAAGATTTATGTGTATTGAAGAAGAGAAAATATTGAGGCAAAAGGAGAAAATGCTGGTCATCAGCATTTTCTACCCTTTTGATTAGATCTATCAATACATGGCAAGGGTAGTGCCCATTACGCATAATACACATGTGCGTAATGTAAAAAAAAATCGCGAATAGGTCATAGGTTGCTTTATATCGTTTTTAGGGTCAGTTTTGCCATTTTGGTGTCTCAAAATACACATAGAACATACAAAACATGTCTTACAAATCAAACTTTTCTCGGGGGAGACTCCCGAACCCCCTTAAGAGTGGGGATACCCTCTCTCGTGTTCTCCCCCTCTCGGACCTGTGACACTTACAAGTGCGTAATATAAATGAATGCATGGTCTTGTTTGGGAAAGGGATAAAGTTCCAGGGTCATTTCTAAATGACTAGAGTAGAAACACCAACCAATATTGAGTTGTCAAAAGTTATTACACAGTTGACAGGGTAGTATCTTTATAAATATATGTTGATATGGGCCGTTAAACGCCCATTTTGTGGTTTTTATGGCTACAACGTAAAATATATATCGAAAATTAGAAAAAATAAATATAAAAATGGTGATGGGGCATGTAAAAAATTGTTGGGGGCATCTGTAAATGTTTTCTTTTTTTAGGATTCACAATCATAGTTTCTTCGTCCAATAAAGAAAAATAGCTCTTAGCTCTCGAAATTGTACCGCAAAATCCAAGACAGAATAGCCCACAAAAGCAAAGCTTATAACAATTGAGGTGAAAAAGAAATTAAAATCTAGATCTAAATGGTTAACATTCTTCTTTTTCAACAAAGTTTTCTTTGTTCACCCCATACATATTTCTACTAGGGTGTTGTTCAAATACATGTAATGGATTTCAAAATTGAAATCTGGTAAACAAGTTAACTTTATTGTACCAAAAATGATTTTAAATATTAAGCCAAAAGTATTCTCTTCTATTCCTCAGATTTGAACAAAAATAAAAATATTTGACAGAAAAAGGAAATTTTGTTTGTTTTTAATGCCATTTGGTTCAGTCTATAATATGTTGTTTTTTTTTCACAGGGTAAAAAAGAGAAGTTAAAAGCCAATCATGTTCTAGGGGCAAAGACAGTAGAAAGCTGCAATCACATGGTCAATCAGATACAACAGGTGTCACGAGCAGAGCTTCAGATTGTTTCAGAGACGTATGGGCCACAGGGCCCCTCAACCAGGATTTTGATGGGTCATTTTCCAAAACAGTGGGTCACAGGTAAACTGTCAAATGCGAACTTTAAAATCTTGAAAGGGATTGGATAAAGGCATATTTGAAAGGAAATTGGTGTTTATTTTCTTTAACAAGTGTTGTGACGAATGAAGAATAAGCCTGAAACAAGCAATTTCTTTATTGTGTAAGACTTGTTACTCAGAAAGACATTTTGAGAAAATTTAATCAGGCTAAAATTGGTGTTTTTAATATCTTTCAATTTGTAAAGTCTGAAATGTCCCACAGTGAAAAGTCTCAATAGTGAAAAGACAGACACCCACTATATAGGCTAGATCAATTGTTTGGTTTGATAAAATATTTGACAAAATATTTCAAGTTCAATCAGTTTGATGTTATGAATTGCAAGTTGCTTAAAAACGAATAAAGCCTAAAATAGATTAGATGGTAGGATCAAAATCACCCAACTTCAGTTTGTTTGAGCTAAATATACCATGTTTTAACAATTAACTACACCGAAAGAGCGAGTAAATTTCGAGTTTAGAAGCGTCTGCAAGCTAACCCTTACACATTAAATTATTTCGTCTTATAATTTGTATGATCTAGATTATTATGGACTAATAATCATCAAAACCTGAACAAATAACGATCGTAGGTTCGTCTACCATTCTCATCTCCTTCAGGATTACGCCTCCAGTGCTGTAAAAAGGCTTAATTCTAACATTTTAACCGGCGATTTTCCTTTACTAGACTACCGGAAGTAAACAAATCGACCACATGGCCTGGTTACCGATATCAGATAAAACCGGGTACCATCTTTTATCGATCGATATTTTCGGTTTAGTTTGGCCAACCGACTCCGGGGAATTCCAGGGAGAATGCACACGATTGGCTGTTCGCTTGTTTACTTTTACAAAACGGGATATGATTAGTTGATAAAATTGGGTCATTATAATAATCTAAAAATAGAACAACTTGATCCTTGATGTGTCTACAAGACAGGTTTGTTATTAAATGAGGGACAGTTTATCAAAACCGATTTTCTTTGTCTATAGCTTTATTTAAAATCGTGTGCCAGGTTGGCGCATCAGAGCTTAAAATCATGCGTCATCTTTTGAAAATTTGCGGGAATGGCGCGGGCGCACCGTCAATCTGAAGCTCTGCACGAGGTAGAGTGAGTATGGCTTTGCAACCAAGAGGTTTCGAGTTTGATCTCCGGAACTTGTCCTTCAGATATTACAGACAATTACAGTAAGGTGCTGGTAGGGAAAGAAATGATGTGGAAGTGACCTTGACAGCCGACCTTCAAATTGAGATGGGTAAATCAAACAGGGTGACCGAAATGACTGGATTTTTTCAGCTAAAAGGTTGAAGCTCCTGTGTGATACTGTCATAAGACAGAAGTAAGTATGTAATTTGACACAGTACGCCTATTGAAACTTATAATTAGCTAAGCTAATTCTTTCCTGCTCAAGACTTGGTTTTAATGTCCACAAGAGAAAAGGCTTGCAGAAAACATTGAGGCAAAAGGAGAAAATGTTGATAACCAGCTCTTCCTTTTTGCCTCCATATTTCCTATGCTACCTCTTACACAAATTCTTTATTTATCAAGTATGTTGTAATCTGCTGCTGTTTCAATATGGGAACAGTCAAAATTATGGATTCATACAAAACTATTCCAAGTGACAAACACTAGTCTTAATCCATTGATACATATTGACGCTTTTTGGATCCCTACAAGATAAAAGCTTTGGAAAACCTTGTGGAAAATGAAGAAATTGGTTTTGACAAGCATTTTCTTCTTGTTCCAAAATGTTTTCTACCCAAAAAGTTTAAAAATTCAATGTTTCATTACTCTGAAAATACCGTATGTAACTTTTTACAATTTGGACAAGCTTAAAATTTTGTCATTAAGAAATGGGTTGAAAATAATTCGGCATCACCATTTAATAGTGCATTGTGCTTTTGACTATTCTTTATTTGGTTGATAATTTCTACTCTAGCGTTACTGCTTTTCTCGCTAACTAATTTTTAGTGCAGGTAATCCTCATGAATATTGATTTTACAGTGAGATAGATAACAAGCCGTGAGTGGTCCAGTGTAGAAAGTGGGCGGACCTAATGCTCAATGCAGTGATGGAGCGTGACAAAAGATAACAAAATATCGGGCAATAAAATACACAAAAATAACCCTCTGCCATGCTTTATTGATTGAATCCTGTTAATTTATTAATCCTGAGCCAGACTATTGTTTCATGTTTTATTATTGAAAAAAAATCTCCGACTAAAGTGTCATTCAATCCTTTCTCAATTTACTCTAGAACTTCTGTGCTGTTAACAGTGGTGTGAAAGTGCTGATGTTTTATGGAATTTGCTGCATGATTTCAATTCACATGTTCAGTGAGTATTATATTTTTTTCATCTTATTTCTTTTCCTTTCAATCCTAAAATGCATGCCCATGAGCGGATCTAGAGGGGTCCCCCCCCTGGCATTGGCCGAAAATCAAATTTTTGACTACATAAGGTTACATAATTATCACATTATTTGAGCTTACTCAGAACCCCCCCCCCCCCCCCCCCCCCCTTAAATATATTTGGGTTTGTACCCCCCTGGAAAAAAATCTTGGATCCGCCTTTGATTCTACAAGCACTTGGGTATTTTGAAAGACTTATTGTAAAACTGTCGGAAGTTAATATACAGTGATACTCACTTTGCCGTTTGGTAATGAGTTAACCCTTTCCCAAACAAGACCTGGTTTTGACGCCTCTAATTGAATAGACTTGGGAAAACATTGAGGCAAAAGAAGAAACTGCTGATGACCAGCAGTTTCTCCTTTTGTCTCAATGTTTTCTATGCTACATCATACATATATTTGATCATAATCAACATCCGTTTTGCTGTCTTCAGCAGCTCTTTAAATTGGACTACCCTAAAAATTCGGCGTTCGGGAAAGGGTTAAAGAACAAACAAAATAACATTATACTTGGCTCTAATTTTGACAACTTATAATGAGTTCAGATCAAAGTTAACCTTTTGTGATGTAGGGGACTATGATTTGTGCATCACAAAAAATTGTATCCAATTTGATAAACAAGTGTGTTGCCTTGATAATGGTGCATATCAAAATCAAAGTAAATGTTCCCAATTTAATGTGTATTTTATGATACATATCAAGTATTAACGCTGAATATTATAGCAAATTTAGTGACTTTCATAGCGTTATTTTATACCCCTACAACTGAGGTTTTATGGCAAATTCAAACAAAATACTGAATTTTTACCCCTTGTAGTAAATCAACATATGTCTTAACATAATTTTTTAGAATTTTTGAAAATTTGAGTGATCTAGAACTTAATAGGTACAATTTATTTAATGACAATCTTAAAGGATTGAATTATAAGAATTGAGGGTACATTTTGCATACCTCAGACCGTATTATGTCAATAGATAATTTTCTGCAATAAGAAAGAAAACAATCATGATAAGTAGAACAAGCTTCTTACTTTTCCACCAACTTTTAACTGTAGATTATAGATTGTTTGGAATTGGTGAAATACTTTTAAGATAAATTTTCAAATAAGACTTTGTTTTAACATTCCTAATACCTGTCCACAAGACTTGGGAAAAGATTGAGACAATTTTAGGAAAAGAAATGCTGATAACCAGCATTCTTCCCTTTTGCCTCAATGATTTCTTTTCTGTATTGTTCACAAATGTTATCTTTGCCAATATCCAACATGTCATCTACATACGCTTTCAATTTAGATCAGTCTGAAATTCTGTCATCTGGAACCCAAGGTCTAATCTTGCATTTTTTGCTAAGCTACCCATTGAAAATTTGAAAATGTACCCTTTTATAAATTTGATTCAGGGTCTTGAAAATAGCCCTAACCCATTACCAGACGACAAAATTTTGGACTGTTTCAAATTCAAAGATGATGCAGACGATAATTTCAACTGAATATAATTTTATTTTTTAGTCTTTTTGGGCAGAAAACAATGTGGGAAATGAAGAAATTGCTTGTCACAAGCAATTTCTTCATTTTCCACAATGTTTTCCAAAGCCTTTAAATTGTAGGGCGTCAAAAAGCATCACTGTGTGGCAATGGGTTTTTAATGGAATTTTAAAAAGAACATGGATCAAGATCAGCCTGTATTAGCTGCGATATCGTAGCCACAAACCCAGATCAAAATTCGAATAGGTTTCGGTTACATTATTGCAACTAAGCCTGTATATACATGCATCAGCCTGTATTAGCTGCGATATCGTAGCCACAAACCCAGATCAAAATTCGAATAGGTTTCGGTTACATTATTGCAACTAAGCCTGTATATACATGCAGTCTAATCAGGATCCATATGTTCTCTAATGGCTTCTTCATGATATGAAGCAATCATAAGAGAGTAGAACATAATTACCCTGTCCAGACTGCACATTGGTACAGTGAGTCTTGATTTTTAGGTCACCTGACCGAAGGTCATGGTGACCTATTGCGACCGTGTTTCGTCTGTCGTCGTGCGTCGTGCGTCGTGCGTCGTCCGTCGTGCGTTAACTTTTAACATTTTCGACTTCTTCTCAAGAACCATTGAACAGATTTCAACCAAACTTGGCAGGGAGAATCCCCATGAGAAGCCGCTTCAGATTTGTACGATTCATTGAGTTATCTCCCTTTAGGGCCCCATAAGGGGCCAAAAAGGGGTTAAATAGGGTACATCTTAAAAAATCTTCTTCTCATGAACCAGTTGTTGGATTGGATTCACATTTGGTATTTAGAGTCTTTAGGGCAAGGACAACAAAGTTTGTACAAGAGAAACAAATCGGCCCAGAAATGGCCGTGCTGGGGAGGGGGGATTGGAGGGGGGTCACGTTATTAGTTAACTTAACATTTTCAACTTCTTCTTGAGAACCATTGGACGGATTACAACCAAACTTGGCAGGGAGCATCCCCTTGGGAAGCCGCTTCAGATTTGTACGAATCATGGAGTTATCTCCCTTTGGGGATCCATAAGGGGCCAAAAGGGGTTAAATAGGGTACATCTTAAAAAATCTTCTTCTCATGAACAGGCTGTTGGATTGGATTCACATTTGGTATTTAGAGTCTGTAGGGCAAGGAGAACAAAGTTTGTACAAGACAAAAAAATCCGTCCAGAAATGGCCGTGCTGGGGAGGGGGTATGGGAGGGGGGGTCGCGTTATTAGTTAACTTAACATTTTCGACTTCTTATCAAGAACCATTGGACAGATTTCAACCAAACTTGGCAGGAAGCATTCTAATAAGAAGCCGCATACAAATCATGGAGTTATCTCCCTTTGGGGTCCCATAAAGGGCCAAAAAGGGGGGAAATTGGGTACATTTTAAAAAATCTTCTTCTCATGATGATGAACCGGCTGTTGCACTGGATACACATTTGGAAGTTAAAGTCTTTAGGGCAAGGACTTCAAAGTTTGTACAAGAGAAAAAAATCCGTCAATGAATGGCCGTGCTGGGGATGAGGGATAGGAGGGGTTAACGTTATTACTTAACTTTGAACATTTTCTACTTCTTTTTGAGAACCATTGGACAGATTTCTACCAAACTTGGCAGGAAGCATCCCAATGGGAAGCCGCTTCAGATTTTTAGGTCACCTGACCGAAGGTCATGGTGACCTATTGCAACCATGTTTCGTCCTTCGTCGTGCGTCGTCCGTTAACTTTTAACATTTTCGACTTCTTCTTGAGAACAATTGGACGGATTACAACCAAACTTGGCAAGGAACATCCCCTTGGGAAGCTGCTTCAGATTTGTATGAATCCTGGAGTTATCTCCCTTTGGGGCCCATAAGGGGCCAAAAAGTGCTTAATATGGTACATCTTTAAAAAAATTCTTCTCATGAACAGGTTGTTGGATTGGATTCACATTTAGTATTTAGAGTCTTTAGGACAATGACTACAAAGTTTGTACAAAAGAAAAAAATCTGTTAAGAAATGGCCATGCTTGGGAGGGGGTTTGGGGGTGGTGTCGCTTTATCAGTTCATTTTCATTTTCTATTTTTTCTTGAGAATCAATGGGCTGATTTCAACTAAACTTGTCAGGGAGCATCCCCCATGGGAAGCTGCTTCAGATTTTCTACAAATCATGGAGTTATTTCCCTTTTGGGCCCCATTAAGGGTCAAAAAGGTGCTAAATAGGGTACATCTTAAAAAGTCTTCTTCTCATAAACCGGATACATTTATGTACTTCTACTTCTACATTGTACTGCTTCACAATCAAGCGTGATTATACTAAGCAGGCGCTGTCTGGGAATAGAGGTTAAAAAATGTTATGTGCATTCTAAAATAAGATTTACAGGTAAAAGATGTAACAGGTTCAGCTTAAAAAAGTTGGAAATAAAAGGTTAAAAGATAAAGAGATAAAAGTATGTGTTAATTTAGCATAAACATTTAAAAAAAAAAACAAAAAAAAACCAGTGAACTAACTGAAATCCATAGTAAAATTGCATAAAACGAAATAAAATATTGAACATTTTCGCCAAACCTTTCCCGTCATTTCAATACGATTATTACATAGGCGTAGGAAGAGGGGGGCCAGGGGGGCCTGCCCCCCCCCCCCAATAATTTGAAAAAGGGGTCTGCCTCCCCCCCCCCCCCCCCTATGCCCCCCCCCATAAAACAACCATTTTTCCATTTACTAGAATGTTTTGCCCCCCCAATATTTCAAACCTTCCTACGCCACTGTATTATCGGCAGTAGGAAATACAATCCGCGCAGCCGTTACTCAGACACTATTATCCTTTTCGGTCATATTTATTCCATTGGGATAAATCGACGCTCTCGAATTTTTAGACTGGTTCTCGTCGTATAACCGGGTTGCACATTTTTGAACTCGTTGACTAAGTGTTTTTGTGGTTTACTTTGTGTAAAATAGTTCTCAAACGAACAGAAACACAATAAAGAATAGATTTACAACAACGAACCGCGTTCCTCCAGACGGTGTAACGATTTACAAGAACAAAGTATTATAGAGGAAGCCCAGTCTAACGAATTCCTTACCGAAAACCAGTCTATCAAATTTTCCTCCTAGAACCAGTCTATCGAATTTCCCGCCAAAGTGCCATCACAAGAACAAAAACAATGGCAGAAAAAAGAAAACTCGAAGATGACGACAACACTTGTCTGGGCTACATTCACAATGTTACCCCGATTAAGAAAAGTAAAGCAAATAATAGTTATTTTGAAGGAACAGTACAGACATCTGATGCTACATTTAGACGACTTGTTTGCTTCGATGCGTCGAAACATGGAATCCTAAAAGGGGCAGAGACAGCGAGCACTCCTGTAAAACTGACAGATGTACGCAGAACTCCATCCAAACTGCGTCCTACAGATGAGGACATATTAATCAATGCTAGATCGAAAATTGACGTCACAAAAAAAGTCTTATTTAGACCTAACAAACCAAGCCAGGAAAAGGACACTGCCACATCTACTGGCTCTACAACCGACATTGCAGTCATAACAGAGAGTGTTCCAGAGAGAACTGGGAAGGTAAAATTTACTAGATCTTAATTGCATTTGACTAGGTTGTTAAAAAATACTTTGGAAATAATGAGTTAAAAGAAGAAAATGCTGCCAACCAGCATTTTCTCCTGTTGCCTCTATATTTTCATTGCTATATTGTACAGATGGGAAATCCTGTCTTTGTTTTCAAATATTTTTATTGCCTGCCCTCAAATTGGACCATTAAAAAATTTTGTTATTTCTTAAAAGGGTTAATATGGGCATAGCTACAGGGCTTTTTTTTCCAGAAATTGGGACGGGGCCCTGGTCAGTCATTTTGGGAAATTTTAGCGCAATTTTGGTCAAATTGCGAAAAAGAAAACACGGGAGAATAAAAGTTCAAATGTAAATAAATCTCCTTAAACAACACTTTTTAACCAGAATAACTTAATTATAGAATCACACACTGCTTATTTGTGACTATAATTGCCAGTATGTAATTGATCATTATTTATTTTCATTTTTTGGGGAATTTTAGTTTGGAAAATTGGAAAATTCTTACTTTGAAATTGGGAAAAAGGAGCCATATTCCAATTGGGAAGCCGCCAAATTTTGGCCTCTGTTATTGAAGCAAGAAAAGCCCTGAGCTAGCCATAAGAGAAGTGTACAGTTATTTAAGCAGTAGCGGAAAGCTAACTTGTTTCATACGCTTTTATTACAACTGATATTAACCTTTGTTGTCTGAAGGGGTTTTCCTAGCCATTTTGGGAAGAGGAGTCTGGCCTGAATTGGGAAATTTTGAAGCGCAAAATTGGTCATTTTGGGCTTAAAAAGTATTTTTAGTAAGCTAAACACTCATTTTAAGCTCCACTGACCATTCAGGCCAGCGCAGATTCCTTCAAAGAATTTGGATTGAATCAGAATAACTTGAGTTATCTTCCCTTGAATGTCAAAAATAGCTGATTTTGACTTTGTTTTCACTCTAAAATCTACAAATATTGATCAAACAAGACAAAACTTGGACAGTATACAGTGTTTAGGCCAGGATTTAGATGTGAGTGGTCAATTTGGCCCATTATCTTCCAAAATATAGGGGTCAATTTCTGTTGATGCGGGGCCAATGAAAATTCGCTATCTTGTGATCTGGAAAGTTCATAAACTCCATAAATTCAATAACTCTCCACAACCCAATAATTCACAGCCCTGCTCTGCCGATTCATGAAATGTACGTTTTTCATATCTGCCGTGGGATCATAGAAGCCCAAAAATCGTCTGTAAAGAGAGTAAAGGAATTCACTTTTTTCGCGGATACGGAGGGTGCAAATTTGCAAAACACTAGAAAACTACTGAGTATGATATTAATAATATCAACATTTTTTCAAAGCTTTCCTCGTAGCAGTTGGTCATCGGTCTCTTTACTTTTCACCTTTGATTCACTGACTAAACCACCAAAGAATGTCAGACTTTATTTTCATTTTTGCTCAGAGGACGTCATGATTACGTATTTCTAAGATCGAGGTAGAATATCATCCGGGCGCTTTCATTTAGATCTTTGCATACAAAATAAAGCGTCTAATAATAAAAATCGATATTTCCAGTCTACGAAAAAGAATCAAGTCTAAAATCACTGAAACGCTTTTTATACGCCGCCGGAGGCGGACGTATATTGGCGTCATCTTCTCCGTCTGTCCGTCCGTCCGTCCGTACATCCGTCCACTATTGATATTGATATTGTTTTTGCCATGTCCGTCCGTCCGTCCGTCCGACATTCGTTTCCGCACTATTTCTTGAAAACTATAGACCGGATTTCGATGAAACTTGGCACACAGCTTCACTACAAAGAGGACATGCGCATATCGTCGGGGTTACCCGGTTCGACCATTGAATTCAGAGTTACTGCCCCTGACTGTTTAAGCTATATACATACAGAGTGATATTCGTTTCCGCGCTATTTCTTGAAAACTGTAGACCGGATTTCGATGAAACTTGGCACACAGCTTCACTACACAGTAGACATGGGCTCATCGTCGGGGTTACCCGGTTTGACCGCCGAATTTAGAGTTACTACCCCTGACTGTTTTAGCCATATACATACAGTGATATTCGTTTCCGCGCTATTTCTTAAACTATTAACCGGATTTCAATGAAACTTGGCACACAGCTTTACTACAATGAGAACATGCGCATATCCTCGGGGTTACCCGGTTCGACCGCCGAATTTAGAGTTACTGCCCCTGACTGTTTAAGCCATATACATACAGTGATATTCGTTTCCGCGCTATTTCTTGAAAACTAAAGACCTGATTTCAAGGAAACTTGGCACACAGCTTTACTACAATGAGGACATGCGCATATCGTCGGGGTTACCCGGTTTGACCGTCGAATTTAGAGTTACTGCCCCTGACTGTTTTAGCCATATACATACAGAGTGATATTCGTTTCCGCGCTATTTCTTGAAAACCATAGACCGGATTTCAATAAAACTTGGGGATTTCGATGAAACTTGGCACACAGCTTCACTACAAAGTGGACATGGGCATATCGTTGGGGTTACTCGGTTCGACCGCCGAATTTAGAGTTAGTGCCCCTGACTGTTTTAGCCATATACATACAGAGTGATATTCGTTTCCGCGCTATTTCTTGAAAACCATAAACCGGATTTCAATGAAACTTGGCACACAGCTTTACTACAATGAGGACATGCGCTCAATGTCGGGGTTACCCGGTTCGACCGCCGAATTGAGAGTTACTGCCCCTGACTGTTTAAGCCATATACATACAGTGATATTCGTTTCCGCGCTATTTCTTGAAAACTATAGACTGGATTTCAATGAAACTTTGCACACCGCTTTACTACAATGAGGACATGCGCATATCGTCGGGGTTACCCGGTTTAACCGTCGAATTTAGAGTTACTGCCCCTGACTCTTTAAGCCATATACATACAGAGTGATATTCTTTCTGTTGAAGCCATATACAAACAGAGTGATATTCGTTCTGTTGAAGCAATATACATACAGTTATATTCGTTTCCGCGCTACTTTATTGACAATGAAAATATGTTCGGCGGGAGATATCAATTCAACGAATTTGCTTGTTCCATAATGTTTTCTCTCACAATTATATGCTTTCAATGTTTACCAATTCTGATATAATTTGCCACTACAGCTTCAAAATATTCTGGGGAGAACCCTGATCCCAAAAATATTAGTCAATCATTTACTTTCTTTTTGCTTTGACCTCATAATTGCTGCTTTTTACTTTTTTTTTGCTGTAAGAACCACAAGTTTTGAAAAATCTAGTCAAAATTTGGATTAAATATTGAAAGTAATTCAGACAGGTCTTTCTAGTTCAATAACAAATTAACATGCTTTAACCCATTACCAAACGGCCAAATTGAAAGATGATGCAGACAACAATTTCAAGTGAATGAAACTTTACATTTTTTGGTATTTTTGTATAAAAAGTACCACAATGCTTTCCAAGGCCTTTCCCTCTAGGGGAGTCAAAAGAAGTTACTTTGCGGTAACGGGTTGAAGATCTATTGTTTTTACTTAATTGTACTCCTTGAAGAAATTCTAAAAGCCAGTGGAGCCATACAGGACCATCATGGCCAGGCCATCAAGGTCTCTTGTTTGCCTCATGTTCGAGGCAAACTAGTTGTTTCAAACTTTTTTTCAGCAATCCACCAAAGTCAACACAACAAGTTTCAACAGGACTGCTGAATAAACCCTTTTTGAATTTCAGATTCTCCATTTGTTCCAGCTGAAAAAAGCCTATCTGGTATGAACAAGATATTGTTTTATTATAAGTACTGGAATATTGTTTCGCTCCTTAATAAAGCTTCAATCTCAATCCTTTTCTCTTTCCAGATCAGTGTCAGTGGAACGATCATTGCCTTAAACCCTCCAACAAAGCGAGATGTACGCGGGAAAATTATGCAAATGCAAGAAGCATCAATAGCGGACAAAACTGGATATATTTCCATAACATTGTGGGAAACTCTTGTTGATTCTCTTAAAAAAGACAATTCATACACTATTACAAATTTGAGTACCCGCTCCTACCAAAACATTAAAAGCCTCACAACTACACCAGAAACGACAATCCAAAGTATTGAAAGCATTGATATTGAGGGTATGGAAATTGTACAGTTACCGACATCAAAAAAAATAACAGGCAGCATCCTGCAAGTGCAAGTGTTAATGTTGAGAGCTTGTTCAGCTTGTAACAAAAAGATTAACCAGTGTCCTTCAACAAAGTTTTACAGGTGCCAACATTGCTCAATGCTACAGAAAACAGAAGCAATGTCCAGAACACTAAACGGAATATTAAATGTCAAAGATGGGAACACTGGTGAAACATTGAAACTAACATTAACCAATTCTAGTATCGCAGATTATGTAAAACAAGAAAAAAAATTTCAAGGCACCACCACACAAGTTGAAGTTGAAGTTCTGGAGGAACATTTCCTAGAGTTGGACTCTGTATGTTTGTCATACAGCCCTAAAGATCTGGTTATTACTCATATTGAAAAACAGGAGTAACTTTAAAGGGAGTAATTTATAAATCTGATTTTTTTTTTCATACATATGTGTAGAACATTGATGATTTTGTAGAATTAGGAATTTGATAGTTTATGCGTCAGTTTTCCTCCAGGACATCAAAAAGCGTCACTGTATGAGAAAAGTCAATTTAAATTGATACTTTAAACACTGGAAATTATCTACTTTTCTTACAGCAAAATTATGTTCATTACAATTTTTTGTAGTTTAATAACTACAATTGATCTTTTATGATCATTGTAAAAGTAAAAATCATCACATGATAATCTCTATTAACTTTTTCGCACATAGTGACATATTTTGATGCTCCGCAAAATACGAATGTTGATAACATAGTGGAAAATGAAGAACTTGATGGTGACAAGATACATTATCTATAGACAACTAAAGGAGCGATAGACATTCAGAACTATTGATAAGGGGAAGTGGAGGCTTTTCGAATTGCAACATTTGCTTCATTGTTTGTCAAATTCTATGTTTCATGTACTCGTCGAAATCCTGTCCGTGAGACAATACAAATTAGTACGCATTAGTATGGAGTGAGTGTGAAAGAAGAAATTTAGAATGTTTTCACCCCCTCTTATCTATTGCTCTTGAAATTGCTCGTAAACAACTATTGTTATGGTTTCTTTACAAGTAAAATGTTCATAGAAATGCAGGTTAGTGAACAAAAAACAGTAAATGTAGAGTTTTCTACTGTTCCTGTAGTATTTTCAAGAGAACTATGTTGCAAAACTCAAAAAATTATAAATGCCAACCATGATGATAATGGGGCATTTAACCCTTTCCCTAACAAAAGCTGGTTTTGATGTCCTTAATTGATACATCCAAATTCAATATTTTCTTCACTAAAATGCACACTAATCCTAATTATATCAACATTTTGTGGTTTTGAATAGCTTGAAATTTTGTTTAGGAAAGGGTTAAGTTGTAACTTTGTGTAGGATTAGCTTCTTGATAAACCCTTTCCCAAACAAGACCTGGTTGTTGTCCCTTATAGAAATGGCTTGGGAAAACATTGAAAAAAAAAAAAAAAAAGAAAAAAAATGCTGATAACTAGCAGTTTCTCCTATTTTCCATGCTATATTGTACACTAATTCTATCTTAAACAAGGTCCATTTGTTGTCTGCAGCAGCTTTTTAAATGGAACTTTTAAAATTTTGCCTTTTGGGAAAGGGTTAGATAGATATTTTCATATGAGTGACTCAGAATTTTGTAAATACTTGGCCAATTTGAATTCAGTTTGGAACAGGGAAAATGTTAGATTATCTGGACATGGTGGATTCCTGAAAAATCAGCTGATGAAAAACTAATTGACGATCAACCAAAATTTCCAAGTCCACCTTGTCCATCTAATGCATGACATCTGTCCACCTCTGCTTCAAACCAAATTTAGATTTGTTTTGTGTTAACAAAATTGTTGAAGATTTTCTAAAATTGTTGTTACATGTTGTATCATGTGATAATCCACCATGTTAGAGGAAGGTTCAATAGAATCACCTTGTTTTTTTTTAGCTCCACTTGCCTTCAGGCCAGCGGGCTATTGTCATGGCGCTGTGTCCGCTGTCTGTCCGTCCGGTCCTCAACTTTTCTTTAAAAATCTTCTCAGAAACTACTGGATGGATTTCAATCAAACTTCAGAAGAATGATTCTTAGGTGGTCCTCTATCAGCTTCCTTCAATTAATTGTGATTGAACCAGAGAGTCTTGAGTTATCTGCCCTTGAATTTAAAAATAGCTGTTTTGACTTTATTTTCTCTCAAGCACTTACAAATATTGACTGATAAAAAAAACTAAGTCAAAATGTTGGTGACCATAAGATCTTGCCTTTGTGCAATTTTCAGCCTGATCTTAATTTTACATCATGAGTTATGTGCCCTTGAAATTAACAAAATTGTCATTTTCAGCTTAATTTTTACTTTGATTCACTCTAGCAACTACAATTTTGACCAATCAAGACAAAGTTTAGACAGAATGTTGATGACTAAGATCTTGCCTAGGTTTAATTTTCAGCTTTATCTGAGTTTTACATAATGAGTTATGTGCCCTTGAAATTGACAAAATTTTTATTTCGAACTTTATTTTGGCTTTGTTTTCACTCTAGCAACTACAAATATTGACCGATCAAGACAAGATTTGGACACAATATTGGTGACCATAAGATCTTGCCAGGTGTAATTTTCAGCAAAATTTGAATTTTGCATCATTAGTAATGTCCCCTTTAACCCTTTCGTTTGCAGAATTATTTCGCAGAATTTGGCCAGAAATGACTATTTTCCATATTTCCAAGCACTTCATGTATACACATGCATAATAGATAGTTTTTACTAGCAGAATACCGATAAACCTATATATCATTAGAAAGGTTATTCAATTTCCTTTCACAATATGATGAGTAACTGATAGAAAATTTGCATCTCATCAAAATTTCGACCTCTAGCCCCACGACCCCTGCCAGGCCCCCAGCAACGACCCCGCGACCAACTCACCCCTAAGATTTGGGACTGGATTCGGTTTAGGGTTAGCGAAATCACTATCGGAGTCACTATTCGAAGTCACCGAATCATTTCTTATGTTCAAATCACCTTTTTCCCCCAAGAGAAATCAGGGTAATCGCTATCAGCATCGTCCTGCCCTGACATGATGATCTGTCAAACCTCTTCTGCAGAATACTGAACCCTCCTGGCCATCGTTTCAGCTCAAACAAACCCAAAAACTTCGTTTTTCTTCACATTTTACAAGAGCATAACAATATTGCGCAATATTTCCGGTGTCATGATAACTTTAACAGTATAAAAATTGCTTTTAAAAGCCGATGCCCCCTATACAGTATAAGCGTGCCTGAAGCGCGCTTTAAAGCGCGCTTGCAAACGAAAGGGTTAAATTGACAAAATTACCATTTTTATACGCCCAAAGGGTCCTTATTATGTTATGGCCCTGGTTGTCCGTCCGTCTGTGTGTCTGTCTGTCCGTCTGTTAGCAATTTCTTGTGTGTGCAACTTCTCCTACAGTTTTGATCGGAATTTGATCAAACTTGCCACAATGAATCTCCATGGTGTCTAGTTGTGCACACCACTTACGGAATTCAGATTACTCTTTTCGTTCTGGAATTATCTGCCCTTGAATTAAAAAATGCCCATTTTCTTTTGTGCGCAACTCCTACAGTTTTGATCAGAATTTCATTAAACTTGCTACAATGAATCTCCATGGTGTCTAGATGTGCACACCGCTTACGAAATTCAGATAACTGTTCTTGAATTATCTGCCCTTGAATTTAAGGAAAAATGCTCATTTTCTCAAAATTGCCCTTTTTCTTGTCTGCAACTCCTATAGTTCCAACCAGAATTTAATCAAACTAGCCACAATGAATCTTTATGGTGTCTGGTTGTGAAAACAAAATTTTGATAACATTTCATGTTTGAATTATCTGCCCTTGAATTGACAAAATGGCCAATTTTACTGACAAGCCCCTCTCGTGCATATATGGGCCGCTCTGCGAAGCTCTTGTTGACCTTATTTTTACTCAAATCCACCAATCAACATGAAACGCCTATAAGATCTTGCATGGATGTTATTTTCAGCATCATCTGAATCTTAAAAGAATCTCAGCCTATGGAGCGATTCAAGACTTCAAGTCTGCCAATAGACATAACTTACTGCAACAAATTCCAAAATTGCGCATAGATTCTAATTTTTCACAGAAAAGTTATGCAATATATCAACTATATGGTCAAAGAAACTTGTAACATCATACAATTATAGCGGACAAGAATTGACCTGGCAGAGCATTCCATTCGATTAGCATGGGCTGCTCGGCCAGGTCATTTATTGTGAGGTATACTGTTGTGGAATGTTTTCATTGAATCTTTTAAATTATAATGTTTTAAAACAAAACACCTCAACCCTTTACCAAACAGCAAATTTATAGACTAATCCAAATTCAAAGATAATGCTGATGACAATTTCAAGTGAATGAAATTTAGAATTTTCTGGCCTTTTTATGTAGTAAACATTGTGGTAAATGAAG
The DNA here is from genome assembly GCA_963680895.1 of Fragum sueziense. NCBI lineage: Eukaryota > Metazoa > Mollusca > Bivalvia > Cardiida > Cardiidae > Fragum > Fragum sueziense. The sequence continues at coordinate 20,918,133 of OY804596.1, read as the reverse complement.
AAATTGCTTGTCACAAGCAATTTCTCCATTTTGCAAAATGCTTTCCACAGCCATTATCTCTTAGGGCGTCAAAAAGAGTCACTGTTTGGTAATGGGTTAATTATAATTATGATTGAACGTTTTTTCTTTATTTCATAGCATAGAATATTGACTATCCCTTCTTAAAATGACAAAAGTCAATCTGTTACAAATTGAAACTGATGGCAACAAATTTTATGTGAAAAAATATTGAATTCATGTTCGTTATTGTAGCACAGAAAAAAATGAAGCAAAAAGAGTAAATGCTGATTCCCTATTGTGATCCACATCATTTTGACTTACTTTCAAGTTGAACTAGTGTAAATTTCTGTTGTGTGTGAAGATAAACAAAATGTTTGAACTGGTAAATGAAGGCTTCCCAGAAATAGAAAACAAGGACAAATGCTTATCATCAGCAGTTTCCTCTTTTCTTTTAATGTTTTTGACCTACTCTCCTTTAGGGAAGTCTTCCTTTGGAAACAGTACTTTTAATATTGTACTTATTGTTGTTTGCCAAGTGTGCCTACATGTAGTAGATAGCTATTTTTGAAAAAAGATGGTTTTCTCATCTTTCCATTTTTATGATCCTGTATCGAGAGATTGGGGGCATATTGTTTTACTGCTATCTGTCCATCTGTCAACCGAAACTTAATACGAAAACACATTGGCCTTTTCTCCAAAAATATTCCACATACAAAGATCAAATTTAGTATGTAAACTCCTTTAAATAAAATCCATCTTTTCCATGCAGTATGACCTTCTTGAAGGTAAATCCATTAACCCATATCAGTCCTTAACAAACTTAACGTGAAAACTTAACATTGGCCTTTTTTCCAAAAGTATTCCGGATACAAAGCTCACATTTGGTATGTAACCATCTTTCAATGGTATATATCTGTCAAGGTCTTCCATGTAAGTCAAAGTCAAATATCAATCGAAATCAAAATTTCAGAAAAATAGCCATTTCGGGAGCATTGGTGTTTCACAAACAGATCTTTTTTTCTTGTAGAATAGTTTTATTTTTCATCATTTTCAGTTTTGTTCTACTTTGCAATAGATCTTTGCTCATCTTATAGTTAATAGTGTATAAATTTTACTCTTTCCCAAACAAAATTGTATTGCACTCTTAATTTCAAACCTTCTGCAAACAACAAAACTAATATTGATAAATACAGAACTCGTGTACGATATAGTACAGGAAATATTGACACAAAAAGGAAAAAAGCTCCTCAGCATTTCTTCTTTTGTATCAAAGTTTTCTTAATTAAGCCTTTCCCATCAAAGGCATTAAAACCAATTCTTGTTTGGGAAAGGGTTAAATTATTATTATTTTTTTTTTCCTGTTAAACTTCATGGTATGATAAAAGATTTTAAGTTTATGTTCTACATTACAATAGGTCTTTCAAACAGAGGTGTGGAATTCATTCTCACTTGTCCGACACAAGCTTTTTGAACTTCAGACTTGTAAAAACAATTCCATCCAGCTTGACGGTGGACAAGTGCAAAATCAAGCTCCCACATTATAAAAGTCGCCCTCTCGAATAATGAGTGACATCAATGTATGGCAAAAAGATCCTTTTCCTGCATAAGATTTTCATTTAATGTTTTAAAGAAAATGTAGTTCAGAATCGTATGATGCATAGAATGTAAATTGAGAGTTAAACAGCTCTTTTATACGCCGCCGGAGGCGGACGTATATTGGCGACATCTTCTCCGTCTGTCCGTCCGTCCGTCCATCCGTACGTCCGTCCACTTTTCTTGTCAACGCAACTCCTCCTAAGTTTCTGGCTGGATCTTCTTGAAACTTGGTCAATGTTATCACCTCAATTGGTAGATGTGCATGAAGGAAGGATTTTATGGTTCGTTGATTTTTGCCTGAGTTATGCCCCTTAAAAACTTAGTCTCTGGGGCTTATTGAAATTGCAGCCTTGTCAACGCAACTCCTCCTAAGTTTCTAGCTGGATCTTAATGAAACTTGGTCAATGTTATTACCTCAATTGGTAGATGTGCATGAAGGAAGGATTTTATGGTTCCTTGATTTTTGCTAGAGTTATGCCCCTTTAAAACTTAGTCTCTGGGGCTTATTGCAATTGCAGCCTTGTCAACGCAACTCCTCCTAAGTTTATGGCTAGATCTTAATGACACTTGGTCAATGTTATCACCTCAATTGGTAGATGTGCATGAAGGAAGGATTTTATGGTTCATTGATTTTTGCCACAGTTATGCCCCCTTAAAACTTAGTCTCTGGGGCTTATTGAAATTGCAGCCTTGTCAACGCAACTCCTCCTAAGTTTATGGCTGGATATTAATGACACTTTATCAATGTTATCGCCTCAATTAGTAGATGTGCATGTAAGAAGGATTTTATGGTTCATTGATTTTTGCCAGAGTTATGCCCCCTTAAAACTTAGTCTCTGGGGCTGATTGAAATTGCAGCCTTGTCAACACAACTTCTAAGATTCTGACTGGATACTAATGAAACTTGGTGGATGTTATTACCTTAATTGGTAGATGTGCATGAAGTAAGGATTTTATGGTTCATTGATTTTTGCCTGAGTTATGCCCCCTTCAATCTTAGTCTCTGGGGCTTATTGATATTTCAGCCCCGTGAACGCAATTCCTTCCAGGTTTTTGACTGGATATTTATTAAAACCTTTTTGTGAACACAACTTTTTACAGGTTTTTGTGTGAATATTTATACATCCTTGTCAAAGTCATTTTTTGTCTCAAGTTTTATAAGTGGCGGCGTATATTGTGACCATGGCACTCTTGTTAGACATTTTTTGAGTTTCCCTTGTACAAGCTAATTCTATTATTCATAAATGTGAATTATTCAATCTGGTTTGTCCTTGGAAAAGAGAAAGAATTGAAGATTTCCATACCTCTGGTTAATAGCTTGTATTTTAGTCTTTCCCGATCAACAAAATTGTATTGTGCTCTAATTTCATATCTGCTGCAGACAAAAAAGTCATATTGATTAACATAGAATTTCGTACAATTTACTACTGGAAAAACTCAAAAGAAATAGAAAAATGCTAATTGTCAGCATTTTCTCCTTTCGTATCAAAACTTGCCCAACCTTTGCTATCAGAGGCATCAAAACCAAGTATTATTTGGGAAAAGATTAAACCAGTAGTATTTTTGATTCCTTGTTTAAGTTTATGTTGTGATATGTTATTTCTGTTCAACATTGCAATAGGTTTTAGCACATTATAGTTCATAGTGTATAATTTGTATTAGCTAAAAGTTCTAACCAGCAACTTTACCTATTACCAAACGACAAATTTTGCACTGTTCCAAATTCAAAGATGTTGCAGGCAACAATTCCAAGTTAAGGAAATTTAAAATCTGTTTTTTCGGTAGAAAACATTGCAGGAAAAGAAGAAATTGATTGTAACAAGCAATTTCTTAATTTTCCACGATGTTTTCCAAAACATGTATGTTGGGAAGTCAAAAAGACTCAATGTGTGATAATTCTTAAAGAAGACTGTAATATTCTAATTAATACATTTCAATCAATCTGTTTTAACATTGCAATAGTTAGCACATTATAGTTCATAGTGTATAATTTGTATGAGCCAAAAGTTCTAACCAGCGGCTTTAAAGAAGAGTTCAAGACTGTAACATTCTAATTATTATTTTTTAATCAATCTGCTTTAAACCATATCGTCTGTGTAAATGCAAAACCTCGTATGTCGATTCTTGCGATTTTCAAAGTACAAACTTGTGTGCCCAGTTAAAGACAATTCTTGCAGGTTTTGAGATATTTTTACTGATCCGTATTAATGACAAATCATTTGTGAAAAATATGTCCAAATTTTAAGTAAAACATTTCAGTTTGGGAAAAGTTATTACACTTTTTTCTCTCCCCATTAAAATTTTCCAAAAACGAGATACAAGGTTTTGCATTTACAACGACGATATGTTTCTTTTTAACTCATACAGTAATCTCTCACTCATAGTTTAACCCTTTCCAAAACAGTAAAGTTTTAAGGTAGTCCAATTTGAAAGCTGTTGCAGACAAGAAAATTGGTGTTTCTACAAGTAAAATTCGGAAATAATATAGCACAGAAAACAAACAGACAAAAGGAGAAACTGCTGGTCATCAGCAATTTCTTCTTTTAACTCAATATTTTCCAAAGTCTTTTAAACACCAAAACTGAGTCCCATTTTGAAAGTCATCTACAATGACCCCAGGAATTCCAATATCTATTTCAATTTAATAAATCAAAACTCCATGACAAACACATGCAGACATGTAGCTCTGCACTAAAAAGTCAGGTCAGCTAAGAATAGTTTTCAGTTTTAATCTCTTACAGAAACTTGAAAACGAATATTTGATTGGTCAGAGGAATATGTCAAAATGATGACTCCCATTTGGGTGCCTTTCAGATGTTTATTCAAAGTTAACATAGGATTTCTTTTATCACATATTGCAACTAAACGAAGTTCCACTTTGAAATAAATAAAGCAACCATCCTTTTTCAACAAAAAAAAAAATTGGAAAGCTGCTTAAAAAAATCACAAGTAAATTTCCGATCACTACATAAAAATCCAATCATTACAGAGTTATCTTTGGTTTTTAAAGTGGCCGGTTAAAACCTTTGACAAGGATAATTTACTCTTTCCCAAACAACAGAATTGTATTGTTCTCTACTTTCAAACCTACTGCAGACAACAAAATATATATCAACACACAAATTGCGTACAATTTAGTACAGGAAATACTGAGACGAAAGGAAAAAATGCTAGTTGTCAACATTTTGATGCCCCCGTATCTCGAAATCGGGGGCATATTGTTTTACTCATGTCTGTCCATCCATCTGTCTGTCCGCAAACTTAACATGAAAACAAAACATTAGCCTTTTCTCCTAAAGTATTTGAGATACAAAGCTCAAATTTGGTATGTAACTTTCTTTCAATGAAAGCTATCTGTTCCATGCAATTTGACCTTCCTCAAGGTCATCCCTTTACCGTTATCAACCCTTTACTCTAAGAAAACTTAACATTTTACAAACATGGCCATTTCGGGGGCATTTGTGTTTCACAAACACATCTTGTCTACTTTAGTATCAAAGTTTTCCTAAACCTTTCCTATCAAAAGCATGAAAAACAGTTCTTGTTTGGGAAAAGATTAAATCTGTAGTATTTTGTAGCGAGCCAGGACTTTATGTCCCGGGAGCTAATGTCACAGCCCTAGTGTCGGCGTCCCGTCCCGTCGCGTCGCGTCTTCACTTGAAAAACTTTAACTTGGTCTATATCTCAGGCACTATTAGAGATACAGCCTTGATATTTCATACATAGATACATATCGACAAGACCTTTCATTTGGGACCATGACCTTTGACCTTGTGACCTTGACCTTGAAGTTTGACCTACTTTTGAAAAATTTTAACCTGGCCTATATCTCGGGCACTATTAGAGATACAGCCTTGATATTTATACCCCCCACAACAAAGTTATGGGGGGGTATACTGGAATCAGGTTGTCCGTCTGTCCGTCCGTCCGTCCGTCCGTCTGTCCGTCCGTCCGTCCGTGGACACAATCTTGTGTCCTCTTCTCCTCCCACAGTTTTTGACCAATTTTTCTGAAATTTTACCAGGATGTTCCCTATCATATGAAGTTGTGCACCTGCAATTTTCATCTTGATCCAGTCATTAGTTTCAGAGTTATGCCACTTTGAAGTTTTTAAGGGGGGGGGGGGGTGGACATTATCTTGTGTCCTCTTCTCCTCCCACAGTTTTTGACCAATTTTTTTGAAATTTAATCAGGATGTTCCCTATCATATGAAGTTGTGCACCTGCAATTTTCATCTAGATCCAAGCATTAGTTTCAGAGTTATGCCACTTTGTAGTTATTAATGAAAGGGGGGGGGGGGGGGGGGAGTGGTCAAAATTTACAATTTCGTTTCCGTGTTCTAACTTGAGAACCGTTTGACCTAGGATCAGAAACTTTACACAGTTGTTGCCCATGACCAATGGAGGTGCCCTATTGTTTTGGGGTCACCAAGGTCAAAGGTCAAGGTCACAGTTGGACTTTGTTTAAAATCCGTTTCCATGCTCTAAGTCAAGAACATTTTGACCGATAGCACTTTTTCAGTGACAAGGCCCTAGTGGGGGGTATTCGTCCGCTTTGCGACAGTTCTAGTTCATACATAGATACATCTCGACAAGACCTTTCATTTGGGACCATGACCTTTGACCTTGTGACCTTGACCTTGGAGTTTGACCTACTTTTGAAAAAATTGCTGTTTTTGTTACAAACTTTCGTATAGGCGAGCTACGTTGTCCGCGGACAACTCTTGTTCCCTGTTACATTTCATGTTGTAATAAAATGTATATAATTTCTGTTCTACATTGCAAAAGGTCTTTGCTTGTGTTACTTTATAGTTTATATTTTACACTTTCCCAAACAACAAAATTGTATTTTGCTATAATTTAAAAACTGCCGTAGACAACAAAATTTGTATCAGTTGACACATATTTTGCGTACAATTCAGTACAGGAAACATTGAAACAAAAGGGAAAGAAATGCCTGTTGTCAACATTTCCATGTCACTGTATCAAAAGATCAAGGGCATACTGTTGCACTGGTGTCTGTCCAAAAACTTAACATTGGCAGACTTAACCCTTTCCCATACAGCACAATTTTAGGGTGGCAATTTGAAAGCTGCTGCAAATGACAATAAAAATATCGTTAAAGGTAGAATTTGTGTATGGGAGAACACAGAAAATATTGAGACAAAAGGAGAAACTGCTGGTTATCAGCAGTTTCTTCTTTTGTCTAAATTTTTCCCAAATCATTTCTTCTAGGGACGTCAAAACCAGGTCTTGTTTGGGAAAGGGTTAACAGTGGCATTTTACAAAAAGATAGCGATTTCGGGAACATTATTGTTTCACAAACACATTTTTCTCAGTATCAAAACTTCCTTTGCATCAGAAGTGTCAGAACCAGATCTTGTTTGGGAAAAGGTTGAACAAAACACTTGATTGCCTGTTATATTGCATGTTATGATAAAAGATATGTAGTTTTATTCTAAAAATTAAAATTTAAAAAAAATCTATATCTTGAATTATAATTTGCTTTAACCCATACCCTGATCTAAAGTAGAGGCTTGGCAGATATGAAAACAAAAAAAGAAAAAGCTGATAATATTGTACATGAATCCTTTTAGCTAAGACACATACATGTATCAGCAAGTTTATCAACCCTACTTATTTTCTTGCCATGAAGTAACATTCAGATAGTTCTTGCATTATGTGACTTATCATGTAGGGGCGTTGTAAGAAGTGGGAAAAATATCAACTCCAGTTTCTCTGTGCAAACTGTGCAGAATTACTAGGAGTGAAAATTTTCACTTTTAAAATGATTATCTGAATATAGATTGCTTTTACTATTTTACTGTAAATTTGTTTTACTATGTTACTATAAATTTGTCTTCAAAATGTGACATCTGGTCGATGCCTGGAAATTCTGATCATGTAACTTAAAATTTGGCATTATGGACTTCCCAGAAAAGAAGGTCCCTTTCAGCGTGACAGGTCACATATCATCACATAAAATCACATAGCATTTTTCATCCCAATCTGGATAAAGTTATGAGTCAAAATGTATAGTTGATAGCCTTAGTATTACACTGGTAAACATGGTGAATCTATGAGTTTCGTGTTCAAAACCAGCATAGCTAATAATTTCTAACATTTGACGAAAGACATTTTTCTCTCGCCAAATTAGCGGAAAGGCTGGAATCTATGGTAAGGTGCTCCAGCTGACTTAATATGATCAAAGCTGTTCAAAGAACCTCAAACCCACTTTGGTTTTATACCGTAAACCCTTTCCCAAACAAAACCTGGTTTTGAAGTCCTTAAGAGGAAAGTGTTGGGAAAACATTGATACAAAACATGAAAATGCTGAATATCAGCCTTTCCATCTTTTGCCTCAATATTTTCTGTGCTTAATTGTAAACAAATCCTATCTGACCATCTATTTTGTTGTTCTCTGACAAAATGTCACCCATCAATGGTTTGATATCGCAAAACTGTGTGAGCCAGCAGCTCGAAGCTTGGTAAGGGTGTTGTAGTAGTACTGGTTTGATAACCAACGGGAATCTATGGTTATGAGTTCCAGCCGCCATGATCCATAGCAGTTGAAAATGGTGTAAATTCCCAATAAAACGAAATCTATTTTTAGCTCCACTGGCCAAAGGCCAGCGGGGCTTATGTCATGGCCCTGTGTCCGTCGTCCGCCCGTCGGTCTGTGCGTAAACAAATTTCAAACATCTCCAAAACTACTGGACCAATTTCTACCAAACTTCACAGGAATCTTCCTTGCATGAATCTCTACCAAATTCCTTCAAAAGAATGAAATCTGTGCAGAACTTAAATTTCAATGCTTATAAACTTTTCTGCTCTTTGAACTCAGGTGACCGATAAGGCCCTCTGGGCCTCTTGTTAACCCATTCCCATATATTTACGCTTTTATACGCCCTGTGATAAAGGCTTTAGAAATCATTGTGGAAAATGAGGAAATTGCTTGTGACAAGCAATTTCCTTATTTTCAACAATATTTTCTATCCATACATTCGTAAAAGTTCAAAATTTCTTAAATATGAAAATGTCATCTGCAACATCTTTGATGTTGGACCAGTCTAAAATTTAGTTAAATAATTGCATAATTAGTCTCAAATGCTGTAAGGGCTGTTTTCTATAGTCTCATTTGTATTTTAGGGTGAAAGGGCTGTATATTTTCTCATCAGCAGCATTTCTGTGTGTCATAAAAGTAGATTCATGTTGACAGTTTGATACAAATATAATTTGAGACTTTGATACATAACACCTGATACCTTTGGATGAGTATTTAGCTGCTTTTCTTACACAAGTTTGTTTTTGTTGGTCAAAGCACTTTTAGGGCCTCTTTTCAACAAAAACCTCGTAACTGCAGCTTGTTTTAAGCTGCAGTTACGAGATTTTTGTTGAAAATCGACAATATTTCTCATCAGCAGCATTTCTGTGTGACATAAGAGTAGATTCATGTTGACAGTTTGATACAAATATAATTTGAGACTTATATACTACATTATCACCTGATACTTGAGGTTTTGTACAAGGTATCAAGACTTGTTATGTCAACTTGAGATATTTTATTGCCCTCCTTTATTGCTGGTAGATCTAGAAAGTGTTTTCTGCTTTTCTTACAGTATCTTGTAGATTTTCTTATCAGCAGCATTTCTGTCTGTCATAAAAAGGACCAGCTGTTTGTACACTGTAATGAGTCTTGTTAGACCAATTTGAGACATTTCATTTGGCTACCTGAAAACTTGCTATGGTTGCATATCTTTAAAAAATGTTGTAAATGAAGCTTGAATGAACTGTTCCATGTACATCAACATGTTTTCAATATTTTCATGTTTTCAACATGACCAACTTTATTGTATGTCTGTTTTCTCTCCATCTGTCCATCTGTCCTTGGTAAAATTTTGTGAAAGAGGACATGGTTAATTCATCTCATACCAAACAACAAAAATTGAGACAAAATGAAGACAAGGGTCCTGTTTACTTGGTGACAAATTTGTTATTGTCTACAGAACTTATCATCAGTTCACCAGAGTTATGGTGATGATTATGTTACATGGACAATTACACAACTTTATGGGAACTACAATCATCCATCCTTTTACAAACAACCAAAATTTAGGCTGCTCACAACTTTGATGCCTGATCACGTATACAATTCCATGCCCATATCATGGCCAGAGCATGTCCAAAATTGGTGAGTAACGCGCCGCATATTTTTGGACACAATGTTGATGTGATGTGGATGTGGAATTGTATATGACCAGGCCTTTATTGTTTCCACTTTCACTCTACCCTGTACCAAATGGCAAAGATTAAAGACAAAATTGTTGTCACCGATCACATGATTATACCCTAGAGCAAGACATATCAGAGCCTCTGCTTAGTACTGGTGATTTCCTGGAAAGCACAAAGATAATATTGAACATAATTATGATATGACAGAAAAATTGTTGAAATTGATGCAAAATCAGATTTATACAAATTGTTTAAGAGTTATAAGCTTGAACTAGTTAACAATTCTGCTGTCATTTTGTCATTTCTCCTACCCATTGGCAGATAATCATAAATCAAAGTTGGTGAGCAGCTGGAGGCTTGAAAGGATTCTGTGGTAGTAGATTAACTGGTGAGGGAAATGCCAGAAATTTATGGGTAGGTGTTCTGGCTGTCACAATTCAACTCAAATACTGTTTAAAATTGCTTTAAACCAGATTCAACCAATAGTTTTGCTATCACTCCAAAATGCTCTGTGCAATGGTGTCAATATACAAATTGTAATGAAGTCTGGTCTTATTAACAATCCATATGTGCAAATGCTTTAAGCTATAATCTGAGTAATTAAAAGTAGCGGTGAATCAATATCATTAAAGTCATAATAGTAATTAGTGAGATATTTTTAGCATTTGCTTTAGTCACATTTTGATTGAAATCTATTGAATATGAAAATATTGAAATGCAATTACATGTAACTCTTTATAATCTTAAAGGCGTATAAGATCATTCTGAAACATAGGAATAACTTTGTTCATTGTAAGAATAACATTTACTGAAGCACACCATATAGAAAAAAATAGAATGTTTTAATCTTTCCCAATGATATCCCTATTAAAACAGCCACCGAAAACATGGAGAGGAAAGAAGAAATTGTTGGTGACCAGCGTTGTCTACTTTTCTTTCAAATCTTTCCTAGGTAAAATCTACAAGAAAATAATTTCATTAAAATCCATTTTCTTGTCTGCAGCAGCTTTCTAATTTGTGTTGCGTTTGAAACAAAGTTTTAATATAACCTTTGAGTTTGACATTGGTCAAAGAGTCCCCATGACCCCCTGTATAAGCTATGTAAATTTTATGTAAATCTGTACATTATAAATATGTTTGATCACTGTTACAACTTCATTAATTGCCAATTAAAGCTTCAGGGTATCCTCATTAAATATGCAAATGAGGGGAAGATTTAACTCTTTCCCAAATGCATTAATTTTAGGATGATCTCATTCAAAAACAGCTGCAGATGACAAATGGATGTTAATAAGCATTGGATTTGTGTATAATATAGACAAGAAAATATTGAGACAAAAGGAGAAACTGCTGGGTATCAGCAGTTTCTTCTTTTGTCTCAATGTTTTCCCAAGGATTTTCTACTAGAGACGTTAAGAACAAGTCTTGTTTGGGAAAGGGTTAAACCAAAGGACTTTGTGTAATTCTATCTCCTTTCATTGGATAAGCATGAAACTTTGGTGTCTAAATAGCCATTGTGATGATGATCCCCCTCCCCGACAGCAAGACTGCAGGATGGTTAAAAGTGAAAAGCGTGCAGAGCAAAAATCAGGCATAGCACACTACTCCTGTGAAAAAAGTTTAAGAATGTATTTCTAGAATGTTCTAGAACGTTAAATGGTACTTCTAGAACTGTTCTAGAACAGTTCTAGAAGTGCCTGTTAATGTTCTAGAATGTTTAAGAACAATTCTTGACTTTAGGGGTGATTTCCACAATATTTACCGTAAAAAGAAAAGGATATGATTACAAAAAAGACACAGAGATATGGAAGTATAAAAATCATTTGGAAGAGATTTACATAATCCTGTTTATCGAGTAACTATCAAAGATTGAGATGATATCGGGGTTTTAGACTTTATCTTTTGATAAATATTTTGATTGCTAAATTGTTTGAACACTAAATTGATCAATCTGGACTGACTGCATTCTTCAGTTGCTGCAATAGTGAGATTGAGAACAGATTATTTTGTCTATTATAGCTAGACAACTGAGATTATATTCTTTACCAATTTTCTGCTTGTAACCCTCTTTTAACCCTTTCCTAAACAACAAAAATTTAAGTTGATCCACTTCAAAAACTGCCACAAATGACAAAACGGATGTTATTAAAGATAGGATTTGTGTAAAATATATGGCACAGAAAATATTGAGACAAAAGGAGAAACTGCTGGTTATCAGCTGTTTCTTCTTTTGTTTCAATGTTTTCTCAAGCCTTTTCTATTAGGGACGTCAAAAGCAGGTCTTGTTTGGGAAAGGGTTAAAATGAAGAAATTAAAATTTCTTTTTTAATTCAAAATTTAAATTTGTTACAGATTACTCGCATAGACTGTTTGCTTACAAGTGATATTTATCCCTCATGATTCTGTTGCCTGGAAACTGGACCAATACTGGTACTAAATGTATGGGCCAGGGAAAGTACAAGAATAATGTCAGATACTAGGGATTAAACTTGTAAATGACTTGATCGCAAGGCTGAAGCTCTACCACACGACGACAGACACAAGCAAATTGCTACCCTTCACAAGTTTCATTCCACAATGGCTTTACTACAGTATTTTGCATGCTGTAGTCCCAATACTTTAAAATGAAATTGTAGATTTGATTACGGTACATATAGCTCTATTTATGGTTTGAATTTGGCATTAAAATTCAATGGGCCATGTAACAGTTCTATCAATAGATATCCAAAATCTATTGATTAAGATCTAATTAATAGAACAATACTATCTGACTCATTATGTTTTAATCAGGGCACCTTATAGATTAATTAACTCTTTCCCAAGGTACTAAATGTCTTAGACTTTCAATTTGAAGGAAGTTGTTTACGACAACATGAATAGTACAAATTAGTATAGAATTTGGATGTTTTAGCATGGAAGGCATTCAATATATACTAACCCAAACTGCCAACGCAACAAGATATTTTGTTGTAAATTTTTAATTAGATATGATAGAACAACGAAACTTCAGATTTCATTATTCTATATAGTGATTTTATTGTCCACATAAAAAGAAAGTAAGATTTGTTATGCTTCGCTGAACACAGAGTCCGTGGTTCAAAACCCTATGTCCGCGTTGCACGTGCAACAGTGCGTGTAATAAACCGGCGCACGTGCATTTTGGGAAGTCGCAAGATAACCCGATAAGATTAAGTAAAAAAATCTGTCTGGTGATAGACAAAAATACCGCAATTTAGCATTGTCCCGAAAGGCGCAGGTGATTGGATTGCTCCTGGCTGACCGTGGTTACTCGGCTATTGGACTTTGCGGGGTCTACGGTAGCATGACTATAGCGGAAGTTTCAGCAAACCAGTATGTTCAATTAATCTTACTCATTAACCATGTCTGAATGTGTTAGAAGTTCCATTTAGATTAAAAAATTCATTTTTGTTGTTATTTTCAAGGTCATTTATTTTTCTTGCTTACGTTTGTTTTGACGTTTCCGGTAATGTTTATGACATGCCAAAAGCCTTCAGAAGTCGTGTAACTACCAAGGTACAGGACAACAGGTTGAGAAACCATATTCTCAGAGACCGGTTTCGGCTAGCAACAAAAAGGCTGCTGCAACTGCTGGGAACTACGGTCGCCGTAAAAGTGCACAGACACGTAACAGGTTACGTAAACGTGGGTTCCGACCCCGACGTCCTTATGTGGGTCCCAGTTTACTACATATGCACACACGAGTCTGTCTCCAGTGGTGCAACGTCCAAAAGTGGTAATCTAACCTCCTGAGCAAATATGGAACCTGCTTGACATGCGTTTACGTCAACCCCCAGTCCAACCACAGACCTTGCGTGAAATGGGACAAACATTAATTTAAGAGTGACAAAATATTCCTATAAACGTTTGTCGGCGTAAGTTACGTTCGATGTCACAGATAAGTTGTGCTGTGTTCAATGCTACAGGAGGACACACGAGATACTGATTTTGCTTTCATTTTTGAAACACACCCGGCATTACGTTTGTAACGTTATTTGCGTTACGGAATCGATTTAGACCCATTTGTTTTTCCTGGTGATATCATAATGGTCAGCCGTCAAAATGAAGTCAAAATCAACGAATTCACAATTTCAATAATCAAAATATTGTAATTTAAAGTTCGTGTTGCGTTGGCTGTTTGGGTTAGTATATATATTTTAAAACTTTTTTTCTGTAAGTGCCGTAAAAAAGGTATTGTTTTGGAAAACGTAAATATAAATGTGGTTAATCCCTTTTAAAAAAACATCTTGCTGAAAACTGTATGGAACAAAATCTTTTTTGCATTTCTTGTTTATGACTCTCTGAAAAAATAATCTCTTTTAATACGACAAAGAATCTATATTTCTAAAGTAACCTGTCAACTTCATAGAAATGAGCTTTTTCAAATGATATCAAAGATCCAATTGTACTATCGAAATCTGATTCTCCTAATATATCTTTGGTGTTTACGTTAAATGATGGCGATGATTTGGATAAATTAGTTTGGTTTGTGAAGTCTTAATGATTGTGCAGTGAAAGATGGATTAGATGGTTGAATTGGAAGAAATGAAATTGTAAGTAAAATGATTGTAAACAGTAGTTTATAACTCCATACTGGAAAACTTTGGACTAGTAAAAATTATTTATAGGCAATCAAGAGGACAAAATAAATGTAAAACGCTGAAAATACAAAAAATGTACTGTATGTAACAGCTCAGAAAAGAAAGAGAAAAAAGGAGAAATTATGTACTGATGATTGTCTGCACTGAAACTATGAAAAAAGTTTGATTATGGAAAAAATATTGAGTGTAAACATTCAGGATTTGACACCATTATTGTATTATGGACAAAATTACTTGAGGCAAATTGTTGATAAAAATCATAAAAATATTTTGCACTCTATTTTCTCATTAAGAATAATACACACAATTTATTGTTGGACTATTGATGAGAACATGTCCCTATTCTAAATGACCCCAGAAAACATGTTCAAAAGTCGCAAAATTTAATATTGAAGAAAAAAACAAAATTTTTAATGAAAAGATTATTATTAAAAATGTGAGAACATGCATAATTATGAATGTTGTTGAATTGTAGGTTGATAAATTCGCTAATCCTGAATTCAGTATCCATCTATAAATCCTTTCCAAAGAGACAACATTTTAATGTGGTCTAATTGGAAAGCTGCTGCAGATGACAATGGGTATCATATTAATGATGGAATTTGTTCACAATATAGCATAGAAAATATTTAGGTAAAAGGAGAAAATGCTGATCATCAGCATTTTCTTCTTTAACCCAAATATTTTCTCAAGCCTATTTTTCTAGGGATGTCATAAAACCACTATTTCTTGTTTGAGAAAAGGTTAACAATGATTGATTGGGGTTTGAAACCAGTCTTCAACTGCTATTGTCATTTTGCGGCGGCTGTATATGACATTCATACAGAGCCTCCAGCTGCCTGTGGCTGCGGCCATGGCGCAGTTGGTAGCGTATCTGCTTCTCATTCGAGAGGTCCCGGGTTCGATACCTGGCAGCGGCAAATACCCTTACTGACAAAAATGTCACCCATCAATGGTTTGATATCGTGAACCTATGTGGGGACCAGCTAGAGGTTCGTTATGGGTAGCCTGGGTCCAGTCGTCAATATACAATTTGGTCAATAAGATAACGCATAAAAAATCAATACCCGTTAGATATCGCGGCACCCGTTTTTGATCGTGTTGATATTGACATTGATATTTGGACCGAAGAAAGTGAAAGAGGGAAAAATGATCAGTCTGGAACCCGGTCTAGGTATGGGTGTTGTGGTAGTACAAGTATGAGAAACGCCAGGAATCCATGGTTAGGTGCTCCAGCCGCCGCGATATGACCTTAGTAGTTGAAAACGGCGTAAAACCCCAATAAATCAAATCCAGCTGCACATCAACATAGGTATACGATTACCCAACCATTGGTGGGAGACAATTATTGTCAGAAATGATATTTGCCGCAGCCGGGGATCAAACCCGAGACCTCATGAGATAAGAGTCTGATGCAGCTACCAGCTGCTCTATGGCTGGGCGCTCAAAAATTGTCAATAAACACAGAATTAATGAGATGAATATTTTAATGACAGTTCCAAAGGCACAGACAGCTAACTAGATACCTATCAGTAAGCTTTCATCACAATTTCCAGGGGCCAAGGTTATTCAGTGTGACTTTATGACATGTATAGAAAGGTTTTATGATGTGAAATCATTGTTCAATACTTCACAATGATTGTTAGATAACCAGTCTATAACTTTATGATCGCTACATAATCACCACCAACGGTTGTCAAACTGTCTTTAACCCATTACCAGACATCAAAATTTCAGACTAGTCAAAATTCACATTACCAGATGACTAATTGCTAGATACATCCAATTTCAAAGAATTTGCAGAGGAAAAATGTTAACAAAATGTTTTTATATATTGTAATATTGAATCAAAATTAGCAAAGAAACTGTTGATAGAAAAGGACTAATTGTCCATTTGATATCAGAATCTGTTATGAAATTTATGTTTACTTATGATATTGCCCATAAAATCTTATGATACTTATGTGTAAATATTACATTATTTTCCCACAATGTACCAGCAATAAAGCTGTAAACCAGAAACTATGGCTTGAATGAGCATGCAACTATTATTTTATCATCTTTCGGAAACTGGAAGGAGTATAATAATTGTCATGATCAGCCGGTTGTCCATTTGAATGACAATTAATTAGATTTTGTCATAATGCATTTAGATAACATGTTATGATTTTAACATTTTATATTTTTTCTCCATTTTATGCATATAAGTGTGATAGAAACCCAATGTTCCTTTAAGGTTTCAGAAAAGAATTCCAAGTATTTTAAATGAGAACAAGACATTGGGATATGGGACCCTTGCAGATGTTTTGGACCGCAAACTCAATGATATATAACATGGATCTGTGCATCCTCTGTCACTTTCCTTGAAAACCAATCATTATGGCATTTAATTAACAGACATTAGAAAAAAATATGGTGCTTTCTGTATTTCAAGGGCTTGAGGTTTTGTATTGATGTAAGTGAATATAATTCTATAATGTAATTAGAATACTTTTGCAACAACCCAACAATCTTTAAGACACCATGGTCTTGAAAGACATGTTCTTCCATATTTTTTGGTGTGAAATGATCAACAAAAACAATGGCGACAAAATGGTCTTCCCAAATAGATACAAATCTTTGTCCCTTTGCTTAAAATGAATCTAAGATTAACTTATCTGATGTGTTATAGGCATATAATTTCTGAAATAAAAAAAAAAAAAAAAAAAAAAAAAAATTCATCTGTTGCAATATGTATTATTTGAACCCAAGCAAATTTTGTTTTCGCATAAAGGAGAAAACTGCTGCATTCAATCTTAACTGAATTGTTCAAGTATGTCATCTAGATAGAATAAGGGAAAAACAAGGCCGAAGATGCCGCTGATAAAATAAGGTCAAACAGTTTAGGGGCTTTTGAACCTCCAAAATAGGGTAAACACTTAAATCCCATTGATGATGTAAAATGAGACCCCTAAATGGTATATTTGACTCATTTTATCCTTTAATTTATTCCATGTAACCTTTTGAGCTTGATGACCAAATTGTAACCTTTTACCAAATGTTTTTATGCCCTCTAATAGCAATGAATTTTGTGCTAAAAATAGACTAGGTTTCCCATTATGTTTTGATAAACTGTAGGTGTTGCTACAAAATTTGGTAACTATGGCTTGAATCAAGCCGTAGTTACGAGATTTTATAACAACAGCCATGATGTACTGTTTGTTTGTCCGAAATTGTGTCATTTTTTACTGGATAAAATAGTTCCCTATTGATAAAAATCTCTAGTATATACATGGCTAGGAATCGCATGACAGAAAATCTTAAATAATTCTGTTAACCCACATGACCGATTTGAAATTAGATGAATATGGTAGATCTTTGAAATATATTAGCCGATCAAAAAACATTATCTGCAACCAAGTTAATTTCTACAGGTTTTTTGCAGAAAGGGTTAATCATTTTTGATAGTTAGAATGAAATGTTCATTGAAAATCATATCTTGATCCATGATGCTATCTAATAATGTCCTAATGTCCCTTTTGTTCCTTATTTTTATATTGCAAAATGCATTTGCAATCGTAGTCACAGAAACTGTTGTATTTTGACAGTGGGTACATGTACAGTTTAGTAATGTTAACTAAAAAAATTCAAGTCTGAATTTTCACAAAGTGTTGGAATAGAATGAATATTAGCCTTTCAAAAGGGTTTAAGAAATAGGAAACCATAATGGTTTTCACTGTCATTCATAGTGTTTTGTTACCCACAAAAGTGTTTAGCCCTTAGAAAGCCCTTTCCATTTTCGGTTATTGTTTGCAGTAAATTGTTTATATCTTAAGATAGCAATTATCGAAAGAGCTTCATGAATTGGTGACCATTTAGGGAGCATTTCACACACCATTAGTTGCCAGAGCACAATATAGAGGGCTATGTGCAAAACTATTTGTAAGCACATATGATTTTATTTGCATTTACAATAGTCTTGCACTAAGCCCTACAATTGTTCAAGTCAATAAACCAATACACTAGAATTATGGAAGTTATAATTTTCTTTCACTTTCACCCTGTCTATTTGGTTTTTGTAGGAAACTTTTGCTTCTTTATTAATGATATAAAATGATGGGCTTATTTCTATTTACTATGTCATTTACTCCTGTCTATGGCATGAAACTTTAAGGTAGAGTACCCATAATTAGCACCAAAGAGCCAGCGGCGAAATTTGAAAAATGCTAGTAGATCTAATTCCTAAACTGTGTTACATTTTATACTTCCAAATTGACACAATTTAAGAATGGTACATTTTTGAAAAAGACAAATCAAATAAATTCAAACTTAAAAATACTGTATGTTTATTCCACGGTGAAAAAATACTATTTAGGAAAAAATGAAAATCATCCAAAATGAAAATCTTCTTCTCTTGAAGCTTTTAAAAACTTTTGGAGTAAGAGTTGTTCAAACCCAGTCTTTCATGGGAATACATTTTAACCCATAACCGGAGGACAACAACGGGACTGTTCCAATATGAGAGGGGGGTGGCAGACGACAATTTCAAGTTCAGAAAATATTAGAAAAAATCTTTGCATTTTGGTTTAGAAAACAAAGTGGATAATGAAGAAATTGCTTGTCACAAGCAATTTCTTCATTATCCACAATGTTTTCAAAAACCTATATCTTGTTGGATGTCTAAATGTATCAATATGTGGGAATGGGTTAAAAACTTTATTAATTTTATCATTATCAACAAAGACTATTATCATTGGTTCCATTCAAAAATGTTGTAACTGCAGCTTGAGCTATGTCATCTTCCCACATTACCAACTATCATTTGGAACACAACGGACAATTCTGTCGAATCATACCTTGGATGTAAGTTGGGGATCTACTTTCAGACTATGGATAGAATAGAAAAGGACAACAACAGAAAACATTTGTCCGTAACTAATGTCAACAATAAAGCGAAAATGATACTGAAATGCATTGTCTCTTTTTAGAATGATTTCACCCTGCAAGTCCCGTAAGTTGTCATGGTTGTTCATTTGGATGACCTCGAGAACTACTTTATGAAGCGTAATAACTTCCGGCTAAGAAATGCGATTTTCTTTAACATTTCTTCATACACACACTTCTGAGTCGATGATTCGATCTTTGATCAACATTATCCGAGGATATCCAAACGCACCAACTATATTCTTTTTCTTCAAATAAACCAAATTGCAGTTCCTCCAAATACTCTGCATACAGATCAATCTGGCCTTATAATTCAGTAAATACTTTCACCCATTCCCAAATGCTAATGCTTTCTGACGTCAAGTCCTAGAATACAATGGCTTTGAAAAACATTGTGGACAATGAAGAAATTGCTTTTGACAAGCAATTTCTTTATTTCTCACAATGTTTTCTAACCCAAAGACCAAGAAATGTTAAATTTCACTCATTATACCCCCACAAACGAATTTTGGAGTGGGTATACTGGAATCAGCCTGTTGGTTCAGTGGTTGGGTGGGTGGATGGTTGGTCTGTCAACAAAACCTTGTCCGGACAACTCTTACACTTGTCAAATTATTTAGTTCATACTTGGCACAAGTGTTCATTAGGACCTGTAAATGTGCAAGGAGCAAATTTCATGAAAATTGGAGCGATACTTTCTGAGTTATGGCCCCTGATTTCACAAAAAAATGCTTGTCCGGACAACTCCTCCTACATTTACTGTCCGATTTTCTTCATACTTGGCACAAGTGTGCATTAGCACCTTTAGATGTACAGGACGCAGATTTCACAAAATTCTCAAATATACTTTTGGAGTTATGGCCTCTGATTTGACCCAATTTCAAGAAAATCGGATTGACAATTTCTGAATTGTGGCCCCTGATTCAACAAAAACACTTTGGCAAACAAAGGTGGTGGTGGGAGTATTTTTATCACCTTCAGTAATAGATTACTAGTTTCGAATTGTCGTCTGCAACACCTCTGAATTGGACAAGACTAAATTTTTGCTGTCTGGTCATCCAAATTTTCACAATCTGGCCAGAAGATGGACATGCAGTGCCCATTAATGCTATCTAGTATATTCTATTAAATGGGCAATAGAAATGTCCAGTGTACATTTGTAGATTAGATTAGAGGAATGAGCAGTCCCATATCTAACATAAAACTTACATAAAATTCTCATAAAATGTAATACTGGCTCTCATCAAAAGCATAGGGTTTGACCTTGAACTTTCTGGAAAAGGTACTCTAAGATCTTTGAGAACATCAAATTTGAAACAGAGAGTTAAAGTACAAGCAATGTGATTGGACGAGGTATCTACCACAGATTAAGTTTGCTTTATAATTTCTAATAACATTGGAAATATGTATGAAAATATTTTACAAAGGATGGGTTGCAATAAGGGGTCAAAAAATAGATTATCTTTAAATTTTGTGGATTGATAGGGTTACATAATATCTTTAATTTGTATGTGTAAAAAATCTGGTTTCGGCTTATTTTCCGAGATATGGGTAAATAAAGTGGGTGGGGTAAGATGGACTGAAACACAGTAGGGGTCATTCTAAGTCGCTTACCTTTCTTATTTTTAGCCCCAGATGCATGAAAATTTGTATGCGTGTCTTGTGATATATGCGTTAAACATTTATGGGCTTACATTTGATATTTCACGTATACCTTTTCCGTAATATTCATTCTTCTTTCTTTCGCAAAATTTCGCTATTTTTTAACGATCAAATTTACCAAACTATCTCCACACGATTTATTTGAAACACGATTTTTATGAAACTTTACAGATGTATCATCCAGATATTAATATAACTTTGTGTGAAATTTGAAAGAAAAGCGTTGGTCCGTTGTTGAGATATTTGACCTTGACCTTCAAAATAACATCAAATTCGGGAATGCCCGTTAAAACTACGCATTGTTGGGAAAATGGATAGGGTTGAATGGCATGTGACAGCCCATTCATAAAAGAATGCATTTCACACATGATTGTGTTATTTATTGTATGATTGTACAGTTAAAATTGATATACTCAATATAATAAACTTGGTCACATCTCAGAGTTACCCGGTCATTTAATCTAATGAAATCATTGATAGACAGATATTTGTTTAAGGCCTGTCTATACATTTAACATTATTTTCTTTTTGTTGATATTATATAACGTTATATAAATATTTAGCTTAAGTTAATTAATTGTAAGTACATTTTGGTCATTTAGTAAAATCATTTACGATGCGTCTTCTTTATAACCATATAAGAAATACAATCTGAAAATGATTAGTTTTCTCCTAGCAAATTGATAATTCTTGTCCATCATGAGATGAGTGAATATAAACTCTTAGACAATTCAAGTTGCATATTAAGCTTTGGTGGTTCTAGCAATCTTACCATAATGCTAATATTTAATTTCACTCACCTGTGGTAGTAATATTAATCACAGCGCTTTCCGCGTAGACATGTTTCATGTGCAATATTTAGTTTGATAAGAAAACTGAGAAGTAAAAAGAATTTCTTTTCTTTCCCATTCTTCCGAATGGGTTGTACGATACAAAAAAGTAAATATTGCCACGAAACTCATTAGGAACAATAAAAAGAAACCATGCTTCCAATCCTAATGAATAAAAATGGCGCTTTAACTATCACATTTTGGCATTTCCCAGAGTTTTGAAGTCATTTTGAAGGTCAAGGTCAAATATCTCAAAAACAAACCAACGCTTTTCTTTCACATTTCACACAAAGTTACATTAATATCTGAACAATACATCTGTAAAGTTTCATAAAAATCGTGTTTCAAATAAAACGTGTGGAGATAGTTTGGTAAAGTTGGTCGTTAAAAAATAGCGAAATTTTGCGAAAGAAAGAAGAATGAATATTACGGAAAAGGTATACATGGAATATCAAATGTAAGCCCATAAATGTTTAACGCATATATCACAAGACACGCATACAAATTTTCATGCATCTGGGGCTAAAAATAAGAAAGGTAAGCGACTTAGAATGACCCCTACTGTGTTTCAGTCCATCTTACCCCACCCACTTTATTTACCCATATCTCGGAAAATAAGCCGTAACCAGATTTTTTACACATACAAATTAAAGATATTATGTAACCCTATCAATCCACAAAATTTAAAGATAATCTATTTTTTGACCCCTTATTGCAACCCATCCTTTCACATTCTGCACTCAGCAAACAGGAAATCCAGGGATATTGAAGAGTTTTGTTTTCTGGTCCTGTTGGCTTGTACACAATGAATTATATGAATTAGATCCAAAACATGCTCTTAAGGGGGAATGCTCCAGTTTTTCGGAACACTCGGTCATTACTCTAGTAAATTAAATGTTTCGTACCAATATGTTTCTCTACCATACTTTCAATAATATGACACATCATTACAATTTACCATTTTCGACGGTGAAAGTGTATTTATTATGCGAAACTAATTTCCTAAAGATGGAAATAGATTATATAGAGCAAGACAGCCGTAAGTGTGTATGCAGTTACCACTGTTTTGCGTCATTTTATTCACGTGTAGCTGATAAAAATTGCTGTAATTCACTAAATAATGCGCTGACCTATACATTTTCTTTTTGAATTATTACCAGGACATGTTCACGGGTGGTAAACAGAGAAACTAGCTCCAAAAAGAGTCAACGGTATTTTGTTTCCTTGTGATATTCGGCCTTTACCGAGGTAGTTGCATAGAGCAAAAATCTGTAAACAAAGGTAGGTCACGAACACATTTTTCTACAATTATTTCTTTTAAAACTAGTTATTGAAAAATCCGGCGATGCTGTAATATGAAGAAATGGTCTAAGTTTTTTATGCACGAGAATATACGATGTTAGTAAGCAGAGTTTGAATACAATCGTTGAAAAACATTTCAAAATCGAAAATTCAGAAGTTTTTACTTTCGATTTTGAAATGTTTTTCAATGATTGTATTCAAACCCTGCTACTAAAACCGTATTTTCTCGTGCATAACAAACTTCAACCATTTCTTTATATTACAGCATCGCCAGATTTCTTAAAAACTCGCTGTAAAAGAAATAATTTTAGAAAATGTGTTCGTGACCTACAAATTTTCGCTCTATGCAACTACGTCTTTTTGGAGCTAGTTTCTCTGTTTACCACCCGTGATGTTGCTTAATACAATGTAGGAGTTTTATCAAATTCTATTATGTAGAACTTGAAATATTTCTAAAAATATGCAAATTTTGACATAAAACACTGCAGCTTCGTTGATCTAACCGAAAACGTGAGCATGCTGTTTTATGCATTTACGTGTTTATATTAGCAGATATTTTGGGTTTTCTGTTCTTATCAAATGTGAGACGTTACTTTAAATCCGTTTTCGGGACTAAACGATGAATATACAGCATTTTATTAGCATTTAGTGGCCTTGGACAGGTGCAAGAAATTGTGCATTTTTTTGTTGTAGGGGTATGTGATACGAATGCCTATAAAATTCAAACAAGATCGCTGACCATCCATTTTTATTTTATTTTTCAATTGGTAATAACATGTGATTTCAACATACAAAATATAAATAAATTCTATTATTGGGAAAAAATTTAGGAAACTGGAGCATTCCCCCTTAATGTTGATTCATGGAGTCCTACCAAGGTTTTCATTATATTCTGAAAAGATGATGTAGCCTGTACGTTCATCATCATCCCCTTAAAAATCATGATGGGAGATAAAAAAAAAATAGCTCCAACTTGTTTTAAAATAAATATTTTATTCTTCTTCATAATTTGATAATTGCAATACATTATGAACCATTTCAATGATAATCACCTCTTCCCAATTTTCACTTTCCTAAGCTTGAATACAAAGATTTTTCTTACCAGGACAAAGCAATAGAAATAGACTGCTTTTCCTGTCTTTGATGGTTTAATTAAGAGTAACTTTTGATGTGGTTTGATTAGTGTTTCGCTGTTCCACTTCTTGTCTTGTACTCAAGTATGTGGTTTGAAAGCCAGCTTCTTTTTTAGGGAAACTGTTGATCTTACAAGTTTCTTTCATTGGCCTTTTTGAAATTTTTACCCCAGCTTGTTTCAATGAAAACATAAACTTTGGATAATCATGTTAAAAATTATATGAATGAATAACATGATGGTGAAATTGATTTGCTTGGCATTGAGAAAGGACATGACCACAGGGTTTGAGGTAGTCTTAGAGTTGCCTATTATCGAAAAAGGGAAAACATTGTTTAATATTATCAAACTGATCAAAACTGATCAAATTAATCATGATATTCAAGAGCTTGGATAAAGATAAATGACAATTATGGCATTTGGGACTGATATCAGATTCAGGTCAGTCTGCACATATTGGTTACCATGTGAGTCCTATGTCTGCATGTGCATGCATGTATGATGAAATTCTACTGACAAACTACAGTTAACATGTAACATGCAAATTGTTAATCATGAGCATTAGTTAATTAGTTTCTTTCTTGTGGATTTTCAATATCAAAATTGGATTGTGGCAATCTTTCAGGTGCTTTTGTACTGCTTTGAATATTGAAACTTGATACATGAATGATAATCAGTTTTCAATCATTTTTGTTTTCTTTGAGCAAGTCATGGTAAATTATTTGTTCCAGATTCAAAGAAAAGGAAGAAAAAAGATACCAAGACAGAGAAAATGTATGTTGTAGCATGGAAAACATTGAGGAAAAACAAGAAAAGGCAGGTTATCTTCTTTCTAACGTTCACTATTCATTTGGCAACAATAAAATTAATGGTTTTTTTTAGATAAAAAGGAATATTTATTGATGGAGTTGTACATTATATTTGCAAAAGACGTTAGGCTGTTGTATCTAATTTAACTTGTTTTTGGTTACTCATTTGTTTGAAGAAATTATTAAGTGCACATGGTTTTACCCATTGACCAGGTGCACATAGTTATAGGCATCCAAAAAATGTGCAAAAATAGATATTTTCTCTCCTGCAATGTCTAGAACAAATTGTTTTATAATTAGCACTAGAGTGTACCCCTTTCCCAGGCAGCAAAATACTTTGCTTGTCCAACGAACAGAGAGCAAAATATGTTTTACATGCTGCCATACTTCAAGAAACAAGTTTGGCAATTGATATAGCAGAAAATTTCTAGGGAAAAGTAGAAAATGCTAGTCTGACTTGTTTGTCAAAATCTTTGTTTGGTTTGCTATATTACAACACCACAGCCAGAGGTGGCAGAAAAAACTCTCTCTCACCCATCAAATATCAGTTGTACAGATACTGGTTTTATAGCCCAATAAACCTGCTACATCGTTTCAATGGCGTAGTCCACTATCAGAGCTGCTTGACCAACAACCGGCATAAAACCACACTAAAACCGCTGATTTAAGTGGATACCCCCAGCTAGGAGTCCGTGTCAGAGTTAAGAAATTGACAGCTAATCACGGACGAGGTCCATTTTCTCGGCATTCTTTGCGTTGATTGGACAAGGAAACTGTAAAGAAAGTGTGTAGTAATTAAGGGAATTATTAATTATCTTTGACCACTCTTTGCATCCCCTTAACGAGAAGGTCATAAAATTCAATTTGTAGAAAATGAATACGGGCTAGGGGTGAAGGCTTACCATGTGGCAGCACTTCTGTGATGGCGGTTCTTGTAGGGTTGTCTGGCCAATAGTTCTAGGTAAGAGAAAATAATGTTTTGTTAGATGGAAAATGTATGTTAAGCATCAATCAAAATCCTATGTTGTGGGTACTCATTAGGATCGTCTCGTTAAGACGATTCTAATGAGTACCCACTATGTAGGGTTTTGTTCACAAATAATGGACTTAGATTTTCTGCAGTCTGTTATAAAATATGGTTTTAGCACTTCTTGTTCATTTGTTTGCACACTCTGCACAGCTTGCAGTAAAATTTAACTACAAAGGATATTTAATTTGTGCCTAATTTTGAAAGCAGTTGGTATAAGAATTGGTTGGATTTTAGGTTTGTTGTGTGTTTTTGTTCTTTCATCCATAGGGCAATTTATCTGGAAATTAAATTGCTTGTGACAAGGTCTGAGACTTAAAGACCTATTTGACCAGTGTAATGTTACCTTGTCATTCTCAAACATTTTCAACATGTCCAAATTGTTAACTTTGTTGACCAGTTTGAATAAAAGACAACACAATTTGAGTTCAGAAAGATTATTTCATTTTAGACCTTGTGATTGTGTTCAGTAAATACATGTAGATTTATTTTCAAAATCGCGAGCTGCAAATATTTTTCAAAAATCTGTTAAATGGCGCCATTAAGCTGACTTTAGAAACTTGACCGAAATAAAAGGATGATTTTAAATTGATTATGAGAGCACTTGAATATCAATATTAAACATGAAAACAGTGGATTTTGTTCATTATTTCCCACTACTGAAGTACAAATATTTGTGTTTACAGTCTCTTTGAAGCAGTGAAAATCTGTCAGATGGTCACTCTGTTCTAATATTTGATGTTAGTATTACAATTTACTGGATTTAACCCTTTCCCAAACGGAAAATTTTCAAAATTTCAATTTCAAAAGCTTCTGCAGGCAACAGATGGACCTTGTTTAAGATAGAATTTGTGTACAATATAGCACAGAAAATATTGAGACAAAATATTGTCTCAATGTTTTTCAAAGCCATATTTTTTGGGACATCAAAACCAGGTCTTGTTTGGGAAAGGGTTACACTGAAACCCATTCCTTCTTGTAGTCACTTTTTTGGGTCAATTTAAGGAAAAATTATGCAGAAGTTGGATGTTTTATTAGAATTCATATTAGATCTAGTTGTAATAAATTTTGAAATGTAATTACAACTAAATGTCTATGACTATGAGAATGTTTTTGTATACTACTTTCTCTTTTAAATTGCTCTTAACTTTTCTTTGAAGAATCACAAAAAAGTTCAGTTATATAGTTTTTACAAAAAAATTTAGGTGAAATCATTTCTCATTAGTGAGTACTTTTCTATTCAAAAGTATAACTTGAATTGATATAACTTTCTTCTCTCAAGAAAGATTTACCCTATTTTTGTTGGTTGCTTGTAAAACTATTCATAGTTCATTTGAAATGCAAGCAAAGTTGGATAAGCAATTTAATGTTGTTTTATTTTTCAAATTCTGGTGCACTTAATTGTTTGATGTTCTTTCAATATTATGAAATATTTGATTAACTACTGGCAAGGATAAGGTAAACAAGCATCTGTTTATTATTTAACTTGCCTGAATAACATAATTTTAGGGTGGTCCAAATTCAAAAGTGTTCAAGATGACAAAATCAATGTAATGGAATATCAGAAGTGTTCAGAAGGAACAGTAGAAATTATTGAGGGAAAAGGAGAAAATGCTGATTATCAGCATTTTCTTCTTTTCCCTAAATGTTTTCTCAAGCATTGACCCATTACCAAATGACAAAATTTTGGGTTGGTCCAAATTCAAAGATGTTGCAGACGACAATTGCAAGTTGATGAAATTTTAAATATCTTTCCATTTTGGGTAAGAAAACATTGTGGTAAATGAAGTAATTGCTTGTCACAAGCAGTTTCTTCATTTTCTACAATGTTTTCCAAAGCCTTTTTTCTTTTGGGGAGTCAAAAGGCATCAATGTGTGGTAATGGGTTTTAAGATGCATCGGAATTGGCGTTGTTTGTGAAAGGGTTTTGTCAACAAGCATCTGTTTATTATTTCATAATCATCTTATTGAATTCCACACAGTTTATGTGATTAAAGTTGGGCCAATGTTTTGACTTCTTTTATGCTTTGGTTCCTGGATTGAAAATTGTCAATATTTGAATTTCCCTCTGTACGTGTGCTTGCTGGCTTAGAGGGGAAACTCCATTTCTAGCTTACTTTTGAATCATGAAAATTGAGAGACTTTGTCCAAAGTTAGAGCAGAGAACTGAAATGTGTTCTTTTCCTATAAAACTGAAATTCAACCATGAAATGGACATGATTCAAAAAGACATCACATTCCCATTTCATTTTTTTATACGCCGCCGGAGGCGGACGTATATTGGCGTCATCTTCTCCGTCTGTCCGTCCGTCCATCCGTCCATCCGTCCATCCGTCCGTCCGTACGTACGTCCACTTTTCTTGTCAACGCAACTCCTCCTAAGTTTCTGGCTGGATCTTCTTGAAACTTGGTCAATGTTATCACCTCAATTGGTAGATGTGCATGAAGGAAGGATTTTATGGTTCATTGATTTTTGCCTGAGTTATGCCCCTTAAAAACTTAGTCTCTGGGGCTTATTGAAATTGCAGCCTTGTCAACGCAACTCCTCCTAAGTTTCTGGCTGGATCTTCTTGAAACTTGGTCAATGTTATCACCTCAATTGGTAGATGTGCATGAAGGAAGGATTTTATGGTTTGTCGATTTTTGCCTGAGTTACGCCCCTTAAAAACTTAGTCTCTGGGGCTTATTGAAATTGCAGGCTTGTCAACGCAACTCCTCTTAAGTTTCTGGCTGGATCTTCTTGAAACTTGGTCAATGTTATCACCTCAATTGGTAGATGTGCATGAAGGAAGGATTTTATGGTTCGTCGATTTTTGCCTGAGTTACGCCCCTTAAAAACTTAGTCTCTGGGGCTTATTGAAATTGCAGGCTTGTCAACACAACTCCTCCTAAGTTTCTGACTGGATCTTAATGAAACTTGGTCAATGTTATCACCTCAATTGGTAGATGTGCATGAAGGAAGGATTTTATGGTTCGTTGATTTTTGCCTGAGTTATGCCCCTTAAAAACTTAGTCTCTGGGGCTTATTGAAATTGCAGGCTTGTCAACACAACTCCTCCTAAGTTTCTGGCTGGATCTTAATGAAACTTGGTGGATGTTATCACCTCAATTGGTAGATGTGCATGAAGGAAGGATTTCATGGTTCATTGATTTTTGCCAGAATTATGCCCCCTTCAATCTTAGTCTCTGGGGGCTTAATGATATTTCAGCCTCGTGAATGCAATTCCTTCCAGGTTTTTCACTGGATATTTATAAAAACCTTTTTGTGAACACAATTTTTTAAAGGTTTTTCAGTGAATATTTATAAATCCTTGTCAATGTCATTTTTTTTGTCTCAAGTTTTATAAGTGGCGGCGTATATTGTGACGATGGCACTCTTGTTTAAAGTATGTATTGATGCCAAGATTGGATATTCTAATGCTTGAATTTGTAGCTGATAAGTGAGAAATTGAGACAGAAATGACAGATTCCATATAGAATTTTCATAAGAAAATATGCTCCTTCAGATAAAAAATAAATGAAAAAAAAATACGAAAAAGTAGCTATGAAATGTTACTTTAAGTGAAACCAACACCGCCGTTACAGTACTTATTTTGTCCAGTTTTCATTCAGGGAGAAGCCATGGTACCATATTTTTCTTTTATGATCATAATGTAGACTCATATGACATATGAGAAAAACAATGAATATCAGATGGTATTTGTTTATACAGACTCTCCTTTGTTCACAATTATGTCTGTCTGTTATTAACTCTATTTTAAACTGAGTTAAGTGGAACCATCAGGAAAACTCAACAATGGATCTTGGCAAATAAACTGTAAATTAATGGAATGTAAATACCAGAAAACCAGACTGGGAATAGTGTTATGGTAAATGAGCTTAATAAACTGCCAAGTTTATAAATAATGCTTTGCCAGATGAAATGTTATACATTTTACAAATTCATACGAACCTCGAACTTCAAAATTAGTTAATCCTCACAGTTTCTTAAAGATTTCTTTCTTTTTTTAAAAAAATCATGTAAAATTCTCAAGCGTTTGTTATTAAAGGGACATTTCATTCCAATTTCAATTGTTTAAAGTATGTCTTGATGCCAAGATTGGTTATTTTAATGAGTAGAAATACTATTTGTTTTTTAAAGTTGTTGCCAATAAGCGAGAAACACGCATTTAAAGTTGAGACATAATCGATAAATTACAAATAAATCCGAACTGTTGTCCACGACAATTTGTTCAATTTTAACACAAAAATATAAATTTCTCGTAAACAGCGCAATATTTTGGCATAAAATTTTCAGAATTTTCATAAGGAAATATGCTCTTTCAGATAAAAATAAAAGTAAAATTTATGACAAAAAATTCTGAAATGTCACTTTAAGATTGTGACAAAGAAAACAAAGATAATGTTGATTTTCTGTGGGGTGTTTCTTCGACAAATTCCACCTTATCGATCAATCTCTCAATTCTGTATCTCCTTTTCTTTTGATATTACAGGTCACCTAGATGTAGCACAGACTAAAGCTCTCCATGGTTTTGCAGCCTTTCCATATGGCACAACAAGGCTTATTGGTAGTCTCTGTTACTAACAAGGTAATCAACAATTTGTAAACATTATGTCTGTACTTCTTTACTTTTGCCTTCTGTCTGTCCGAAAACTTAACATTGCCCATTTTGGCGGCATTAGTGTTTCACAAACACTTTCTTGTTTCTCAATGGGAATGCCAAGAATCAGGACTCGTTTTAGAAAGGGTGTACCCATTTAAATAAACATTTTTAGTTGAAATAGACAAGAAGTCATTTTGGAGGAAATGAAGAAAATGCAAAATTTTAACCAAAAAGAGTTAAATGATATTTTTGCTAGAAAATTGGTAGTCACAAAAGTGAATATATTGCATTTGATATGAGAAAAAGATTTAAGCTATTTCATGAAGTTCTCATATTTATGTTATCCTTTATTATTAAGGAAAATTACTGTTATTTAAAAAATGACCTGTACAATCAAATTATCCTATTTATAAGGCTTTCATAAGGGCCCCATCCTTGCTCATACACTGCTTATAAATTAGTTCAAGGATCATGTAAAATTATTTTTACCCTATCTTGAATTGTTTCTCGGCAGTCTCATGATTGTGTCTTTCTTATATTACAATGAAAAATATCTTAAGTTTTTCTTTTGAAATGCAGTTTCTTTTATTTAAAGCAGCATAAGAATCATACAATTTTTACTTGAAAAAATATTGACAAAAAATACAAGACCTGTTTTCTTGTTTTAGACTAAATGGGAATGTGAATTTAGACCAACTGGGATGCCCCCTTTTCATTAATGGCAACAGAGAGCATTGGAAATATAGATATCTGTCAAAAGAAGCTGACATAATTAAGGCTGTGGAAATCCTACTGCATCAAATATTTTAAGTATTGAAAGTGTAAAGATTTATTCATAACAGAAAAAAATTCATACATTTACATGCTCAATTAAAACTAGAAATTTTTGTTCTTTTATTCAGTATATTGTCACTTTTAAACAAAAACCTTGTAACTGCAGCTTGTTTTAAGCTGCGGTTTCGAGGTTTTTGTTGAAAAGCGATATGTTGAATTTCTAATTATTTTTGAAGGTGTCAAATCTCTTGAAGCAACTTGACCTTCAAAAAAGGCTCCAAAAAAGATGTTGAATTGTATCCACTATCCAATTAAATTTGATCGCTGTAATGGAAGACCCTCTTCAACTATTGGATTTTAACTTCAATGTGGCCCTTAACCATTTCCCTATTAATCCGTCTCATGCTGTATGTGTGAACAAAGATTTGGCTGGTAATATAGACTAAGATCAGCCTACACAGATGCGCAGTCTGATCTTATATTGCCTGCTGTCTACTCAATTATTTTGGCAAAAGCTTGAGACAATCTGACCGAAATGTCTCTTTAATTGGCAATTTGTTTGAGACAAAATTATAGTTAGCACGACAAAGGTTAGTTCAATGATTTTGATGACTCACACTTACAAGAATTCGGAAAACACAGATGAAAAAGTAAGAAGATATTGGAAACTTGAATTTTCTTCTTTTTCCTGTTTCTACCATATTGAATGAAAGAACTGATTCTCATTCACATTTACTTTGGTGTCTGCGAGTCCTTGGAGCAGTCTTTAATTTTGTAGCTTGATAAAGGGTTAATTGGCAGCAAAAATTACTCTTGAAAGTGAATTTGATATGATTTATCATTGATTGAATATACAAAATCCAAAATCATTTAAATAAACATTATCTTGATAGCTTTTACTTAATTGCATTGGCTCTTCACTTTAATCAAATCTTGATCAGATTGTAGTACAAAAGCGAGAAACTTTCTTCTAAAAAGTGTAACTGAAGTGCCTCCTTCATTTCTGTACATTCTTCGCTTTGATTTTTGGTCTGTCATTCATGAGGGACACTTGATGCTTTTTTCTTTCACTCTCTTCAGATTGATTTTCATAGGATTTCTTTTTTGTAGTTCTTTCATAAACTATCTTAATATTTGTTTAAAGATGTCTAGCTAGCTCTAGTATATAGCCTTAAAGTATTTGCTCAGGAGGGGCTGCAGCCACTGCCCAGTTGAATTAGGATGTCAGGCTCTGGAGTTCCAATCTCTGGCGGGGCAAAATAATCAAATTCTTGACATAATTAATCCTCCTACCAATTGGTACCAGCCAAAGATTTGCATTGTAAGTGATAGAACTTTCGGAAATAAAGTTGTTTTTGTCAACTTTGATTGTTTGCTGCATTAACCCATTACCACACAGTGACTCCTTTTGACTCCCAACAAGATAATGGTTTTGGAAAACATTGTGGAAAATGAAGAAATTGCTTGTGAACAAGCAATTTCTTCATTTCCCACAATGCTTTCTTCCAAGAAAGATCAAAAAATCTTATATTCCATTCAATCCAATTTGTCGACTGCAGCATTTTGACTTTGGGCCAATCCAAAATTTTGTTGTTTGGTAATGGGTTAAAACAAATTTAAACATACTAAACTAAGAAAATTTCTACATAACACCGCTTTTCAATGATAACCTCGTAACTGCAGCTTGTTTTAAGCTGCAGTTACGAGTTTTTCATTGAAAAGCGACAATGATCAGTTTTATAATCCTTCAGAACCACTATCTAGTTACATAATAACTATCAATGTGTCAAGTTTCATCTGAATCACAAAAGTTCAAGTGGACTCTTCAGTCTGTCTGTTACAGAATGAAGATATCTTGACATTGGAATAATCCATTTTATACAGATTTGTAACACCTTATTGAGTTTTGCACAGACCTCAGACCGCTGATTTTAGTCTGTTATGGTTTGTGACTATCAAACCAAGATTCTCCACAGAATAATTTGAAGTGGTAGTTGCGTTATATGCATTGGTAAACCTTGAAACTCATTGTGTTCATGCAAATAATTGTGAATACTTAAACATAATGGGAAAAGAAGAAATTGCTAAATTTGAGCAATTTCTTCTTTTCCCATTATGTTTTCATCCAGAATTATTGCATTTTATTTTATAAGAATGCATTTTTTTTATCAGTTTTTAATTAAACACATCCAAATGTTTCTATTTGGTGACCACTTTGAAGAAATTAAGCAGCAGGGGTAATTTCAAAGCTGTAGGGGCATTCTAGTGATTCACATGAAGCTATAGCAGGGCTGATACATTGCATCTTGATAATTAGTCTCTTATATGGTTTGTGACGATCAGACCAATGATAGGATTGAATCCTGACTTGCATGTGGTGGGTAAAGAGTTTGAACTTTAACAAAAGAATGACCAAAAATGGGTATTTGATAGAAGCAATGATCATGGACAATGATGAGCCACTTGACTTTTTCTCAAATATGTTGGGAATTTTGACTTTTCCAACTCAATAGCTGCTTCATATTATGTTGATATTTAAGATAGGTTTGTGTATAATATAGCACACAACATTTTAGGGCAAAAGGAGAAAATGCTGACAATTAGCATTTTCTTTTACCTTGAAAGTTTCCTAAGCATTTTCTGATATCAAAAGGCTTGTTTGGGAAAGGGTTAATCCTTTCCCAAACAAGACCTGGTTTTGACATCCCTAATAGAAAAGGCTTGGGAAAACCTTGAAACAAAAGAAGAAACTGCTGATAACCAGCAGTTTCTCCTTTTGTCTCAATATTTTCTATGTCATATTTTACACAAATTCTATAATTAATAACTTTCATCTTGTCATGTGTGGCAGTTTGTGAAGTGGATCATCCTAAAATTTTGTCATTTGGGAAAGGGTTAAACTGCAAAAGTTACAGTGTCTGTGGGAGGCAATGAGTTTAACCCTTTCCCAAACGACAAAATTTTAGGGTGGTCCAATTTGAAAGCCGCTGCAGACGACAAAATAAATTATGTCAATGGTAAAAAATGTGTATTTTATAGCCTATAAAATATTGAGACAAAAGGAGAAAATGCTGATTATCAGCATTTTCTTCTTTTGTCTCAATGTTTTCCCAAGCCTTTTCTAATAGGGGCGTCAAAACCCAGTCTTGTTTGGGAAAGGGTTAAACTTCAACAAAGGATGACCAGAAATGGGTATTTGATAGAAGCAATGATCATGGACAATCATGAGCCACTTAACCTTGGTGTGAGTTACTTAATCTATTTTATTGTGGACATAATAGGCTTTTATACTGTAAAAAGACACCAAATGGAAAAGCCGGACCCTTTGTGTTGACATTGTGGATGTCAAAATGGGTTTGAAATTGTAATTTTGATGGTGAAAAGATGGAGAGAATGGTTGAGGGTCTCCCAACTAGTTACAGGAATGAGGCTTGACTTGATTTTAACAAATGTATAAATCAAGAAGATGTCCCAGGCCAGTCTACACTGAAGGAGATAAAAAGCGGTTGATGTACCTCTTTAAAATCTCTTGTCTGAGAGACATATGACATGCTACATTGGGAAGTTCAAAAATATACATGTACTGCAGTTCTTTTGACTCAATGTTTTCCCAAGACTTTCCTATTAGTCGAGTCAAAAGGCATCACTGTATATGGTGAAATATCACTTTTCAACAAAAACCTCATAACTGCAGCTTGTTTTAAGCTGCAGTTATGAGATTTTGTCGAAAAGCAGCGATATATTGAAATCTGAGCTGAGATGCTGTTTGTGACAAACAGCAAGGGAGAAGCACACTTCTTCCTAACATCAAATACAATACAAAGTGAATAATCACCAATGAAGACAGTTATTCATAATGCAGCCCGTCATGACAATTGCTCTGTTTTTATTGTCATCGGAATTACATCTGGTGTTTCTCAAATCTTCATGTATGTCCTCATTAAAATTTGGTTACCATGGTAACCAGACAGGTTTACAAATGAAATGTCTTCTTTTTATGGTATATATTGATTTTATAGATGACATCATGTTTAAATGATGATATGGCATGAAGCATAACATATACACATGTAACAAGGATTTGCCATACCTATTGACAAAGATATTTCAGTTTTGATTAAAAGTATAGATCTAGATCTAACTAAACAGAATTAAAAAATATTATCTTGGTACCATTTATTTAAAAAACAAGATAGTGGTGGGCTTCTTATTTGCCCTGGAGTAAGATTTGCTTAAGATTTGAAACAACATACATTTACCAAACTACCTAGCCCATCAAAGTTTTCTTACTGCTTCTACATTTCATTGTAATGGAAACTGCTGACTAAAATATCGCTTAAACTTAAATGCAATGAAGGAATGGAAGCTTTATGGCCAAAATACAACAACTACTTTGAAGTTATGACATTTTTGTCTAGAAAATACAAAATAACTAATGCAAGCCTAAAGAGATTTGAACATGCAAGTTTGTGCCAAACCAGACCACTTGATCATGCAAATATGGATCTGGAAGGCATCCAACATGACTGGTTACTTTAAATTAGATTCAATCCTTTACAGTGTCTTAATGTTGAAGAAAAAACATAAAACTTTTAAAAGTGCACAGCTTTAGCCAAATGACCGAGAAAAACGTTTCATTACAATTATGAATAATTTTATTGTTATCAATTAAATCATGCAGCATTTTTTCTCCGTTATATATTTTATGTGTTCTTTGACCAACAGAAAACTGTTGTTGTTTCCAAATTAAGATAAGAGTTACACTTGATTAATGCAATCAAAGAACAAATCCTCATTTTGTTATCAGAATGCATTAACAGCGTCTTGGTTTTAGCTGTAAATACAATGGTTTTCTTGCAAACACTTGGAAACTATTTCTTGAAATACTTGCTAATTAAATGGGTTGACTGTTATAGGAGATCGAGAGTCTAGTTTCAATAGCTGAAGGTGTTACATAACAGGTTGAGATGAAAGTGTGATTACAATGATTCTTAGAATCTAGGACAATTAAATGATTCAAATTCCTTTAAACTACTCAGTGGATTTTAATTAAATTAGTTCCAGACAATTCTTATAAATGAAAATTCTTGATTTCTGAGGCAACCATGTTTTGTTAAATTAAGATGATTAAAATCAGTGAATATGATACAAACAGGTTGTCTCATGTACTGGATTCATAAAAAATCCAGAAGAGTTTATTGGTAAGTACCAATGTAATATCTTAGTATGATAAGCCATTTGATTCATGTATATATTTGCACTGTTTTTTTTTTGTTTTTTTTTTTTAAATTTTGGCAGTTCAACCTCATGCATAATAAAATGGGTTTTGTAAAAATAAGGTTAACATTTGAGAAAACTTCTGTTTTTACATGAGATTTTTTTTAAATGTAAATTATAGATGCAGACATTACTTAAAAATAATTTTGTTCCAATTTTGTAAAATGTGATACAGTGTATTAAACTGTTTATCATCTTGTACATTTCAGTTTTAAAATCTATCAACCTATGAAACTGCAATTTGGATTTTCAATGTCAAATTTAAGAAACATGCTTTTCATTTTCATTAACTATATGACGTCACTTGCTTTTTTAATAAAAGGAAAATGATAAGTTGGCATCCAAAAGTTGATAGTCACGATTGATAACATCTTTATTTCCATAAAAGTTTAACTGCATTACCTGAACTATCAGGGCCTATTTTATTGCATTTTGACATTTTACCATCATTTCCCGTTTATTATGTGTAATCATGTGATTTTTTGACGCAGTCAAGCAGATATTACAGATTGCCTCTGCTTTTCTTTAAAAAACTTGTAACTACAGCTTATTTCAAGCTGTAGTTACAAGGTTTTTGAAGGAAAGCTACAGTATTGAGAAATGATGATGAAAACATCAAAATTGATGTCATCTTCTATCTTTGGATTCAGTTACCCTTGATATTTTGATAAATTTGTCCTTTTTCTGCAAATTCAAATAGTTTTGTAGAGGACAAATGATTGTAAATAAAAAGTTTAACCCTTTCCCAAATGACAAAAATTTGAGGGTGTTCCAATTCAAAAGCTGCTGCAGACAACAAAATGAATACTACTTAAGGTTGGATTTGCGTACAATATAGCTAAGAAAATATTGAGGCAAAAGGAGAAACTGCTGGTTATCAGCAGTTTCTTCTTTTGTCTCAATATTTTCTAAAACCATTTCTTCTTAGGACATCGAAATCAGGTCTTGTTTGGGAAAGGGTTAAGTTTGTTTCAGAGCCGTTGAAAGTATTGTAATGGGAAGAAAATGCTGGTTTATATCAGTCAGCTATATAAGTTTCCAAAGCTTTGTCATGCATTGTCATGCTCATCAACATCCTTTTCAGCATATCGCCGTTGTAAATGCAAAAACTTGTATGTCGATTGGTGCAATTTTCAAACTACAAACTTGTGTGCCCAGTATAGACGATTCTCGCAGGTTTTGAGATATTTTTACTGATCAGTATTATTGACACATTATTTGTGAACAATATGTCCATATTTCAAGTAAGACATTTCAGTTTGGGAAAAGTTACTACACTTTTTACCAATTTTTCAAAAACGAGATACGGTACGAGGCTTTGCATTTACCATGACGATATTTATATTTACATTTATAACATGTAATAAGACCAAAAACAAAAGATGAAAAGCAATGCCAAAACCATGATTTGTCTGCAATTGTTAAAGTGTAATAGTACAAGTTCAGAGTGTGACAAGACCATGTGACCAGATTGTATGTAAAACAAACAGAAAGATCACTTGGACAATTTATTGATCTTGGGTGGTCATTGCATGGTCAGTCACTTACTGGAAACAAAGGATAGACTGATAGTATCTACAAATGGTCAATTCTTTAATCAATTAACATTAACATTGATTTCCTTTTCATGCATTGATTCAAATAATTTATGTAAGGCAGCTGTGTGCTTCTTCTCTGATTCCTGAAGCTGCTAGTGGTCATTTGGTAGTTCAAATGTCATCATGCATATAACTTACACCTGTCTGTCTGTCCATCTGTCTGTCCACAAATCTCTTAAGCGTAACTTCTCTTTATATGATTTACAGGACTGTGATGCCACCTAATTGATTTCATGCAATATGGTATACAACATTAAG
Organism: Fragum sueziense; assembly: GCA_963680895.1. Classification (NCBI taxonomy): domain Eukaryota; kingdom Metazoa; phylum Mollusca; class Bivalvia; order Cardiida; family Cardiidae; genus Fragum; species Fragum sueziense. The sequence goes on along the minus strand of OY804596.1, from coordinate 20,879,491 downwards.
CTAAAAAAAATACTGGTTATCAGTATTTACATCTTTTTCATCAATGTTTCCTAAAGCTTCACCTGTTTGTCTTTTAGTACCTGTCACTGTTTGGGAGAAGGTTATGAAATGTTGTGTTGTAATGTATTTTATATCACTGCATATAGAAATCTAAAGAATCAAAAATTGTGACAAATTGTTTTGTACAAAAACAAGCCCAAAAACCTAAGATATAAATAGAAGTTTAATGAGCTGCATGGAAAAACTAAAGTGTTGAAAATGACTTTACGTTATCTAAACCACATCTACCCATTTTGCCGTTAGCATATCCTTTTACATTACAGCGACACCCTGACAGAAAACTTGTTCACAATTGGGCTATCTGAGTTATCATCTCGAATATTTTAAGCGTTATACGGTTCATTGTTTTAGTCAATGACTAAAAGTGGTTGTAAAGACAGTTTAATATGATACCACAAAAAACATAAGGTATTTTTTTTTCAGCTCAATATAGGGACGAAAATATGCCTTTCATATAAGGTTAGAAATCTTCATTATGCACTCTCACTGGTTGTGAACTCTGCCAAAGCGATGGACGTTTTTTTTGCAATCAATTTATTCCATCGGTGTTGTTATAAAATCTCATAACTACGGCTTTGATAAAGCCGTAGTTACGAGATTTTATAACAACACTGACAGTTTGTCAATACAAAACGGTAAACCCGGTCTGTTTTTAGAACAAGTTCATTGTCATTAGAAAAAAAAAATCTATTTACTCACATTTAAACGCAAAATATCTATACCTTGTTGTAGCGAAAATTGTTTTAGTTCACCACCAGTGACTCTAGCTTTTACTAGGAGTCCTGGGTTTGATCCATGGCCATGGCAAATATCCTTGCCGACATCTGTTTCTCACAAATGGGTTGGTAATCATAAACCTAAGAGGCAAAAGCAGCTGGAGCAAGAAATGATGCGGTAGTACTGGTAAAAGAAATGCCAGGAACCAGGAATATTACTTAATTTTGTTACTTATCAAAACTTCACAACCCAACTTTGTCTAGTTTTTCTTGTTTTGAACTTTCAGGAAAGTAAACCATTTAAGGGGGAATGCTCCAGTTTTTCGGAACACTCGGACTTTACTGTAGTAATTTAAATGTTTCGTACCAATATGTTTCGCTACCAGATTTTCAATAATATAACACATCATTACAATTCACCATTTTCGACGGTAAAAGTGTATTTATTATGCGAAACTGATTTTCCTAAGATGGAAATCGAATATTTAGAGCAAGACAGTCGTAAGTGTGTATGCAGTTACCACTGTTTTGCGTCATTTAATTCACGTGTAGCAGATAAAAATTGCCATAATTCACTAATAAGTGCGCTGACCTATACATTTTCTTTTTGAATTTATAATTACCAGGACATATTGCTTAATACAATGAGGGAGTTTTATCAAATTCTATTCTGTACAACTTGAAATATTTTCAAAAATATGCAAATTTTGACATAAAACACTCCAGCTTCGTTGATCTAACCGAACACGTAAGCATGCTATTTTATACATTTACGCATTTATAATTGCACATCTTTTGGGTTTTCTGTTCGCAATAAATGTAAGACGTTACTTTAAATCCGTTTTCGGGACTAAACGATGACTATACAGCTTTTTATTAGCATTTTAGTCACCTTGGACAGGTCCAAGAAATTGTGCACTTTTTCGATGTAGGGTTATGTGATACGAATGCCAATAAAATTCAAACAAGATCGCTGACCACCCATTTTTATTTTACTTTTCAATTGGTAATAACATGTAATTTCAACATACAAAATATGAATAGATTCTATTATTAGGAAAAAATTTAGGAAACTGGAGCATTCCCCCTTAATACACGCTAAGATCATTACGTTGCCCAGACAAGTTGTCGTTTGTCTTTTCTTTAAAACTGAAATGTGGAACGCCCATGACTAACTAGGTGTGACCCCGCTCTATTGTACAGCGTAAGCCGTTTAATTAGAAACTATTGTCTTTACAAATCAAACGATCTTAGTATGGTTTAATGGGCTTTCACAGATACCCTTTCTCTCTTGTAAAAGTGAACTTTTTCTGTTAAAAATTTATGAAAAGATTGATAAAAATACATTATTTAATTGCTTGCAATTCTGTTAAAGAATGATGCTAATAATTTTTGAAGTAATAAAATTGATACCGAAAAGGTAGACATTTTTTTTTGTCAAACTTAACTAAAGAAGGGACTGAAGATTTCAAAACAGAAAATTATGTAGATGGAGTTGAAAACAAACTGTTGAAGTGAATGCTATACTGCTCTAAGTAAATGTACATTGATACGCATTTAGAATTGTATTGTTTTGTAATAATTTTGTATTGAAATAATTTTGAGGTTAAACGTTGGTGTTAAGATAGGAATCAAAAATCATTGTGGTCTTCTGTCTTTTATTTCAGTTTTGGTCTCATTTCTAACAGTGACAGTGCTTGTTTGTGGTAGTTCAAATCCATTTTGAGAATAAATCGAGATAGTTCTTCTAAGGTAAGTCATTACTTAATTATTGGTCAACTCGACTTACTTTTAGAGAAAGTTGAGAAGCATAGAATATTTTCACAAAAGGCATAAAATCTTTTTTTAAAGATGCAAGTCAAGATTTTGTAAGTTAATACTTGTCGGCGGTGTAAATGCAAAACCTTGTATGTCGAGTTCTGCGATTTTCAAAGTAACATCTTGTGCGCCCATTTAACCCTTTCCCAAACTACACAATTTTAGGGTGATCCACTTCAAAAGCTGCCACAAGTGACATAATGGAAGTTTTTAAAGATGGAATTTGTGTAAAATATGGCATAGAAAATATGGCATAGAAAATATTGAGACAAAAGGAGAAACTGCTGGTTATCAGCAGTTTCTTCTTTTGTTTTAATATTTTCCCAGACTATTTCTTAAAGGGTCGTCAAAACCAGGTCTTGTTTGGGAAAGGGTTAAGACAATTCTTTACGGTTTTAGGATATTTTGATTTATCAGTCTCGTATTAATGACACATTATATATGAACAAAATGTCCAAATTTCAAGTAAAATCTTTTGGTTTCAGAAAAGTTATCAAAGTTTTTCGTCACCCCTATATAACTTTCAAAAAAACGAGATGTATGAGGTTTTGCATTTACACCGACGATGTATAATTATGAAAAGTATAAAATATAGAAAACCATCAGGTTGTTTTTCAAAAATAGAAACAGTTATACTTCACTTTTGTCATAAGAATTAGAAAAAAATAACTGGTTACATTATTTGAACAATTTAGAAAGAAATTTCTAATTAGCCTTTTGAACAGAAGTTGTGACTTTTTCATAAAGATATTTTATGATATTCAAAATAGGTCAAATTGGGATGATAGAAAATGTAAAATGAGAAAGTATGAAACAAACAACAAGAGCTTGCACTAGTATAGGTTGTGTACAAGTGTTTCAGACAGATTGGCCAAAATTAGGTTGTATTTCAATTTTGACTGACCAGTCTGTATAAATTAGGTTGTATTACAATTAGACTGGTGGATCAGGGTACTTAACATGTAATGATGGTCACTCCTGGTCACTCCAGCACTGGTCAAGTATGTCCTTCACATATAATGAGGGCTCACACACTCTGTCTAGTACAGACTGTACAGGCATCCTTCAGACAGTAATCCATCTCAAAGTGCAATTGATTAACCATTATTATAACACAATCAAGAGTTGAATGTTTGAAGAGAATTTTGTTGGAAAGAAAGAACTGGTGTTTTGCATATGGCAGACAAAGCCTGAAAATTTGGAAGAAAATTTTAAAGAAAGTGCAAAAAAAAATATTTTGTCAAAAATTATTTGCGTCAGTTTTGCATTTGCTACATATACAGTGTTTTTGTTAGTCTTTTGCTAAAGTCTGTTACAAGTCTTTTTGAGCTCTAGAGGGTTACAAGAGGCAAATGGCTGAATTCTAATACAAAAGAAATGCATTCTGTGCTATGTCATTGAACAGAGAAGGGTGATGCAGATCAAAGACACAAAGGTAGATTTGATTAGTGCAGGTATTTGTAGGCTAATTGTGAAGAATTTATGCATCAAGTGTGATAGGTCAGTAATTGACCATCAAAGATCTGTATAACTGATCATTAATTGATAGCAATTAGACCCCTATAGGTCATTAACAGATTATGCCTTTTTATCAAGTGTTCATCATTCTATTCTGTTCTAAGACTACATGACTGTCATATATTCTTGCTTTTGCAGGCAATGTGATCTTGGCCTAGTTCTTTGGTTTCCATAACTAATTATTAATTGCAATCAGTTTAATCCACATAAATACAGATAGATTTTGTCAAAGAAATCAAGACAATGCTCATCAAAGACTTTATTCTTGCTTTGGAAGGTAGTATGGACAAAGATCAGGCTACACAACTGTGCAATCTGCTCTGTGCTCACTCTGCCTTGACTTTATCAACTAAATATAAATAAATTATTGCAATCAATTAAACTCCTATACAGTCTCACAGGTAACATGATGAAATACTTCCTATGTTTTTCATGATCATCAGATACATTTTTTCTTGTGTTTGGCTAGAAGTTAACTAAATGTGCAGTCCCCTCTTTGCCTTCATTTTCATAGCATGAAGAAGGTATGCACCAAATGCAATTGGTCAATTAACCAAGAATCAAATATCTATCTAAGTGACTATCAATTACAACCAATTAGACCCCTATTGATTCTTGTCTGATTCTTGTCCGATCATCTACCTTGTTATCAAGCAATCATCAGAAATCTATAATCCTTTGTGGACAGCTTCAGTGCTGCTGCAATGCTTAACCCTTTCCCAAACAAGACCTGGTTTTGATGTCCCTAATAGAAAAGGCTTGGGAAAACATTGAAACAAAAGAAGAAACTGCTGATAACCAGCAGTTTCTCCTTTTGTCTCAATATTTTCTATGCAACGTTTTACACAAATTCTATCTTGAATAACTTCTATTTTGTCATTTGTGACAGTTTTTCAAGTTGATCACCCTAAAATTTTGCAGTTTGGGAAAAACTTGTAATGTAGGTGTTTCTGATTCAACACTATAGATAAGTCACAGAAAAACCATATCTTCATTTTGACTTGTAAATACCGTAGTCCCTTTCTTTGGCATTAAGCATAAACATTAACAAAGATCAGCCTGCACAAATGTGCAATGTTATTAAATTTCCATCCTGTTAACCCTTTTCCTAACAACAAATTTTGAAGGTAATCCACTTCAAAAACTGCCCAAAATGACAAAATGGAAGTTATAAAAGATAGAATTTGTGTAAAATATTGCATGGAAAATATTGAGACAAAAGAAGAAACTGCTGGTTATCAGCAGTTTCTTCTTTTGTTTCAATGTTTTCCCAAGACTTTCCTATCAGGGATGTCAAAACCAGGTCTTGTTTGGGAAAGGGTTAATCCCATTCTTTGGAATTAAGCATAAAATATAAACAAAGATCAGCCTGCATAAATGTGTAAATGTGATCAGATTTTCATCAGCCTAAACAGCGATCTCATGAAATCATAAGCACGAAAGGTGCAAAATCAGAGGTAGTTGCATATTTTATACATATCTTGATAACTTTCTCTTTCATTTGATCACCTCATTGACAATTTTACTTGCAATAACATTTTGGTATGTCATAATTTTGCACCTCAATTTTGTCAAATTGATATGTAATTGAAGGATGATTTTTCTCACTGTCAAATCTTGTAACTGCTTCCCTTTGATGTGTGGCTGTCATACATTAAAAAATATGTATCTGACAATGATATGAATCTAACAGCATGTATAATGTCAGTGTGGAATTTCTAGAAATCATGTACAAAGTTACCTTACGTCTAGACAGTATAATGATGTGGTATTTGTAAAAAGGCTGAGAGCAACATGGATCCAGATCAGCCTGTGCATTTGCACAGCTCATGTTCTCTTGCCCCTTTTATGTGTGTCTGTCTGTATGTACATGTATTGTCAATGTGGAATTTCCAGTAATATGTATTGCAAATTATAATTAACTTTTGTCTAAACTATTTTATGGAAAAGCAACTTGAGACCGTTTTATAAACATTGATCCACTGATTAGCTTACATGTAAATACTTAGTTTCAATTAGCAATTGTAATAGAGCGGGGAAGATCCTTAGATTCCCAAGGTTCTCTCTTCTGAAAAATCAGAACCAGGGAAAGGATAAGTTTTTGAAATTGAAATTTGAAGGTGACTTATTTTATAATCTGATAACAGAATTTAGGTTGTTGAGCTGTAAGATTGCAGTGGTGTACCTATGATATAAGTTGATCCTGCTTGTTCAATGTTATCTGGGGTGTCAGTGTGCCAGCCATGTTTACTGTACAGATTGGGATCAAACTTGGCACAAGTTGATACCCTTCTTATCAGTGGTTTATCAGCATGTATCAATTACATAGGCTTAATGTTTAATGCTGGGAATCTTGAAGTGATGTACATAAAAATGCCTGAACCTTGAAGGTGAAAATAAAAAAATATAAAATGATATGGCAAGCATAGATCCTGTATAATGTACATGGATCAATTAAACAAATAAAAAATGAGACACTGTGCATACAAATCTTGCATATAATGCAACTGAAAATCTTCACAAAACATCTGTATGTCTGTTGATGAGTTTGGGCTGTTTCTCATAAATCTAAATCCTCTTTTTGCATGTGAATTATGATCTATGCTGTTGGTACTGTCCATGAATAAAATTTTATGAATAACTTAAGTAATTTGTATGCCCTGTATCGAAAGATCAGGGGCATATTGCTTTACTGTTGTCTGTCCGTCCATCTGTCTGTATGTTGAATTTTCTGTAAGTCTGAAAACTTAACATGTAAACTTAGCATGGGGCAATGGTGGTTAACAAACACATCTTGTTAGTTTGATAGTTATTTTAAAGTTTAAGAAATTTTCAGGCACTTGGTCATAGATAAAGGGAGTTAATAATCTTGTGAAGGGCTAATCTCAGTCTTAATTCTATCAGAGTTGGCACAGATTACTTGTTTACCATTGTAATTAGACCATTCACTAGAAAAGATAAGATTCTTTGGCTCAAACTTGAGTTACATATGTAACTGTCTAGTTGAAGAACATACCATGAAGCTCTTATAATTGAAGCGGGATCTAGAAAAACGTCCCTTATAGCATTTTGAAAAATTGAGTTTCAAAATAAAGCTGTTGTCAAAAGCAGTCCAATATATATCTATGTTGCTCTCTTAACTTTACTACAGGTCACAAAGAAGCGTTTAGAGAACAACATGGATCCTGATCAGACTGTGCGTATGCACAGGCTGATCTGGAAACATGTTGTTCTCAAATGTTAGAAGGGACATTTTTCCAGATCCTGGCTCAATTATATGTGGAGTCAGTCTTGTTCACCCTTTCTCAAACAAGGGCTGCTGCCATAGCACAGATGGAAGTGTATCAGACTCTCGCTGAAGAGGTCCCGGATTCGATCCCCGGCCGTGCAAACATCCTGTCTGACATTTTTCTGGTTTACTCCGTAAATATTGACCTGAACCTGTTGAATATGTAATGAGTAACTGTGATGCGACATAACCACTCTGCTACGTATATTGACATGAGGAGCACATGCAGAATACAAAGTCAAAATGCTTATGGAAACTATCGACTCTGCTCGACAGTGAGGATTGCTGGCGATTATTGAATATTCCTTGTCACAAATAGTCATTGCATATTCACCGGGTTCAGGTCAATATTTACAGACTATACCAATGGTTGGATAATCAGAAACCTATGTGGTCTAGAAAGCTGGAGGCTTGGAGAGGATGTTGCGATAGTACTGTTGAGAGAAATGACAGAAATTTGTTGGCTGCAATATGACCATAGCAGTTGAAAGATTGATGTTAGACCCTTTTGTTGTAGTGATACCCGAGAATTGGCAAAACAAGGAAAATGTTTGAAAAAGGGTTTTAAGAGAGGCACTGCTGATGGCATTAAAATGAATCTACTGGGATTAGTATTGTGTTTGTATGAAAATTGCAATAATAATAAATAATTTATGTATGCATTGACAGGGACTGACAACTGCTAGGTCATCCCTGAAACAAGTCCCTAGTGGGCCATTCTGATACATTTATCCATTACCAAACGACAAAATTTTAGCGTGGTCCAATTTGAAAACTGCTTCAGACCGCAAAACGGATGTTACTACAGGTAAAACTTGTGAATATGATGTTGCAGTAAACATTGACGCAAAAGGAGAAACTGCTGGTAATCAGCAGTTTCTTCTTTTGTCTCAATGTTTTCCCCAGCCATTTCTTTTAGTGACACATGACATCAAAAGCAGGTCTTGTTTGGGAAAGGGTTAAAAAATGAGTCAGGATCTGAGGAAAAAGGACCATTATAACATTTGTCTCAAGATCAGACTATGCCAAAGTGCAGACTGATCAGGACTCTTGATGCTCCCTAATATTTGTGCATATAATAATGACAGATCATGGAAAAGCTATTAGAGAACAACATGGGTCCTGATCAGACTGCATACTCACAGGCTGATCTGTATCCATGTTGGTCTAAAATGCCATAAAGGCCCTTTTTCCACATCATGGTTCATTTGTAATGTGAAGTCTTTGATGCAAGGTTTATGAAAAGTTGTGAAAAAAAAAAGGTTTCTTATGAAAGCTTGACACAATGAAGTTCATTAAATTCAGAAGAATCATTATAAATGTTGTACAGTGTTTCGATTTTTCTTGCCATATTCTGAATATGCACCATCTGAATTCTGACCAGTCCAAAATCATGTCATTTCTAAAAGGGTTAAAACACATTAAAGACTATAATGATGTAAGAAAAAGATCAAAGGTTTAACAGTAAAACAGGTGTTAATTTAATGTCCATTAAAGTTGTCCAAGGTGTAACAATGATAACTGTACATGTATCTTTATGGACAGATGGCCTCAAGCTAAAGGTTGTAACGTTAAACATTAGGATAAGGTCTTGGATGGAAATGGAAAACAACAACCACATTTAAAAGCTTCACTGATATTCATGCTTATTTTCTGTTTGTGAAATTTCATAATGAAAGGCCATCAAAGGTGTCTTTAGTGTTACAATGATTCCTTTATGTGCCTTGATGGACACTGATGGTGTCAAGCTTGAAACTGTACAGTCCATGTTATTAGCTCTTGGACATAGTGCATTTGAAGAACGAAATAGCTCTTGGACATAGCACATAATAATTATGAAGAACTAAATAGAATCCTAAAAATTGAGTTGATCAAAAGCCAACTGGTCAAATTTGACACATGCATTCATTTGAAATCCATATTAAATGTATATGATCTTGTACTTGTATGGATGTGATCGATCTTTGACTAATTTATAAGATTGCACTTTGGGTCATTGTAGTATATGTAAATATGGAATTGCAGGTGCTCTTCTAGTTTAATCCACTAGAAGGGAAACAATACACCATTAGCAGTTCCTTATTTATAATCCAGGATTATTGTATAGAAATGAATGAAGCAGATAAGCTTATCCTTGGATTATCCTTTGGAAATCTCTTGTTCCTTTATGTTCATTATTATTTCATAATGTGTTTTATTAATCCCTTTTAATACTTTATTGAATCATATCTATTATTGCCAAATATGAAAGCAATGATTTTGTAATCCCATCAAACTTTTGCAGACTGGATTACGACTGAAAAACTTTCTTGAATCTGTGTATTTACTTTTTCTTATGGAATCCCAATTCAAAGTAAAGAAAAAATCCTGTTTTAAACATTGTAATGATTGTGTTAGTTTAACATCCCTCAAACGCCTTTAAAACAATGTATTTATTGTTTTCTCGTTTTCAAACAATATTTTTGTCCCTTTATTTGGGAAACATTTTATTGAGAAATTGGTAGATTATTGCGCTATAAAGTACATATGAACTTATATGCTGTTTCAATTTAAATTGTGCATTAATTATAAGCACTTGATTCAACCCTTTCCTAAACAGGACCTGGGTTATAATGTCCTTTAAATTTAATATCTTAAGAAACAGTATGGCAAAAGAATAAAATGATGATAACCTTAGCAATTTCACCTATTGCCTCAATTATTTGGTGTGCTATATTGTTAAAAAATCCTATCTTTTTGACCATTTTGTCATTTACAATGAGCAGCTTTTAAATGGGACAAGCCTAATAATCATTGCCATTTTGGAAGGACTGTAGTATCTTTTATTCTGACATTTGTGACTCCCTTCAAAATGTCACCATAGTTTTTTGAGAAGTAAAAATTTGACGCCTCATGTGTTTGCGCTTGTCAAGAACAAAAGAAGCTTTACAAAAATGAAAAATTATGGATATTTAATTCATACACTTAATTTGGTGCAATGGTCTTCTGTCATCCTTTAACCCTTTCCCAAACGACAAAATTTTAGGGTGACCCACTTCAAAAACTGCAACAAATGACAAAATGGAAGGTATTAAAGATAGAATTTGTGTAAAATATTGCATAGAAAATAATGAGACAAAATGAGAAACTGCTGGTTATCAGCAGTTTCTTCTTTTGTTTCAATGTTTTCCCAAGGAATTTCTATTAGGGACGTCAAATCTTGGTCTTGTTTGGGAAAGGGTTAAACACTGAAAAAAATCGAGGAAGCTGACTTTATGCTTCTTTCTTTAAAAAAAAATGCTTTAGTGCCATTTCCATTTAGTTTTCTCATACAAAAAAATATTTATTGGTTTTCATTTAAACACAGCAACATACTGTTGCGCGCAGGCTGGCTCTGAGCATACAATCCTCGGCAAAATTAATGAATAACTATATAAGACAGGAACTAAGGCTGGTCTCCGGAGGGCGTTGATGTCGAAAAACGAAATAAGGCGAGAGTATTGTAAAATAAAATCTTTAATGTCGGGTTAATTACGTATATCTTTCTCTTATGACGAAACAAATGAAATAGATAATAGGCGTAGTCTGTCAGCTTGAGATTCAGGATGGGAGTGATGGGTTTTGTAGTGTGATTCTTTAATTATTAAATATTAGCTGACCTCTCGAAAATATTGTGGAAAAGGGTTGCCCTCAAAGATTTGGTGGAAGTTGGAGACCAAGACTGAGAAAACCCGAGAGTATTTATACTCTCGCTAGTGTACGCAAAAGAATGTTGCGCGCACGCAAAAGAATATTGCGTGCACACAGACAAACTTTGTGGACCATAACCGTACGCAAAAATAAATTGCGTACATGACGACACCCGATTGGCTAATCAAGTGCGCACATAAAAACTTTGTGTACTGGCAACCCGGGTCTCGAGGTCAAATTCTAAACAAAAGGCCAATACCGTAAAGGCGTTCTCTTACAAAATAAAGGGCTAGAAAGGGTGCAATGCATAACTAAATCGCTGTTTTTCCCTACCGAATGTGACCTTTTCATTGCTTGTTTGTGGGTTTTGAAAGCGGGGGCGATAAGAAAACAGCGTCCTTAGTGTTGCTAGGGAGAAATTTACGGTGACACCGGTTGTAACCAATATGGCAGAAAAGATGCGGAAGCGCGTGACCTGTGAACAACAAAACATGATTTTCGGAGTAGAAAAGACATGACCATTTATGACTGCGTGCGATTTGACCGTAGACAAGTAAGTTACGATGGATCATCCTGTTTCTAAAGCTGACTGACTCTAAATAAATGACTAAACAATACAAACAATGCGTGCAAAATTCATCTGTCACATGACAGGTGAATCAATGCACGCTTGCTAGTGCGTCTTCGCTTTGACAAGGCAAGAGCCGGGAACTACAATACTAATAAAGACAGAGTTTCATCACTATTAGTACTAAAATGACTTTAGGCTTGAAACAACAGCAAAAAATGAGGTGCTCAATGGGAGAGATTCCTTCTTTTTTTATGATGAAACTTTGTCTAATCTATTGTCCATTCAATAGAGAAATTCAGCTTTGGTTAAGTTTAGACAATGAAAGTTAAAACAATGCAGTAAACATTAGGTCTAAACATTGTCTGTGCGATCAGTGGGCAGGACAGATTGTACATTGTTCTTGTCTAATGAAGCAAGTTAATCATTTTTTGTTTAAAAACAAAAAGATTTTATAGACTATTGTGTAAATATGAATGAGAGAAAGCATTGTGTGAAAGGACATGTTTGGGGTCACTTAATGGAATGAACATAAACCATGAGTTTGGTTTTCTGGTATGGTCTGAAGAAGAATGGCATAACTTTACTATCTGATTACGTCATTGTACCCAGCCCAAACAGTGAAATTTCAGACAGTTCCAAATTCAAAAATGTTGCAGATGAATTTGCAAGTTAAAATCAACATTTTACTGTTTGGTCTTTCTGGCCAGAAAATGTCAGAAATGAGGGAATTTGCTTGTCACAAGCAATTTCCTCATTTTTCTCAATGTTTCTTAAGCTTTTATCTAGTGGGATGGCAAAAAGTGTCAGAATGTGGGAATGGTTTAATGTGCATTATGTAGATATCTTACCAGAAAAGTTGTTCTGATTGTCCATGTACAAGATAAAAAGAAGTATTCTACAACTCTTTGTTAGTCTACAACTCTTTGTTAGTATTTAGAACCCAACATGTTTTCTGAACCAGAAGTTCAACTTTAAAAAATATATTTGCATATATAATAATCAACCATTTAATTGATTTATAATAAATGAATTAAAACAATACAAAAATGAAATCTAATTTCCTGAGCTTGATTTAAAGATTTCCTTGCTGTTGTTTTTGTGTCCAAGGCTTTGGCAGAGCCGAACTTCAATACTTTCTGTCCTTTGATTTTACATCAAAGTAGAAGCAATTGTATAACATGCTGTTTTCTTCAAAAACCTTGTAAATACAGCTTTACAGAAAGTATCTCAGTCTTTTTATTTCTGTTTGTGTGACTGCTAATGCTAAATGTATTTTATTGCATAAAATCTTCATTACAGCATCTTGAAAATATTGGCAGCAATTTATTTCAAGATTTGTATTTCAGTGCTTTCAGCCCTTTGATTTTTTGTCAGTTTTGAATGGATTGTACAATACATATCAACCAAAGCAGCAGAGCTATTTTCAGTTCAATTTCTGTGACCCTAGAAGGTTTCTATATGTAATTTTCTCACAGCCTCATTAAAAGATACTGCTTCTTTTCTTCAAAAACCTTGTAACTGCAGCTTATATCAAGCTGCAGTTACAAGGTTATTGAATAAAAGGGAATATTTGCTGGATTGTTTGTACCCAATGTTAGTCCAGGTCGGGTACATATTTACATTTTCAGCCATTATAATTCCTGTCATCACCCATAAGGAAGCATCCAGGGATAAACATTGGGATTAAAGTTTACTCACAAACTAATGGGCTGCTGGGCTACTCATTTATCTTAAATATTGTCGCTTTTGAACAAAAACCTCATAACTGCAGCTTGTTTTCAGCTACAGTTACAAGGTTTTTGATGAAAAGCAGTGATATATACCTTTATCAGCCAACAAAATTTGAGTGTTGTCAAAATATTGAAAACTATTGCAGACTGGGATACAAATTTAATGAATTGGATAAAAATGTTCTATTTGAACTTTGAAAGCATCGGGAGAAAATGCTGATGATGGAAAATGACATTTTCTCCTTTTCATTCAAACTTTCTGAAGTATTCGTATTTAAAGGACATCAAACCTATAGTGATTGCATTGTGATGGGTTAGTCATTTGTCAAACCAGATACAAAGTGCTTTGATGATACCGAAATAATATCTCATATTTTAAATTTAAACCTTTTAGCAGGATTAACAAATACTTTTGATGATACTGGAGTAATCTGTATCACTTTCAAATTGAGATGCCATTTTTGTAGACAAGTCCAAATTCATAGATGATTTACATATCCTAAAACTGAATTAACTGTTCAAACAAACTAAAAATTGAAAATTAGTATGTTTCAACTTTAAAAACATTAATGGAAAAGAAAAATATACTGTTAACTACAGCTCAATTTCTCTCATTAAACTGACATTTGCTGTAGAAACTGAATGCCATTGCCCTGTGTTTTCTAAGTAGCCATGCAATTGACATTGAATAAAGGTCTGTATTTGATAGATTATTATAAATTTATTTGATGGATTATTATAAATTAATTGTATTGTTACATCAAAGACATATCTAAACAAGTTATTTTTTTCATCTCAGTGTGAAATTTCTGAGGGATAAACTGGCATTATGACACATATTGTGAAAACATTGTGAAAACAGCAGCAGACCCATTCTGTTCTTTGTCCATGCAACTTTGATGGCTCAGTGCATAACTATTGTAATTGTATAAGGTTCTATATGCACTTACAATTATATTGTGCTAAGCCCATAATATGTATTTTGTTAACCCTTTCCCAAATATATTATGATTTTAATACCTTATATTTGAAAGAGGTTGGAAAAACATTGAAGTAAAAGAAGAAAATGCGGATCACCAGCATTTTCTCCTTTTCATTCAATGATTTCTTCACTCTTTAAAAGTATTTCAAACTTTAAGTTAAAATTAATTATGTTGTCTGACTTAAAGCTAGGAATTTTGAATAGTCCAGAATTTTGTTTTGGGAAAGGGTTACTAAACAGGTCCCATAATCTCCCTATTGTGAAACCATAATCTGGCCCTTTTTGTCCCCTAATTTCATTGCCTGAATTTTCACAGAAAACTATCACAATAGTGTTAAACATTTGACACTTTGCTCTATTACCCAATCTGTGCATTTTACCACTTCATTAATAATTCTGTTTAATGAACTAAATGTGCATAACTTTTGTAAGGAACTTTTTTTTTTCAATTAAGAAACAAACTTTATCCCCCCTACTAAATTTACACAATTAAAGTTGAAAGAAGATGAATATTGTAGATGATATTAATATAATTATTTATAAGACAGATGAAATTGAAAGTAGAGAAAAAAATAATTGTTGGACCATTACCTTGAAATTTATAATGTAAATCATTATATAAAAAAAAATGAATTCATTTTTTTCACTGATCATTTTTTAAGTAGACTCAGATAGACAACAAAAATTTAGAAATATCTAAAAAGAAAATTAAATGCTATTTGAATAATCAGCATTGCCTCTCCTTGCACAAGTTTCCTGAAATATATTTCTTGTGGTATTTACTATCTTGATTGTGTGGTAATGGGCTAATCTGGGGAACTCTGATTGATCAAGGGTATTAACTCAGGAAGTCCGGGTATCAGGTGTGAAAGGGGTCACACCCTGGTGTGAAGCTGTCCCACAATGGTCTGATTTCTCTAAGCGACCCCTAATTAGGTAATAAATACAATAAAGGGCCCTTTATAAACACTGTAATAAAGGGAGGGGCAAGCCGGCAGCTTCTGTGAATGCTGAATAAAGCTAAAATAAAAATAGAGAAAACTGTTGCTTTCAGTTAGTATGAAGACAGTGTGAATGTTTGTTTGAGAGTGCACATGTATGATTATTTCATTCTGTGAATTTTCACTGTTAATCTATTTGTAGAAAAAGGAGAAATTGGGAATAATTAAAGGACTGGAAAACAGACCTAACAGGTGAGCATTTTCATTTTTTCTCGATTTAATGTCGCTAAAAACATCTTTCTAGCCTTTTTTTTTAGCAACATATTTTGTCCAACTTGAAAGAATTTTAAAAAATGGGAAAAGAAAAAAGTTCTTTTATTCGATGAATAAGTAATTAGAATGTATTGAGTGAGAGAATAAGAATCAGCATTTTCTTCTCTTCTAAGCCTTCATTTAGGTGCTGGCTTATCAACCAATGGTTTTATGTTTGTCTCAAATGCTTTATTGTAAAGGCTAATTCTCAAAATACCAGCTCAAATCTATGAATTGAGAAGTCTATAAATTATGCATGCTCAGTATTTAACGGTAGTTGTCCACCCTGACACATTCTCATCTCGGGCCCATTAACACTTCTCTCTGTCAATATTTATTCTGTAAATAAGAAAGATATGATAGATAGTCGGAAGGATATGATTTTTATGCTACTTAAAGAAATGAAAGGGGTGTATACTTGTAGTACATAGTAGTGGTCCTTGTTACATGACTTTCTGTTGTCCATGTGTCTGTCCATCTGCGTTTGACCAATACTTGTTGCAGGATCATCTAAGAATTGTCAGCATGATATCTGTTTGTAGAAAAAGTCTATTACAGATATCTAGGATTGGTAATGAAAAAAATGAACATTTCATTAAAAGTTTCTCTGTGTTGTATCCTTTTCTACATATCTGATTCATTCCTAAAATAGAACAAGATACAATACATTTCTATATCATCATTGTATCATACATTACTGTCGAGAGACTAAAAAGAAACATTTGGCATGATTGATCTGCAAATTTGATAAATTATGCTTGTAAAGAAATTTGAAAAAGAAAAAATGATAGAAATTACATGGATGAGGAAAAGTGTTGACTATATGTGCATGTGACTATGAATATTGATGAGACGACTTTTGCACTCATCAAAGGTCATGGTTGAATTCTTGTGGCCATTCCTTTTTGTCCGAAAAGTCAATTCTGTAAATGAAAGAATGTCAAAAAGTAATATAAGTTCAGTCTGAGATCATCAAAGTCCATAAAAGGTCTAGTTCATGGTGGGGAATAATATAGTATTGAAATTTTAGGATGAAATTTGGTACGGATAAAATGTTAGTATTTTGGTGAGATAATGATTTATCAATTCAAATTTATGAAATAAGAGATAATCAATTATTATAGTTCTGTATGAATCTTCCATAATTAATGTACCAAATTTTTGCAGGGAGAGGGGATTGAGGTATTAGGGAGAAAAAGTGTAATGTTATAACAGTATCTTACAATTCTACGAGAATGGACTCTTATATCATTTTAACCCTTTCACTGCCATAGGCGACTTTTGTCGACTATAGGGGGTCCCTGCCATAGGCGACTTTTGTCGACAAAGGAGGGGTTTCCATAAGGCCATTTTCCTGGGACCTAAATTTTCCAATGATATTTTTAGTACAAATAGATATATAAAGGGGACGTGTTTTGCCGAAAAGTCTGAATCGAACGGACCTTTGGTTTGGTGTATATTGCATATTGAAAGTGGGTGGGGTAATTTTTTTCAGGCGCTACCCGAGGTTCTTATTAATCAATTTTCTATCTAAATGTAAATAATTGGCGAAATTTTTTAAAACATTATGTTTTGTATATGAGCCCATGTTAAGATGACATTAAATCCATTGGTTTGCTTATTATAGATATTAAAATATTTGGAATTTTATGTAATTTTTCATTTTTTTGTATATTTTCATCTCCCAACTTTGGGGAAAACATCAACACGTTTTTATAAAGTGGCATAATGGAATAATATTTTAGGTGAGAACTTGTTAATAAATGGTCATTGCAAAATTATGAGGGATTTTTGATAGCTAGTCGGGTAAATGAGTTACGGGCCCTTGAATGCACGAAAACCCATGACAAATTGTGGAATAAATAACAAAATACATTTTTTCTAACTTTCTTTCGTACAGAAAGGCCGAAATGTTTAATTAGCTTAAATTATAGCTGGGCTCAGCAAATAGTACTACAAATAAGCTATTACGGTCAGTTTAGTCTGTTGTCCGTCCGTCTGTCTGTCTGCCCGTCCATAATATCAGGTTTACACTCTAGAATCCACAAATATTATCCGATCTTCACCAAACTTTGTCAAAATGTGTATGGTCATAAGCCATTGTGTTAGATAAATTTTGAACAGAATTGCTTCAGAAAGTGCTGAGTTATGTGCCCTTGAATGTCAAAAAATGCTATTTTTGACAATTTTTGCGATCAAAAATTTTCAAATATTACCCAATCAAATGCAAAACCAAGTGAAAATGTTTGCATTTATAATATCTTGGGTGAGTGTGATTTACATTCAGATTGAAAACGTAAATTTTGAGTTATCCGCCTTTGAATTTGGCAAAATTGCATTTTTCGGCTTTATTATGCTCCCCGAAAAAATTTCGGGGGAGCATATAGTCGCCATGCTGTCCGTCCATCCGTTCGTCCGTCCGGCTGTCCGTCCGTCCGTCCATGTGTCCGTGTGTCCGTCCGTCCGTCCACAGCCAGATCTCAGCAACCCTTGGACCAAATTCAATGAAACATCACATGTGAATTCCCTGGGATAATACCTAGGGACCTTTTTCTCCGTTTCTTAATTTGAGGCTGCGTCATGGAAAAAGGGGCCTTAGTGTAAAAATTAGTTTTTCCCTAATTTCTCTTCATCTAATGGGCAGAATTTAATGAAATTTTGTACTTATGTAATAAATAGGATGTTCTAGACCATATTTTATAAATAATGTGTGTACAAAAAGGCTGTCGTGGGAAAAGGGGGCTTAATGTATGATAGTTTTTATTTTGTGACAAACACTTATTCCGGGAGCATAATCCGTCTGTGACGGCTCTTGTTTTCCCTTTAGCATCCACAAACATGGAGCAATTAAAACCGATAGAGGAAAAATTATTTCTGTCTATAATATATCAGACGTGTAAGAATTTCAGCCAGATTGAAAATGTTTATCTTGAGTAATCCGCCCTTGAATTTAACAAAATTGCCGTATTAGCCATAGATTTGCACATAAACCCACAAATTTGTCTAATTCAAGGGCAGATAATTTGGGAAAAGCATTTCAAATGATGCCAAAACTTTAACCTATAAAAGATCTAAAGGACATCAACAATTTGTCCAAATTTTGCTTTCAATTTTTAAATATTGGTGGATGCTAAAGAGAAAATGAAGTCTAAAATAGCAATTTTGCCAAATTCAAGGGCAGATAACTCAAAATTTGCGATTTCGATCTGGATGAAAATCACACTCACCCAAGATATTATAAATGCAAACATTTTCACTTGGTTTTGCATTTGATTGGGTAATATTTGAAAATTTTTGATCGCAAAAATTGTCAAAAATAGCATTTTTTGACATTCAAGGGCACATAACTCAGCACTTTCTGCAGCAATTCCGTCCAAAATTTATCTTACACAAGACAAGGGCTTATGACCATACACATTTTGACAAAGTTTGGTGAAGATCGGATAATATTTGTGGATTCTAGAGTGTAAACCTGATATTATGGACGGGCAGACAGACAGACGGACGGACAACAGACGAAACTGACCACAATAGCTTATTTGTAGTACTATTTGCTGAGGCCAGCTATAATTTAAGCTAATTAAACATTTCGGCCTTTCTGTACGAAAGAAAATCAGAAAAAATGTATTTTGTTATTTATTCCACAATTTGTCATGGGTTTTCGTGCATTCAAGGGCCCGTAACTCATTTACCCGACTAGCTATCAAAAATCCCTCATAATTTTGCAATGACCATTTATTAACAAGTTCTCACCTAAAATATTATTCCATTATGCCACTTTATAAAAACGTGTTGATGTTTTCCCCAAAGTTGGGAGATGAAAATATACAAAAAAATGAAAAATTACATAAAATTCCAAATATTTTAATATCTATAATAAGCAAGCCAATGGATTTAATGTCATCTTAACATGGGCTCATATACAAAACATGATGTTTTAAAAAATTTCGCCAATTATTTACATTTAGATAGAAAATTGATTAATAAGAACCTCGGGTAGCGCCTGAAAAAAATTACCCCACCCACTTTCAATATACAATATACACCAAACCAAAGGTCCGTTCGATTCAGACTTTTCGGCAAAACACGTCCCCTTTATATATCTATTTGTACTAAAAATATCATTGGAAAATTTAGGTCCCAGGAAAATGGCCTTATGGAAACCCCTCCTTTATGGGGACGAAATATATGAGTACCAACAACATCAAAAAGAAAAAAATATTGTCATTTCATAAATGACCTTTAAATTTTGGTCACATATAGGTGCTTAATATGTCTGTATGTGCTGAAAATTTGAAAGGAATCCATCAAATGAGTCAAAAGTTATGCATGTTTTTTGTGAACAGGGTATCGATTCTTGGAAATTTCTTCGAATTAATTCAGCAGTGAGAAACACGTCCGAAAAAAATATTTGGCAGTGAAAGGGTTAAGCTGTCTAATTTATTTGTAAGTTTGTGAGAATGTAAGTTCAGCAGATTTGATTTTATGAATGAGTTTAGTCATTAGTTGCAAGGTCTATTTCTCTACAATGAAACACAAATATGAGAAAAGGAGAACCAAGATAATTGTAAATCATCCCAGTGTCATAATGATCAGCAATGCTGATCTCTATAAATTGGACCTTTTGAAACTTCACACAGCCTTACCCAATCAGCAACAATTCATGGTGTTCAAATTTGTACGGTGCTGAAGCTTACTATATTTATGATGACAACGATAGAGTTTGTGTATAATACAGCACAGAAAATATTGAGGCAATAGAAGAAAATGCTGGTTTCCAGCATTTTCTTCTTCTGCCTCAATATTTTCCTAAAACTTTTACTATTAAGGGCATCAAATTCACTTTTTGTTTGGGAAAGTGTTAATGACAGGGTACAGGTGACAATTTTATTCCTTGATTTATTGACCTCTGGTCACTCTTCAAACCCTCATTGTCCACTCACTGGCCCTTTAGTTCACTGAAAATTGATTGTTGCAGATTCAGAGATACCAAACTTCAAATATATTCATTTTAGAAATTCATCATTTTGAAATAAATTCTATATTCGCAGTTAAGGACAGTATAATCTACCTGCAGCGGATACAGGATTTCAGTGAAAGGGGTTCGTACATACAAGAAGGGGGACGGGGATCCAGGGGAAGTGGGTCGCTCTCTCAGTATTGTGACACAATTCTAACTGAATTTCTTTACAAAAATGAAATAATCAGGCTACAGATGCGGTTTATTTGAGCCCCATGAACCCCTCTGTATCTGCCACTGTCTGCAGCGTAATAAGGAACAAAGTACCTCCAACTTGAGAACAAAACATTTCCATTGGTAACATACATGCAGTAATGTTGTTGTTTCTTGAGAATAAAATCTGAAAGATTGATAAAAGAGTAACTTTGAAATAAGACCTTGTGAATTTTCTTTCTAAAATGGTTATTCTATGTTATCAAATGACACTTTTTCTTGGAAGTGCCAGTTCTGGACAGTGTATAAATTTCCATAGATACCCATAGATGTTATGTCTTCCTTACACTGTTACACATTGTTGGGCTAGAGTAAAAAATTTTAAAAATCCACATCTCATTCATTTATATTTGTTGCACTTATACTTGAATACAAGATTTTTCATGTGCTCTATGCCATTGTCACATGACAAAAAACTGCATAGAATTAGTGTCCAATTGTCAGACATTTCACAAGGTCACAAATGTTGCGCAATATTGATAGTGAGGGGCACTTAGGAAGTAATAAAGATTATGTGCTTGTATCAAGATACATCACTCGGGCAGCTTTATGGTTATTTGCATTAAATATGCTTGGATATCAAAAAAAGGTACTTATGACATTAGAGAACAACATGGATCTTGATCAGACTGTGCATATGCACAGTCTGATCAAGATCCATGCTGTTCTCTAATAGCTCCTTCCCTGAAGCAACTGTATTGGGAATAGCATTCTCTGATCAGACTGCATTTAAGCACAGACTGATCTAAATCTTTACTGATCTAAACCACCATAATGATAGGCCTTTTTGGTATGCCACAGCTCAATTATATTATGATTATTCAAAATTATTAAGATGAGTTATGGGGACAATTTGACCTTGATAAATATGACAACTCTATTGTGCCCCAAGTTGCAATGGAAACAAATTTGGCATTTATGGACCCATTTAACTAAAAAAAAAAAAAGAAACATTCTGATTTTTTTCATGTAATTAATTATTACAGATTGTACAAAATACTGTCTTTCTAACAGATCCATCATTTGGACATTTAATTGTACCATTTTGAAATCCCCATTTAAAGGTGCTTCTTGCATTTTTTGAGCAGATGGTTACGCAAGATTGATAAGAATGGGGTTTAACATCACTTTCAAATGCTATGGTAGTTGACCTGCAGTATGTTCTCCTTTAGCCTAAATAATTTCAAATATCACAATATTGCAACTTTGTGATTTCTGTTTCTGTTCTGTTTTCTGTTTCAGAAACACTAATTTTTGTCATCTTACAAAGAATTTGAATTTGGACAAGTCTAAAATTTTGTTGACTTAACCCTTTTCCAAACAAGACCTGGTTTTGAAGTCCCTTGGGAAAACAATGAGGCAAAAGAAGAAACTGCTGATAACCAGCAGTTTCTCCTTTTGCCTCAATATTTTTTTGGCAATATCACACACAATTTTAATCTTTATCAACATCCATTTTGTCGTCTGCAGCAGCTTTTGAAATGGACCTGCCTAATATTTTGTCGATTGGGAAAGGGTTAAGTGTTTGGTCAAATTTTGTGTGACTGTACAATTGTCAGTGGTCAATCCTGTCTGATCAAGTACACCAAGCATGACCACAGTCAGTACAGAAATACATTGTTTAACAAACAGACACATCTCAGACACTATAATTATTGTAGTGACAGGAAAAATGATTTTGTGCAATGATTGACAGCCCTTAACCCATTACCAAACGACAAAATTTTAGGGTGATCCGCTTCAAAAACTGCCACAAATGACAAAATGGATGTTATTAAAGATAGGATTTGTGTAAAATATGACACAGAAAATATTGAGACAAAAGGAGAAACTGCTGGTTATCAGCAGTTTCTTCTTTTGTTTCAATGTTTTCCCAAGCCTTTTCTATTAGGGACGTCAAAACCAGGTCTTGTTTGGGAAAGGGATAAACACGATAATCGTTACGTTTTGGTGAAGGTGTGACAAGTTGTTACAGATCAGTGTAAACAAATCAGTATAGCCCCATTGATAGAGCCCAGACTTTATTTTTCCTAGATACCAACTGTGATTGAACAGTAGCCTCGTACCCAATCATTTTCTGTCTGTGTTTTTGTTTGACCCCTAAGTGAGACTGCATAATTTTCTACAGCAGACTGTTGTTGTCAAAGATTAAATGAAATTGAAATGATTCAATGTCCTCTGGCAGTAATTGTTGATAGAGTCTAATGCTTTGACGAACGGTATTGATGGTGGTCAAAATTGTTGCAAATAACTTTACTTTTTCTCAAACAATGACACCTTTTGGTGTAACTTTAAAAATATCCTGAAAACATTGAGACAAACAAAGAAAATTCTGATAACATGCATTAGAAGAACATGCTAGTAATAGGATGAAGTGGATTAATAAGTTTTTGTCTTCACGAGAACAATGAAAAGAGTTACTTGATTCTAATTAAGATTTGAGTGCAATTCAACTTTGAATTAATGTAAATAAGTTTTCATTTACATGTTATTGAAGGCAGTAATATCAATCATTAATTTTATAAATGTACAAAGATAAATTTTCTCTCAATCTCTTTCAATCAAATTTGGAGACAATTATATAGCTCTTGTATTGTCATTAAGCTGTTCCCAAACAGCAAACTTCTATGATGATCCAATTCAAAAGCTGCTTAAGATGACAAAATGGATGTTATTAAAGATAGAATTTGTGTATAAGATGACACAGAAAATATTGAGACAAAAGAAACTGCTGGTCATCAGCAATTTCTTCTTTAGTCTCTATGTTTTCCCAAGCCATTTCTAATAGAGAAGTGAAAACCTGGTCTTGTTTGGAAAAGCATAAAAGGTGTTGTTCCTTAAACTGAATGTTTCATAATGACGTATTAGCTTTTATCCATTTTTTGTCTCTTTCAGCTGACAATGTAACAATTAAGGGTACATAGATGGAAAAGGAGGAAATGTTGTACATTGATCAGCAGTTTCTTCTTTCCCTTTAAGGGGGAATGCTCCAGTTTTTCGGAACACTCGGTCATTACTGTAGTAAATTTAATGTTTCGTACCAATATGTTTCGCTACCATATTTTCAATAATGTAACACATCATTACAATTTACGATTTTTGACGTTAAAAGTGTATTTATTATGCGAAACTGATTTCCTCAAGATGGAAATCGATTATTTAGAGCAAGACAGTCGTAAGTGTGTATGCAGTTACGACTGTTTTGCGTTATTTTATTCATGTGTAGCTGATGAAAATTGCTGTAATTCACTAATGAGTGCGCTGACCTATACATTTTCTTTTTGAATTATTACCAGGACATGTTGCTTAATACAATGATGGAGTTTTATCAAATTCTATTATGTAGAACTTGTAATATTTCAAAAAATATGCAAATTTTGACATAAAACATCCCAGCTTCGTTGATCTAACCGAACACGTGAGCATGCTGTTTTATACATTTATGCGTTTAAAATAGCACATATTTTGGGTTTTCTGTTCTTATTGAATGTAAGACGTTACTTTAAATCCGTTTTCGGGACTAAAAAATGAATATACTGCATTTTATTAGCATTTTAGTGACCTTAGACAGGTGCAAGAAATTGTGCATTTTTTCGCTGTAGGGGTATGTGATACGAATGCCTATAAAATTCAAACAAGATCGCTGACCATCCGTTTTTATTTTATTTTTCAATTAGTAATAACATGTAATTTAAACATACAAAATATTAATAAATTCTATTATTGGGAAAATATTTAGGAAACTGGAGCATTCCCCCTTAAAGTTTAATTGTTTGAGAAAGATTTGAAGGTGAAATCAGCCTTAATTGGCGGCGACTCAGAAAAGTCAAAGGGTAAATGCCAATTAACCCTAAAAGCAGAAGTCGCAAGGGGTCCCAATATTTACTTATTATAGCCAGAACAAATCAAAGCTTTCAAGATCTTATTAATAAAAACATTGTAAAGAAAGAGAAATGACAAACAGACCATGTTCCACCATCTGTCAAGCCTTTATATTTGTTTTTCTTTGAGAAAGTGGACAAAAATTAATTGACTATATACCCTTTTCCAAACGATAAATCGTTGGATAATAAGAATCTTAAATGAAGTTACAGACAACAAAATGTTAATGTCACATAGGGTAGAAAGACTGGATTGGAAAGCATGGAAAATGTTGAGAGAAAAGAAGAAAATGCTGGAGGCCAGCATTTTCTCCTTTTCTCTCAATATTTTCCAAACCCATCACATCGGAGGGACTTCAAAGCCAGGGATTGTTTGAGAAAGCGTTAAAACACACATTCAGCAATGAACGTGATATGATGAATGAACGGAGGATAAGAGCTGAGCGACAATTTATTTAGATTTCTATAGAATTAACAAGCGAAGATGATTTTATGATCGGTTATGGCAATTTTGTTATTGATCTTACCTGCCCTCAGACTTTCTCCTTTTAATGAATTTTAATGATTTTTAACTTTTTATTTCCTGATTACAAAATTTCTGTCTGACCCATATTGACAGTATCTTTGGTTGAAAATTTTAAGATTTTATAAAATTTTTGATTTCCTGATTTATCAAGAAAAAAATATAGAAGGAAAACAACATTTATTATTTTCCTTCTTTATTTTATTTTCAAAACTGCCCATCATAATTATATCAAACTTCAATCGTCTTGGGCTTTCAAGAAGGGTTACATGCATCAGTCAAAATGCCCAAAAAGATATAATTAAAGAAACCATAGTTTGACAGTCTTGGTTAGTGCAAATTTATGGTAAGTATGAAAGTTAGGAAACAAAATTTTAGGCAAGTCCAAACAAAACAAGGTTGCAGAAGAGGAGAATTTGATGCAATATATAAGAGAAAAAATATTTTTTGATAAATGAGCAAAAATTAGGCAATACTCAGGTTATTGGCATTTTCTTCATTTACTCCAATGTTTTTTGCTTTGGCATTTACAAAACAATGTATTTTTTTTGGAAAGGATTAACATCTTGTTTTTGCAACATTTTTGCATGAGTTTGTTAATTGTACTGTAGAAACCTTCATGAAAATGCCATATTCACATTATGAATATGATTAATGAGCTGAAACAGGTAAAAATACGAAACTGGACGATAAACCTCAACATTTTATTTGATCACAATCAGAATTGAAATTTGAGATGTCCTTCTTAACCCTTTCCCAAACAAGACCTGGGTTTGACGTCCCTAACTGAAAAGGCTTGGGAAAACATTGAAACAAAAGAAGAAACTGCTGATAACCAGCAGTTTCTCCTTTTGTCTCAATATTTTCTGTGCCATATTTTACACTAATCATATCTCTAAAAAACAACCATTTTGTTGTTTGTGCCAGTTTTTGAAGTGGATCACCCTAAAATTTTGTCATTTGGGAAAGGGTTAATATGTTGAAATCTTTTCATTATCTGATATACTTTTATGTGGTCAATTTATGAAAAATATTTTCTTTATTTTACTTTATGTTACGAAATATGAATTTGTTCAAAAGACATCTTTATGTGATGCTTTCCATTTTTGCCCTTGTTCATATTGATTGAAAGAAATAAAACTGTCACTGTTGTTTTAGAAAAAATGTCAAAATTTGAAAAAAAATATTAACACGAAATCTAATTGATTTATTTAAATGAACATATTTTTTTTTTTTTTCAAAAAGAATTATGATATGTTTACAGATGTTATCTAGTATGTCCTCTTAATTTTGAATTGATTGTCAGAATTAAGGTTGTTAAACGGGCACTATATGTCCTGGGCGTAAGACTCAAGTGGGCCTTCCTGTCTTTGATATGGCAGGTAAATAAACAGCCGCGAACTTAAACGGGATCTTATTATCTTTGACACTTTTACCTTCTGTTCGATGGTAACTCTATATGACTTGACAAATTTTGCACAGACTGCTGATAATTCAGTAGCCACTTTTTGTAGATATACTCTTGACAATGATTGAATTTTAATCCGTATTTTAGCTTCTGCCATATCGCTGTTGGGTTACTTGGCTCAATTTTGCCAAAACGCAGGTTATTGCCATAATATCATAGTATTTATATCAATTTTATTATTGCCATATAGATATAAAGGTGGAATATTTGATGAATTATGTTCTTAAGACTTCAAAAAAAGTATTTACTTAAGACAATATAGACCGAGAAGTGAAATCCCTGTTAGATCTTGATCTTATACTATTATCAGCTTTTTTGTTAAATGAATAAGAAAAGGTTGCTATATATATTTTTTCATTTAGAAATAAATAACATCCACTAGTGTAGGTTCTTTTCATTATACATTCATCTTAAGTCCAGAAAAACAATGGTAAAACAAGATGCTGTCAATCATCATCATCAGCATGGCATCACAAGCGTCATGGTCTGCAACAAATTAGACAATAATTGAAACAAAAGTATACCTGTCAACATGAACAGTGGGCAAGTAGAAAACCATACTTATCAGACAGAGAAAAGTGTTAACCCTTTCCCAAACGGCATAATTTTAGGGTCTCCCTACCTGAAAGCTGGTGCTAGCGACAAAAAAAAAAAGTTGAAAAAGATAGAATATGTGTATAACTCAACATGGAAAATATTGAAACAAAAGAAGAAACTGCTGGTAACCAGCAGTTTCTCCTTTTGTCTCAATATTTTCCAATGACAATTCTATCAGGGACGTCAAAACCAGGTCTTGCTTGGGAAAGTGTTGAATGATTTTGTTTGAACATTGAAGTACCCTCTCCTCACCGGGGTAGGTGACAAAATTGGGTGCTTCTCATATCAGTATAGTCAGTCATCTTTTATAGGATTTCACCCTTATAACAGTAGTGAATTAAAAAAAAGAAACAATATGACAAGAAAAAAGGACGATGACAATGTCAAAATTATTTATTTTTGTTTTCTACATAAGGTACCGCCCTGTGGTATGATGATTTTCCTACAAGTATAGACCTAGATTCTTTACCGATATATGATGACTTATAGTTTAGATAGACCAAAGGTCAAGGTCGTTGCTCGAAGGACAATATTCTCTTACAATTTTTTTTGTTTCAAATTTTACATGTACACTAAGCACAAAATCTATGCTCATTTCAATAAGTAGAAGTTCCTTTCAACCCAATCATGCCTGTATGTCAAAGGTCAAGGTCATGTAAAAGGCTCTAATTTAAGCAATTTTGGTGAAAAATATGTGAACAGTTATTCCCTCTGTCTACCTAATGCCTCTTCAACTTCTTGGATGTATCAGATTTTTCCGTTGGTGAAAACATTCAGTCAGTTACATACCATGCCAGGGTGACTGTATCTGGGGATATGACATGTATAACCCTGTATGAGGTGCCGACTAGAGAACACAAGGAAACTATATGGATGTCCTATCTTTGTAAATTCCTTCTGGATGGTCAGGAAACTAGGACAATATTGTATTTTTGATGAAATTGATTAGTAAAGTTTATTGAATTTCGTGATATAATGAAACAATTAATCTGATCCTCATAAGGAAAGGCAAGTGAAAAACTGTTGGTAGCAATATAGCTGTGTTGCTTTTATAGAAGAATGTCCTCAAAACTATCCGAAGATATTATTGAATTATCAAATGTTGTACTTCAAGAACAATTCATACAAAAAATTCAGACCAAACATGGATTTTGTTATAATGTTTAAAGGATAAAAAGTTGAAAATTGTTTAAAGGTATAATCAATCAAATTGGATTGAATTTTAATTGACAAACTAAATAACCTTTTGAAAAGATGCTGTTTTCTGCACCATGCAAGTTTTACACCTTTCAATCGAGAGTGAGTAGTTGACCTTTGTTGCATCCTGCTGTTTTCAGAATAGACGTGTCAATTTTAGAAATGACAGGTTTAAAAAATTAATGAGGCTCTTCACTTTGGTCAACATTCAGCGAATGAAGGCCAAAAAAAAAATCCCTTTTTACAAAGAGAAGAATGAATTGAAAGGTGGATGCTGTAGAAAAGAAGCTGGAAATAGGGAACATTTTTATCCAGTTAATCATGAATTGATTTCGGATAAAGAAATAGAATTTTGTGGGTGTTGTTATAAAATCTCGTAACGACTGCTTGAATCAAGCGGTAGTTTCGTGATTTTGTAACATTACACAATATGGTTTATGAATATATAACAGTAAACCCAGTCTATTTTTAGTACAAAATTCATTGCTATTGTATGATTGATGAATAAGTGCAAGACCAGGCCCTGGTTTCTCGAAAAAACTTTTAAGTACATACTCATGAGTACATGCTCAACTTCAATGGAATACTATCCAGCGTTGAAGGATATTCGATTGAAGTTCACGAGGATTTCGTGTGGTTTGAGTACGGTGCCCAGATTTGAGCCTGAGAACGTCCTTAAGTACCGTATATACTAGAAACCGGGGCCTGGTTTGTATTCACTCCCCTAGTAGGAAACAATAGAGAAAATATTGAGACAAAAGTAAAAAATGCTGATAAATATCAAGTTGTTTTGAAAAATGTTCTGATAATTCCAACTTGCGGGCATTCCAAGTTGCAGGCAGAAATTCCAAGGCCTAGTTAGTTCTGTTTGAGAAGGGAATATATCGAGGGGTCAGAGCAAAACTATTGTAAGTGTCTATATGTATATAGGCACTTACAATAGTGTGGCACTGACCCCTCAATATTAATTAAATTTCATCAATATGAATTTCATGCCTGGTGACAAAGATAATAGCGGTCATTTGTCCAGTGTACAGAAAGTGATTACTTGACCGCTGGTCAGTCATATTTACACAGGCTCCGTAGACAGGCAGATTTGTCATCTAAGACATCGACAAAATAATCAATCTGCAGAATGGAAACTTGATCAGAATTTCTAGTTGTCTCAATTTGTGCAGGAGGAAACATGGCTTCTGAGAAAATAATCAAAAGTGGGTAGGGAAGAATGTTGTATGGTTTGTCAATGGAATGTAGTAATTTTGCTCTCATAAGATGATCTAGTCATTGTCACGGAATCACTTGAGGAGTGTGTCTCCAGACTGCTTACCTAGAAGGAAGGTATGGAGAGGAAAGGACTCAGGGTGAATGCCAAGAAGACAAAGATCATGGTCTGCGGCTCTGGACTGGACGTTTTAGAGAGATCTGGCAAGTTTCCCTGTGCTGTCTGCTGCACTGGTGTCGGCAGCAACAGCATCTTATGCAGTGGCTGCAGAAATTGGGTCCACAAGAAATGTAGTGGATTGAAAAAGATCAAAGAGGACCCAAACTACAAGTGTGCCCGCTGCAAGGGAGTTGCCCGACCACTGGATGGTAGACCGCAGACAGAAGTACAGGTTGGTCAGGACAAGCTGGAGGTGGTAGCATCCTTCTGCTACCTGGGTGATATGCTCTCAGCAGCAGGTGGATGTGATCAAGCAACAGTGACCAGAGTCAAAGCGGCATCGAGGAAATTTAAAGAGCTACTACCAATCCTCACATCATGCCATCTCACATACCAAACAGGCGGAAAAGTGTACAGTACCTGCGTCAGAAGTGTCATGATATATGCGAGCGAAACATGGCCTCTGTCTAAGCCAAATCTTCAACGCCTACAGCGAAATGACAACGCCATGGTCAGACAGATATGCGGCGTAAAAACAGATGATATCCGCACCACCAGATCATGCGATCTCCGCAAGAAGCTCGGCCTCGAGGACTTAGAACTTATCCTGAGGGAACTTAGGTTGAGATGGTATGGGCATGTCGAAAGATCTGACGGGGCTATCAGAACAGCATATGACATAAACGTCAATGGGACACGTCGTCCAGGAAGGCCAAAAACAACTTGGAAGCAGCTAGCAGAGAAAGATCGCCAACAATGGAATCTTCAAACAATCGACCCTCACGACAAGGACAGATGGAGGACAGGTGTAAGGACAGCCATGCGTGCAGCGAGCCAGTTACCTGGAAGGGAGCCTTCTAATGTGGACCATGCTTCTTAACCTGCACGTTAAACATGAAACACCGATGATGATGATGATGATGATGATGATGAAATTGTCACTTTTCAACAAAACCCTTGTAACTGAAGCTTGTTTTAAGCAGCGGTTTCGAGGTGTTTGTTGAAAAGCAGTGATATAATACTGAAACTTTAAATAAAAAGAAAATGAGTGAAATTCAAAAAGAAAAAAAAAAGAATTCAAATATTTAACCATTACCAGACAAATATCAATAAACGTTTGTCTTGTCTTTTTGAAAATATTTCTTAAATCATGCTCTTTTAGGCACAGGGAATTATAGCGATTTTGATGTTGTCCACTTCTTCAAAATTGCTATAATTCCCTGTGCTTTTAGGGACATTGAAACCAGCTATTATTTGAGAAATGGTTATAATAGAGACAGTTGAAGATTTTGGTACAATTCAAGGAAATACTGAAAGATTTCAAACAATGAGCATTTTAGCTGTGGATACAGCAATAATTTGCTGTTTCTAAATCAGTAGCCTACCCTGCCACAGAAGGATTTCTGCAGTATTTGTACTTGTCACATAATTCTTGGACCCCCTTCCTAGAACTCCGATACGGAAGATTAATTGGTCTTGAGCAAATGAACTTTGTTTTCCTTTTGCCCTGAATAAATCTGATGTTTAGTGCACAATAAATGTAAATGAATATGAAGATCATAATGCGCTTACAATGGTTTCATACTTATATAGCTTGTGATGCAGATTTGAAATTCCTTTCCACTACCAACATGTTACAGAGTTGGTATAATCCGTTGTTACTACAAAATGACAACAGAACTCTAAGTCTAAGAGTTGTTTAACCCATTACCAAACAAGACCTGGTTTTCACATGCCTAATATAAAAGGCTTGGGAAAATATTGAGACAAAAGAAGAAACTGCTGGTTATGGAAAATATTGAGACAAAAGAAGAAACTGCTGATAACCAGCAGTTTCTTCTTTTGTCTCAATATTTTCTGTGCCATATTTTACACAAATCCTATCTTTGATAACATCCATTTTGTCATTTGTGGCAATTTTTTAAGTGGATCACCTGAATTTTTGTTGTTTGGTAATGGGTTAAGCTTGGGAGAAAGTCCTTTTCATATGTAATTTTCTACAGCCTATCTGTTGAAAAGCCTAATGCATTTTTAAAAAGAGATTAAATTCTAAACAAATTCAAAAATTTTATGCATCAGAATGGGTATGATGATTGACATCGGCATAGCAACATTTCTTCTTTGCTTGATTTCCCCTTTTATGACCCTTTCTCAAACAAACCTGGATGAACTTAGGCGTATCTCCCCACAAATTCTTTGGAAATCTTCAAAAATCATAGTGGGAAAAGAAGAATATCCTTAAAGTGTTTTGTCATTCCAAGATATGAGAAATCATTTTTATCTATTTTGTTGCGTTTATCAGTTTTGTTTTACCCCCCAATTTCCGAACTTCTGAAAATTTATGTTGAAAATGTTACTGGTATATTGAAAAAAAAGTGAGTTTTTCTGCTAGATTGACCAATTGTAATTTGCAGCTCCTGGGAAATAGGGGATATTCCTTTATGCTGGCTATCAGCATTTACTCCTTTCCCCACAATGTTCTCTGACAAAATGTCAATTCTCTGTATCATTTCATTGGTACCCCCAATACTTTTTGATTTTCAAAAGTCCAAAATTTTACGTTGGAAAGAGTTACTGGTTTTTGTGAGGAAAGTTGAGTTTTTCTGCTAGGTTGACCATGTAATTAGTTGCACCTGGGACATAGCGGATTTTCTCTTATGTTCTGATTTATGATTTATTTTATTGAATTTTCTTCCTTCAGTTTTGGCTTTCCCATAGATAAATTATCACTATCAATATTGTAATCTTTTCTTTCTTGATTTTCTTTTTATTGAGCCCTCGGTAGCAATCAACATCCTAAGGTAGATATGAATTTGGGAATTATTAAGAGAAACCAAGCCATTGCTCTGATGTCCTCATTAAGCTCTCTAGGGATAGGTTTTGACAGCCATTGTAGAAGATAAATATGGATATTATTGCAGAAGATGGAGGAAAATCGGGTCTTTAACTGATTGCTCCCATAAACCCATATCTAATACGCAGGCTCCTATAAGAATATCCTAGAATATTGTCACTTTTCTTCTAAAACCTCATAACTGCAGCTTGTTTCAAGCTGCAGTTATGAGGTTTTTTGAAGAAATGTGACGTCATTCACAGTGCTACACTTATGGCCTACATAAATGCAGTTGTCATAATAATAGAAGTTTCTTTTGGTAATGGAGGAAAAAGGTTTATAAAAAAGAAATGTTAGGATTCTATGTACTTAAAGTTCTTTTTTATTCCCTATCATGTTGAATAAATAAAGAATGACTGGTATATTTCACATTATCAGCCAGTTTTATTTATCAAACTTGATAATCGAAACTAACTGTAAATCTTTTTGAAATCTTTCTTTCTGAAAAAAAAAAAAAAAAAAAAATGAATTTTGCACATTATTTGTCAAAGATCTATTGGGAAAAAAATTCAAAAGGAGATGATATTGATAACTAGGATTTTATTTCCTTTCGCCTTAATATTTTCTATGCTACAGTCTTCCCACAATCCATTTTTGTCTACACCGATTTTTGTCCTTGTCCGTAGCTAATAATCTTGAAGACTAAAATTTTGTTGACTTGGAAAGTGTTACAACTTGTTCAACACTTGTGCCATTATTTGAACAGTGGCAATTTGTCATGGGGCCCAGTTTGACAGTATCTCAATGCTGTGAGTCGTAGGTTTTATTAATATCATTTTCGATATTCATCATGTGGCTACATTTGTAAATACGAGTACAATGCCACTCATGATACGATATCATGCCCATTCAATATGAGCAAGGGGATAAAAAGATTAAGCAGGTCTTATAGAAACTACCCAGATTTGAGTAATGTTCATTTAATAGGGCACAAAGTTGACATTAATGGGTACTGCTGTATAGCTTGACCATGTCCTGCTTCTAAAGATTTCTTTGGTGTTTCTGAAAACTGTGAAAAAGGTTGAAAATAAAACAGAAAATGGTCCTTTTGACTCTATAAACTTACTAAACATATATAATTATGTATAGAAGGATATTGTCAAAAAATGATCAAGGTTTAACAGATTAGTTAGTTGAGTACATGGTCTCGCTGAAACGATATCTATTTTAATACTTATTCTTCTGAACATAATTCTTACAAATTATTTGGAAATTTTGGAAATTAGAAAATCACATGTTAAGAATATAAAATTTTGACAGTTGCACAATTTTACATATGAAACTAGTAGAACTTATATAGTATTAGAATAATTGCAATCATTAGTGCAAAGGTTTGGCAAGATTAAATTCATTGACATGGCATTCAGTATGGCATGGATTAACCCATTACCAAACGACAAAATTTTAGGGTTGTCCAAATTCAAAACTGTTGCAGACGACAATTAAAACTGAATGAAAATTAACATTTTTTGGTCTTTTTGTGTAGAAAATATTGTGGGAAATGAAGAAATTGCTTGTGACAAGCAATTTCTTCATTTTCCACAATGTTTTCCCAAGCCTTTTCTTGTGAGGTAGTCAAAAGGTTTCACTGTGCAGTAATGGGTTAACATCAAAACTGTTGTAATTGTTGATTCTTGAAGCAGTTGATAGGATATTTTGACGGCCATCTTATCACAAAATTCTGTATCTTGTGTCACCATTCAGTATGTGTTTGGGTATGGATTTTATTTTGACTGGTGACTTTTATACATACAAGATAATATTTAATGATTTTATGATTAAAACACCTAGGGGGTAACTAAATTGACCACCAAAGTTTAATGTGGGGATAGTTCAATATATTGGCAACATGGTCAGTGAATGGGCGCTTTTACTTATGGTATTTTGAAGAGAAAATAATTTCTTTGATCATGTGCATTTAAGAGTATGTGTACTTTTATACATGCGATTTCCTAATAACAGTTTTTAAGACTGTTTTGTATAGTTTTGACAAGCCTGTTTCAGATTTCTTCAGAAAACTTCATTTAGTAAAAAGAGAAAATGCTGACAGCCATGACATTTTCTCCTATTTTATTGAAACTGTGTCTTTTATAATGTATACAATTTCCTCAATTATAAATATCAAATGTTAATTGTTACATTGTTCAATTTGGACCAGACAAAACCAGACGAAACTTTTAATCATTTAGGTAAGGACTATATAATGCAGAAGGGGATGTTGCATTGTGGTAATTATTTGAGCCCCTAGGACATGGTGATAACACAAAAACTAGCGGACAATAGGGGAGACGGGAGATGTTTGATTTTATTAGTAATGTCACAAAGGCAGCTCATCATTAGAGCCCAACATAAGTGGTATGTACCATACAATAGGATGGTCAGGGTTATGTCAGCATCTTATTTACTAATTCACACCCTTATTGGTGATCTGATATAGGTTAATTTATGGATTCAAAGTCCCAGGTGACAAATTTAATATGAACAGTTTTGGAAAATATTGAGGCAAAAGGAGAAAATGTTGGTATTTTCTTCTTTTGCCTTAATACTTTAGGAGCTAAATTATGCACAAGTTTTATTATTCTTAATGTCAAATTCAACATCTTCCTCAGCTTTCTCAATTTGAAGCTGTTTGAAATGTTGTCATATCAGCATCTTATTTACTAATTATCAACTAATTCACACCCTTCCTGGTATCGGATAAATGTAATTTATATACTGTCAGGCAAAAGAAAGGCTGCATTACTATTTGTATTTTATTATGGATCTTGAAGGCTTAAAATACAGAGTAAAAGAGATAAAATTAAAAAAAAAAAAAAAACAAAGTCTGCCAATGTTTGAAACAATTTTAATGTCATCAAAAATGTATTGCCTATGCTCTAATTCATTTCAAATTTCGTAACTACAGTAAAATTTTGATATCTGAATTTTTTCTAGATTGCGCACCTATCGGAGAGGTAGTATTCAGTGATTGTTTTAACTGTACAAGGTGTAACATAAATCCCGTGCCTTTATCAGTGAAAGTTGAAAGACAATCTAATACCTGAGGCTCATTGATGTATTTACGAATGTACTAGAGATTCAATGGGCCGTGAAGTGACTGGTTCAGTTTTCTGCACTCTGAGTTATCTAGTCAGTTAATTTAGAGCTGAGAGTCAGTCAACTACTAATGGACACTGGCTACTATACTATTTCGGGAATGCTTTTGTGAACGCTTTTGGATTTAATTGAATTGTGGAAACCTTGATTGATTTTCGATGACTATTACTAATATCTAATGGACTTTTCTTATGAATTATTTTCGGAAATGTGGATATAAGAAAGGTTTGTTAATTTATTTTTTTCATTATATAAAAAAATCATAATTTGTAGTCATTGATGTTTAATGGGCATTTTAGTAGATTTATGATATTGATGAAAAAATACAGGATATAAAAGATACTGAGTAGACCTTTTAAAAAAAGTTTTCACTATTGAAGATTTTTTCCTTGCCTTTTTCTTGATTCAGAAATTGATTTAGAGTAATGATTTTAACCAAAAAATGGTAAAACATCTATCTTGTAAAAATGATTCCCAAGATTTATTTATTTATTTGTTTGTTTATTTATTTATTTTTTTATCCCATCTTATTTGTTACTAAAGGGTAAATACATGTATAGCCAGAATTTTGTGCTATACCAAATTATATTTCAATCTCAGAATTCTAGAAATATTATATTCAAACAAAAAGTTACCATTCAAGTTAATAAAGAGGGCAGCAGCTTTTGCTGCAGTTGCTTCTGCTGCAATACAAATTATAGACTGATATTTGTCTAGATTATTGAAATAAAAATTAAGATTTATGTTTGTGAGTCCAAATCTGGGGATTAACATTTTCATTGGCCTGAAAAACAAGTATGACTATGAACCCTTGTATATAAATCTTATGACTAAGTATATGTAAATGGGCATTTATGTTCTAGTATTATTCAAAGCTTAAAATTATTTAAAGCAGGGATCATTCATTTGACATTCCTAGTAGGGGAAATTGGTGAAAAAAAAAAAAAAAAAAAATGGTAGATTCTATAAGTTTTACTTTTTTCTCTAATATAGAATCCTATTATTTTTTTTTTATGCTCCCCGAAAAATTTCGGGGGAGCATATAGTCGCCATGCTGTCCGTCCGTCTGTCCGTCCGTCCGTCCGGCTGTCCGTCCGGCTGTCCGTCCGTGTGTCCGTCCGTCCGTCCGTCCGTCCACAGCCATATCTCAGCAACCCTTAGACCAACTTCAACCAAACTTCACATGTGAACTCCCAGGGATAATCCCTAGGGACCTTTTTCTCCGTTTGTTGATTTGAGGCTGCGTCATGGAAAAAGGGGCCTTAATGTAAAAATTAGATTTACTCAAATTTCTCTTCATCCAATGGGCAGAATTTAATGAAATTTTGTACTTTTGTGATAAATGAGATGTTCTAGACCATATTTTATAAATAATGTGTGTACAAAAAATCTGTCATGGGAAAAGGGGGCTTAATGTATGATAATTTGTCAGTCTGTCCACAGCCAGATCTCAGCAACCCTTGAACCAAACTCAATGAAACTTTACATGTGAACTCCCTGGGATAATAGCTAGGGAGTTTTTTGTCCGTTTCTTAATTTGAGGCTGGGTCATGGCAAAAGGGGCCTTAATGTAAAAATTAGTTTTTCTCTAATTTCTCTTCATCTAATGGGCAGAATTCATTGAAATTTTGTACTTATGTAACAAATAGGATGTTCTAGACCATATTCTATTAATAATGTGTGTACAAAATAAGCAGTCATGGGAAAAGGGGGCTTAATGTATGATAGTTTTTATTTTGTGACAAGCACTTATTCGGGGAGCATAATCCGTCTATGACGGCTCTTGTTTTTTCAAAATATTAACTCAAACAAAAAAGAAAGAAACAACAACTACATTGTATACATAGCACTGTCTTTTATAGGATTTTTTGGCTTGTACTCATCATCTTTATTATTAATTTGATAATATTAGAATATTAGTCATAAGCATTATCTTCCCTTCAAGATTCAGTTATCTTCAATTTTTTCTCGTGTAGACATCAAAAAGGGATTCTTTGAGAGAGGGTATACGCTGGTGTTGTTCAATTTTGCAAGATGGAGATAAAAATTACTTCTGACTCAATATCTCTTGCTCAATCGAAATCTAATTTCCGAAAAGAAGATTTTGTAGATCTTTTCTTTAATCGTAAATTAAAGTTTTTACCAATTTTAGGGATAACTGCATTATATCAAAGGAAGCCACCAAAACGGGCCTACTGGATTAATTTCATGCTGTTAAGTCTGTAATGACTGCTGATATATGTCGCCTAATGGATCAAAAACCTTATATTCTGTTCAAAATGTTTAACCCTTTCAAATAGAATCTTTATAGTTT
The DNA here is from genome assembly GCA_963680895.1 of Fragum sueziense. NCBI lineage: Eukaryota > Metazoa > Mollusca > Bivalvia > Cardiida > Cardiidae > Fragum > Fragum sueziense. The sequence continues at coordinate 20,841,302 of OY804596.1, read as the reverse complement.
TGGCTTATTTAATAAAAAATATTTAGAAAACATGGAGAGAAAGAAGAAAATGCTAAAAATCAACATTATTCTTCTTTTCTCTCAATACTCATTCTATACATTGAGTAATTTTTATTTTGTTGTATGCATCTCCTTTCAAATGTAACTGCTTAAAATTTTGTTCCTTTGGAAAGAGTTGGACATGAAAATATGCAATGATACATTGCCCAATGATGTAATTAAGTTGATTTTATTTGAATCCATCTTTTTAAATGATGAGATTTATATTTTAAAAAGTTTCAAAAAACCCATGTCAAATGGGATAAGCATTTTTTTTTAGATTACCCTATGATGTATCAATATTTTTCCTCATTCAATTCTCATACAAAACTGTTTAGACTATTAGAAATTGAAAGAGTCTGGTTTTCAGATAGCAAAAGTATTGTCATTTTATGACCATGTCATAGTTTTATATGCATCAAAGCAGGTGTGCATCAAAGTATTGGCATAAAAGGAGAAAATACTGCTAACTCCAGCAAGTCTAAGATTTTGTAATAATGTATACAAGCATGCACATTTCACTTACATTTTGAAAAGCATTGTCACTTCATTAAAGATACAATGTTGTTTAGGAAACGGTTTCATAAATTGTCCATGTAAATGCAAAACCTTGTATGTCGATTCTTGCGATTTTCAAAGTACAAATTTGTGTGCCCAGTTCAGACAATTCTCGCATGTTATGAGATATTTTTACTAATCATTAATGACACATTATTTGTGAACAATATGTCAAGATTTCAAGTAAAACATTTCAGTTTAGGAAAAGTTATTACACTTTTTTCCCTCCCCTTTAAAATTTTCCAAAAACGAGATACGAGGTTTTGCATTTACAACGACGAAATGATTATCATTGTCATCACACAAGATGTGTCAGGCAATAAAATTTATGAACAAGCTCATTAAAACATGAATTAAAATTATACAGTTAGATTTTTAATTTAGATCCTAATTTGATTCTTACATGTTTTTTATTTATCTATTTATTGCCTTTCAAGTGTTATCTTTTGATTAAGGTTACAAGTTTGAGGCCATGCCAATCTGTATTTATTGCTAGGAACAATGGCCAGCATGCTGATAGGATCTTTACTTGTCACATTACATGCATAAGGAGATAAAGTTATTCTTGCTGCTGTCCAAAATTTGACAACTACAACAATGGGAAGTATGTTATAATGAAGATAAAAATCTTATAAATGATTTTGCTGGTACCCTCTTCCTTGATATAACAATTATTATGCCTGAATCTGTTTATGATTCTAAACAATGCAAACAATTGACAACAACTTGGTAATTAAAGATGAGAGTATCTGAAATAAAAGTTTTGAAAAAATAAAGATGAAAAAAATGGTGCTGTTTTAGTTATCTCTTTTTTTGTGAAGCATAAATTACACTAGGTTTGAGACAGTTCAAAGGATACACAGTTGTAATAGGAATGCCTAAGAAAACATTGGAGGAAAAGAAAGTGTTGCTAACTATTTTCCTTTCCATTTATAATTCTTTATTGTACAATATGTCTTTTTTAATGACAACTGTTTTTTCCTTGGCAACATCTTTGAATTATGGACAAGTCTTTAAAAAAATAGGTTTAAGGAAGTGTGTCCTTTTAGCTATAAAATTTTGTTGTTGTACAAAGCTAATGATTTGTTATGTGGATTTATATTCCAGATATTGATCTGAGTTACAACCGAGATAATCTTTAGTCACCGCTCTAACCACATGGAATAAATCCTTGTTTTCATTGGTCACAGCGTGGTGTGAGATTTTACCTTCATAATTTTGTCGTTGAAATGGTTTCGTTCTTATGGAAGAACTTGCATCTTGTTCCTTTAACCCTTTTCCAAACAAGACCTGGTTTTGACGTCCCTAGAAGAAATAGCTTGGGAAAACATTGAAACAAAAGAATAAACTGCTGATAACCAGCAGTTTCTCCTTTTGTCTCAATATTTTCTGTGCCATATTTTACACAAATCCTATCTTTAATAACAGTACACCCATTTTGTCACTTGTGGCCGTTTTTGAAGTGGACAGTCCTAAAATTTTGCCATTCGGGAAAGGGTTAAAAAAGTCAAAATTTGGACTGTTCCAATTTGAAAGGTGCTGCAGAAGACAAAGTGTATGTTGATAAAGATGAAATTTGGGGACATATTATTGCACAGAAAGTATTGAGGCAAAAGGAGAAAATGCTGGTAATCAGCATTTTCTTCTTTTATCGCAATATTTTCTCAAGTTCTTTCTATGACATATGTCAAAAGGTATCGATGTTTGGGAAAGGATTGAAATTGAATAAATAAATTGAAAGAAGTAAAAAGTAGTGGTTGAAAGTATGACAGGAAAAGCCCCAAATAAAAATATGATATGACGTGACCAAGTATTAATTGGGATTCATATTTTATATTTGAAGAAGTTTGAAGTGTCGGCTATAAGATCACTTCAAGTTGGTCAGTAAATAAAATGAGAGTTCTGTGCTTGTCGTGAAAAGAAAGAAGCAATGTCGCTGACCCTGATATTTTGATATCTAATGAAAAAGTAGCCTGATTGACATTTTAAGGATTTTAATTGAGGAGTTTCAATGATATGAGTAATTAGGCTTACTAAATGGTGCATGTTTTTATACTTTCAAAAGGGTGAAATTTGCTGAAATGTGCTGGAAATGAGTATTTTCTCTGTTTTTGCCTTTGTTAATTTTCTGTCACCGCATGTGTATATTAGGCAACTTAATTTTTTGTTAACTCTTTGTTAATTCTTTGTCCAGTGTGTCTGTTTCTGTGTCTGTTTGTCCACAATCAACTTCATGATTGGTCATATTCTTTAACGTTTAGTTGAGTTTTCATAGTTTATGTCTATCTTCTTCTTAACAAGATTTTTACTGTCATACCAATATCAATGTTGTCAGTAGAGGTCAAATGTCAAGGTCATGCATTGGTGTTTCTCAAACCAATCATGAACTGTTGGAAATACACTACAATTTATTTCGGAAGTCTGTAATAGCAACATTTTCTCCGCCATAATGACAATAAAATTATTAGGGAAACCAGTAATTATTATCCTGGTGGATCTTTGTTGAAAAGGACATGCAGTACCAATGTTAATGTTGTCCATGAAGGACCAATGTCAAGGTCATGCATTGGTGTTTCACAAACCTATCAAGAATCGTTGGAAATACAATTTTCCATGTATGTGTTACAATGTATAATAGCAATTAAAACCACCATTTTCTCCACCATAATACCAATTAGGGGAGGCCCTTAATTATTATCCTAGTGGACCCTTGTTATGAAAGGACGTGCAGTGCCTATACCTGGCAGGGGACCAGACAATAAAATAGATTTTATATTTGATCCCTCGAAGGATATGTAGATTAACTCAAGATTAACAGGGAGATTAGCTTTGTTCAGGATGGATTAACTAACAGATTAACCCTTTTCCAAACAAGACCTGGTTTTGATGTCACTAAACGAAAAGGCTTGGGAAAACATTGAGGCAAAAGAAGAAAATGCTGATTATCAGCATTTTCTTCTTTCGCCTCAATATTTTCTATGCTATTTCATACAGAAATCAGACCTTTATTAACATCGAATTTATCCTCTATAGCAGCTTTCAAATTGGACCACCCTAAAATTGGTAACAGATTTTAATACTAGATTAACACTGTCCTAAATGACTGGTATTATTAATGTATTATTGGGTCAGCGCAACACTGTTGTATCTGCATATGAATTCCATATTATGCTTGCAACATTGTTGCGCAAGTCATTTGATATAGTATTATTTTTTGGTAGCTGAATTTGTATTTTTGGACAAAATGAAGCAATTTACTGGATAATCATTTCTAAATGATACATAAAAAAGTGCATGGTTGATTTTTCGTTGACTGGTACTTTTATATACCACTTACTTCTTATTCTTTCAATTTTTTTTCAGTTGCATTTTTTAAAGCAATGGAAAACAAGATTATATCTTCTATCTCAAGTATGAAAAAAATCCAAAGATATGTTTTATATGTAAAGATGCTCATGCAAAAGAAATGAGTAGATCTACTAGGAACAGTATCTTTACATCTACTTTTTCTTTCTAGTCCAGGCCATAGTTTGAATAAATTTTATCTTGACTTACGATCTGGACAGGTCCTAGATTTTGTCGTCAGCTAAGGAGTTAATCTTCTAAATCAGGAGATTACTGGATATACTTTCATTGAGTTTTGTCATTTTGTGTACTTGCAGATCTGAAAGGTGTGCCACAGACTTTCGGAGATGAAAAACTTGTGAAATAGAAACTTCAGCAACCTAAAGTTCTACCAAAAGAAGCACATTTCACCTTCCAAAACAGAGTCAACATATAATCATCAGAGGATGGACTTTAATAACTTGTGTTTGAAGAAATGATACATCTAGCTACGATTTGGGACTAAAACCAGGAGATTTGTTAATATGGTAGCACACAGAACAATATAAATTATTTGGACAAATAAGTGAAATTCATTCAAAAGCAATGGAGGGATATTATGTTCTGTTTGTTGGGATTTTACTGCCTATCATTGTGCCTTCATCAGCCCAGAATTATTTTCGGAGTATAAATTATGAAACTGAAGAGGAAATAGCCGGACAACGGACACTCGGAAATATCTACACGAACGGTAACCTGTCTGATCTCTTTAACAATGATGAGGATGTTTCATACAGTATTATAGCCGATGACAATTCCCAGTATTTCAGTGTGAATGACAATGGGGAGTTTTTCGTCAATGGTAGGATAGATAGAGAAGTTGACTGTGCTCGACAGGTTACCTGCATATATCCAGTAAAGGTATGGGCCATACAGGGTACCAGTATCGTGGAGATCAATGTGGATGTGGAGATTACAGATGTGAACGACAATAGTCCGCAGTTTACACGATCCAGCGAGAGTCTGTCCATTCCGGAACTCACACCACCAGGTGCTACGTATGAACTACCGATAGCCATCGATCTGGACTCACCGGCTAATGGTGTAGTACAATACACCATGGCTTCATTTGACATCAACACTGATGATAACTTTAGTCTACAAGTCACCAACAAAACAGATGGTAGTCAAGTCCTGAATCTCATCCTGAATCTGACGTTGGACCGGGAGACGAGGCCTAGTTATGTGTTGTTTGTGCGAGCCCTGGATTATGGTAACAAGTCGGACCAGTTGACGGTAAACATCAGTGTACTAGACGTGAATGATAACCCACCCAAATTCAGCCAGGATGAATACAACATATCTATGGATGAAGATATAGAAGTAGGCACCACTATCATGACCGTCACAGCCACGGATAGAGATACCGGGGACAACGCTCGTCTCTCGTACACCATCACCAGCTTCAACCCCACCACCATCAGTCAGTCTATAGCCATCAACCAAACATCCGGGGTCATCTACATGAAGAACAAGATAGACTCTACCAGAGATGCTTATACACTGTATGTAGAAGCTAAAGATCACGGTAACCCACCCAAAACTAGTGACCTCGCTAAAGTAACCATCAATGTGAAGGACAAAAATGATAACCCACCTGTGATACAGATTACACTAGTGAAGAATGGCATGGTGGCTGAACATTCAGATATAGGTACACCGGTCGCTCACATCTTTGTGGATGATGCTGATAAAGGTATCAATAAAGAATCAGAGTGTTCATGTGATAATGTTAACTTTACAATAAATAAACTGGATCAAATGAATTTCTTCAAGATTGATGTGAATCGGGATTTTGATAGAGAGACTCGTGTTGAATATAATGTGACTGTAAACTGTACAGATAAAGGCACACCTCCCCTCAGCTCATCCAAGTCTTTCAAAGTGACAATTACTGATATAAATGACAATGAACCTGAGTTTGATACATCATATTATGAGAAAAGTATTAATGAGAACAACCAGCCAGGTGCTGTATTGTTTAGACTGTACGCTAGTGACAAAGACGAAGGAGCAAATGCCGATCTAACTTTCCAACTTGAACCTTTCCCACCAGAGGATTCTAAATTCTACATAGAACCCAAAACTGGAATTATTAAAGCTGTGAAAAGTTTTGATCGTGAGACTGACAATGCGACATACACGTTTCGTGTGATAGTGAAGGATAATGGTGACCCAGTGTTGAATGACACGGCCATGGTTAGGCTGATCATCATGGATGTTAACGACAACGCACCCAAGTTTGTGGGAGATAGCTACTCTATGTCTGTGTTTGAGAATACCAACGCTAGTGAGTCTATAGGTCAGATTGTAGCACGGGACCCTGATGAAGGGGACAATGGAAAAGTCTCCTTCATGATACCCAGAAACTATTCTTCATATCCATTCAATATCCTAGATGATGGAACTATGATCACAACAAAAGTTCTTGACCATGAAGATCAGAGTCAGTATTCATTAATCGTTACAGCATTCGATCATGGTGACCCACCGATGCAGAGTAATATTCATGTATCTGTGATTGTTAAAGATAAAAACGATAATGCACCAATCATAGACTTTCCTGGAGACGAGAATTACACTGTAGATGTGCCTAACTCAGCTGCTGTTAACCAGACACTCACCAGGATCCTGGCTCACGATGCGGACGCCACAAACAACAAGCGACTATCGTACAGTATCGTATCTGGTAACGATGAGGACATGTTCTGGATTAACGAGCGTTCTGGTGATATATATCTGAAGAAGAAGGTGGGAGATGTGATGCACTATATTCTCACTATCTCTGCTAGGGACAATGGTGACAATAACCAATATGAAACAAGTGCTACACTACATATCAAATTCTTCATCGCTAATGAGGGAGGGGCCTCCTCAGAAACTGCATCTGCTGGGTCCAAAAATGTCCTCATTGCCGTCATCATTTCTTGTGTAACTTTCGTGTTGTCTGTAGCTCTGATCTGTGTTATTGGCATGATTTGTAAGAAGGACAGACAGAGAAGGAGACTTTATAGTCACAAACAAAATGATCAGCTCAAAATAATGGATTCAAATCATCGTAACAGTAACAGATCAAGCTCGTCCAAGGGATCTCAGGATAAAATGCTGTACCCAGAACACGGTTATAGCGATGGTTTTTACCAGCCGAAGAAGAAGGGTAAAGAAGTGAGTTTTTCGTTTGACGACGAGCAAGATACGGGGATATCGATGAGCACGAGTGGTGGTCAGTTTGATCGAGTGTCGACGTTCAAGTCTCCCTCACCAGAACCTTCAATACAGGTGGGTTGTGATTTTTTCTCCTTATTAGGTAGTCTGCAAACAATTCTACATAAATTGTGGTTAGAGGCAAAGAAACTTGGTTAACCCATTACTAGATGACAAAATTTTAGACTGTTCGAATTTTTTAAAAAAATTTGCAAACAAAAATTTCAAGTTGATAAAATTTCAAAAATCTTTTCATTTTTAGTTAGAAAACATTGTGGAAAATGAAGAAACTGCTTTTCATAAAGCTCAAGCAATTTCTTCATTTTCCACAATGTTTTCCTAAACATTTTCTTGTGGGAGAGTCAAAAGAAATCACTTTGCAGTAATGGGTTAAAATGCCTCAAAGTTGAAATTAAATGTCTCTTAAGTTAAAATTAAAGTCAAGGTCATTTTCCTAAAGTGACCGTCCATTGACTGACATACAATACTTCATCAGCTACAACTGTCAGGTTTAAATTCTTCTTAAAACTATAATTTGGGGGAATTTTAATTCAAAAATCAGTTGAAGCGCAAGAAAACAAAACAACTTTGACAAAGACAGTGGCATATGTTTTATTTTGTCATTTATTTAGAATCACTATTATTTATTTACATTGAAAACTTGAGATATCACCTGCTTCAGAGGGTTTTGAGAAAATCAGAATTTTTTTTCAATTTCTTTTGTAAAGCAATGTGATTTAATTAGATTTTTTTGTTGCTTTTCTAAAAACTAAGAACTTTTTTTTTGTTGAAAATCATGATAACATCAAGAATTTACAGCCACTGCATTTAATCCTTTCCCAAACAAGACCTGGTTTTGACGTCCCTAATAGAAAAGGCTTGGGAAAACATTGAAACAAAAGAAGAAACTGCTGATAACCAGCAGTTTCTCCTTTTGTCTCAATATTTTCTATGCCATATTTTACACAAATTCTATCTTTAATACCTTCCATTTTTTGCAGTTTTTGAAGTGGATCACCCTAAACTTTTGACGTTTGGGAAAGGGTTAAATGACTCTAGCAGATGTAACTAAAAGTAGTGAAAAATACAAATTGATCCATTCACACTTTCAATATTCTTGAAAAAACGGATCTCTAAATGGACCAAATTATAGAATTACAGTATGTATATAAATGTTTATGTCTTTCAACTTAATGTCATGGTGTTAAAGTCATTTATATAAGTTCAGACTGACCAAATATTTGCTTGTTATTGTTAGTCTGTAAAATTAATGAGAGTTTGACTGTGCCATTTTGATAGGGCTTCTGTTATACATGATGAAAGGTTGTAGATAACTTATCAATTTTGATTGAAATTATTGTAACCGAAAGTCGTTATGGAGGACGTAGACCACAACGCTTTCCAACTGGTTGACATTGAAGGCTCTTGAAGTAAGAAAAACATTTTCGCTTTTCATCAAAAACCTTGTAACTGCAGCTTAAAACAAGCTGCAGTTACGAGGTTTTTGTTGAAAAGAAGAGGCATATAAACCAGATAAAAGCCATTATAGACCAACATGGATCCTAATCAGTCTGCATATATACACATTCCGATCAAGTTCCATGTTGTTTTTAACAGATACTTCATAACCTGTAGCAATTATTGTATCAGAGATATATGGATCCTTATCTGAATGCTTGTGCAAACCTGGGCCCCGTTTTACTAATGATCTTACCATCATGTTGTTGTGTAAACAGTGTAACAAGGCATCTGATTGCACGAAAAATCGGATTAGGCCAATCAGGTTTGTTGTTACAAGTAATTACGCAATAAATAATCGTAAGTTCGTTAGTAAAACGGGGCCCTGGTCTGGAAACTTAGTGGGCTCAAATGATGTAAAGGCCCCATAAACTTTTAATGTGAATGTACTTAAATTTTACTTTTGTATCCACAGAGTGACAACATGTATAAACAACAATCACCTCGAGTAGAAACACCACCACCCAAACCAGAGCGAAGTGATGATAAAAAACAGCGGGAAATATATAGAATGACATCATTAAAGGTGCACCAGGCGCTGATAAAAAACAACAACAACAATAACAAACCATGGCCACAACCTGCAAACGATGAGGTTTGTATTGCTAGACATCCTTAAAAAGCAGCTCTTGGATTTAACCCTTTACCAGATTGCAAAACTTTAGACTGGCCCAAATTCAAAGAAGTTGCAGACAACAATTTAAATTATTTTGGTTCTTTTTGGTGGAAAAAAAAAAATAGTGGGAAATGAAGAAATTGCTTGTCACAATCAATTTCTTCATTTCCCACAATTATTTTCAAAGCCTTTACCTTGTTGGGTGTCAAAAAGTGACATCATTATGGAAATGGGTTGAATATATAAATGATGGTGCAACAGAAAATAATGAGTTTTAACTAATGAGTTTTTTTAATTCTCTAAAACAGTACTGAACTGAATTCTGACAAAATGACATTCAGTGCAAAATCCTCTTTTGACCCAGGGTCTGACCTGTTGAATTTCAAATTTGAGTTTGTTTACAAAGTTTCCGAAAATTTTATTACTCAAAGTGTTAAAGGCTCAATTACGAGAAACCCATCAAGGTCTCATCCCATTGGTTAAGTGATATCAAGATCACCAATTTTTTCCTTTTTCACAGGGCTGTATAAATCTTTGTTCAAATATTGTGTAACAACGAAATCCTTTAGGTCAATAGTTAATTTATTTAGATGGCCACCATTACAAGAAGAGAGAGTGGCCAATGTTTTATTAGCGATCTAGGAGCATTCAAGGTGTGAGATTTTAAACAGAGTAAATTGTTGACATAAGATTGTTATGAAGTAGTTTAAAATTGTGGGACTGGCATTATTATGGGTGCTCTATATAACAACATTAGGAAAATTAATCTCTTCCAATTGGTTTAGTATGGTCAATGTTTTCCTAAAGAATAAAACCTTTGTTATTTGATACTAAAGCGCCAGATTCTTTAATTGAAGTTTTGTAGTTTCTTCAAGCTTGTATGATAAGTCTATGTCTAGACTGCCATGAATTGTATTTTGTAAATGACTGAGGCCATTGCAATGATGCTTTGACATGTTCCAACTCGAGTGGTAGGGATTTTTTTAGGGTCTGATTGAAAAACAAGACGGTAAAATTATTTCTTATACTGTGACTAAATATTTTGCATTGCTCATGGATTGCAATTTGAATAAGATGGCAACTTCCAAAAACACAAATATGAAAAAATGTGTATAAATTGTTTCAAGTTGATTGCAATTCAGTTTTACTTTGAAAAAAGAAAATAAAAAAATAAATGAATAATTGGAATAAAAAAGTGAAAGTGTAAGCTCTAAAAATGAACAGTTTTTCTTCCTAGATGCTATAAAAATGATCCTTAAATAAAAGATTTGTGGAGGTGAAATGAATTATTATCTTGTGCACAAATCTGCATTTGTTCCCTGGCCTCCCATATATCCTTTCCCTAATGACAAAATTTGAATCATAAATTGAAAAGAAGTGTCATAGACACCAAAGTGAATGTAATTTAACAGAAATTTTGACTATCATTATAAGTATACCTTACACCGAAAGAAAAGTTAAAAATACTTTTAGATTTACATGTATTGAACATTTTCTTCATTTCTGCCATTGTTTTCTTGAATTTTTTCTTATTGGAGATTTTTAAACTAGGTATTGGTGCAAAAAGAGTTATTGAACAAATCAAAGCAATATTGATCCAATTCGAGTGGAAAACAAATACCATTTCTGTAAATTGCGTAACCACTTAAAAGCCGTCTGTGACAGTTCCTTTATTTACATTTACAAAGTAGTTTTATATTTCAATAAAACATGAAAGATATCCGTTTATTAAAACCCTGTAAATCCCTATCCTTTCATATTAAGAAAATCTGAAGATAAAAAAATATTTTGAAAACACATCTCCTTTTTAGTCATTTTGCTGATTTTAGAGTATAATTATTTCTTTATCACCACATGACAAAATGTATTCACTAGAGTTTGATGAAAAAAAAAATAGCATGCTGCGTTCGCTAAATCATTTGAATCCATAACACTGGTTTCTTTGATACCAAACTTTACAGATTAAAGTTGTGTGAAATTCTTATGAACATTTTAACTGCAGGAGTGAGCAAAAATATCAAATGAATTTGATGCTTTACAAATTGAGAAAAGAAAACTTTGGTATCATTGGACTGAATTAACCCTTTCCCAAACAAGACCTGGTTTTGACGTCCCTGGCAGAAAAAACTTGGGAAAACATTGAGATAATCAGCAGTTTCTGCTTTTGTCTCAATATTTTCTGTGATATTTTGTACACAAATCCGATCTTTTTCAACATCCATTTTGTCATCTCCAGAAGATTTGAATTGTACCATTCTAAAATTTTGCTGTTTGGGAAAGGGTTAAAATTGTCAAATAATATTTTGCTTTATGGAATATAAATGTTGATTTATACAATGCCATATAATAAAGACTGAGTCCTTCATGAATGTTGTCGCTTTTATTAAAAAATCTTGTAACTGCAGCTTATTTTAAGGTTCTGGAACCATAATTCGTCGGTGCTATGACAAAATGGCGTAACAAATTAGTTACGCAATTTTGTCAATTTTTTTTTATAAATGCTTTCTACTAAGTATGTAGGAGCGCATATCCTGTCAAAACGGCGTTTTTCTACACCTATTAGAACCCTTTAAATTATCATGTGACAAAATTGCGTAACTCGATTTAGCTGACAAAAATGCGTTATACGTAGACAAATTTACACGAGAGTAATATTGAGTTACGCAATTTTGCCGGCATATTTTTTAACATTTTTTAAAACGGCAAAAACGTTTTTGGCTCTCCTGAAAAAAATGGTTTTCGAGCAAAATTTCTATTACGCCATTTTGTCATAGCACCGACGAATTGCTGTAATCTGACAATAATTTAGCTACAATACAAATATAACCGATATTGTTTAAAATCACATATCAATTATATTTATGTCAAAACTCAAAATAACATGTTAAGATGTGAATGGTAAATAATCAGTTAAACTTTCTGACTTGAATATGATGTATTATCTCCCTTAGTTATGTAAATTTTAGTGGATTATCTGCCCTTGAATTGCCAAAAAATCCGTTTTCTCAAAATTTTGAGGGTAAAAATACTATATTTTTGTATGTAATGGAGCGAAATAATAATTGTCAATTTTCTACTGTTTTAATTTTTCGGAATTATCCTTAGTTTTAAAAACATTCACGAAATAGATATTTTCCCATAGACATCAATGCAAACTTCAATGCTAGTTATCTGCCCTTGGATTCACACAATTCAAAATGTAAAACGGTGAAACATTTTCATTTATTAATGTCTACAACATATCCAAATTTCATGGAAATCTATCTACTAGAAGTGCTTCTACCAATTACACCCATTATGGGTCCAGAATGTTAAGCTGCAGTTACATGGTTTTCGATGAAAAGCAACAATATGTATATCATATTGACAAGAAGATTTGTAAAATCAATTTCATAGTAGATTTATTTCTAAATTTTATTTCGAATGAGAAATAAAGATAATTGACATACCAGAGTAAATTTTGAACAGATGGTCAAAGTAAATTTTAGATACCTAAATTTAACCCTGCATCGTCTCAAGGCCTAAACATCAAATTATATACAATGAAGCGAGTAACAGTATCTGATATCTATTAGTTTAAATGGGCCAGGGGACACCCACCAATCAATGATGTTTTTGAGAAAATTACAGATTCTGCATGGACAAATTAGAGACAATGATACCTGTACCTCTAAATACCTCCATGCACCTTTATTAACCTTTGGACACCTGCTTCTAACTCAAAAATCTGTTTGAAATTGTTTAGAAATGACAAAAAAATGTGTCATTCATTAGTAATACATGTATGTTAATTAAAAACTGTTTTGAGGAGGAAGAAAAGTGAAAAATGTGTTGAGGAAATGAAAGCAATTTGGCTCTCAAACTTATTTGATTCTTTTTCACATCATACTTAGTAAGGTAATATAAAGCAGTATTTTCCCAATGAAATTGCTGAAACCTTCCGAAATTAAACATGAGATTGTACAAGTATAGAAAAAGATACAAAAGAGCCATTATGCACATTGGAAATTGTAACACTGATGCATTGGGTTATAAACCACAGAACATGCAATAATTATGACTTGTGTCTTGATAATTTTTGTTCCATGTTTTATTGTGTAAATTGTCACTTTTCAAGGAAAACCTCGTATCTGCAGCTTAAAACAAGCTGCAGATACGAGGTTTTGTTGAAAAGCAGTGATATGTTTGTCCCCTCAACAGGATGGATTCTGGACGTTCCCCAGACGGACATCTAAATCGCAAAGTGTCACCACATTTAAACCAGGTAGAAAATCTGCACAGGAGAATCCATGTTGCTTTATGTGTTGATTTATGGTTGAGGAAAGAAAACTGCACTATTCCTATGTTCTTTTCTGCTTTTCATGTTTCTTGGCCATTTCAGGAACTTAATAAGACTGTGAAATCCAGTTTTCATCCAGTTTCGTGTCATTGAAAAAGATTGTCTTATATAGATTTGAATAAATCTGTGTTCTGTGTTTAGACTAGAATATTTTGCCTTAGAATAGTTCATCATGATTGAATACTTGTGTCTATGCTCCTTTTACTATGATACTTGTTTGTCTTTACATAACTTCTGCACTGATTTCGCACCTTTCAGATCTGCATTTTCTGGCAAATCTGTAAGATCAATTCTAGATAGAATCATTCTGTTGCATATGAATTTTAGAAAAATGTGAATTCATTTTAGAATTATTTGTTTTCTATCAAACTCATCAAAACTGATCATGGTCCTCTGCTATTATGTTTTTGACCTTTCTCTGTCCTCATTACATTGAATGCAGCATTAAAATCCATTCAAACAATCAACCAAACCTGATCAGGGTTTTCGTAATTATTTGTTGTACATGAACACTATTTTCTGAATCTCTGTGTCATTGATAACAAAGTTGAAGGTTGTTTGCGAGGACTTGATATTAAACAGAAGTCAATAAACAGTAGACTGTTAGTTAATTAATTTATAATCTCTCATGAATATTGACATGAGGATGCATATTGAAATTTTTGTCCTTAAAACTTTTCCCATACAATCCCAGACTTGGACAATTTCCCCAATAGCAAATTGTGAAATGTCGCTTTAAGGCTTTCAATGTAGACAAGTCAAATATTTGTTGTCATATCAGAAAGGATTCACTGTAACATCTCATAGTGTTTTCAACTAGCTTTGATCCATTATCAGACATCATTTTAAAATAATTTCAGACTTACAGGTGTTTTAACTTTAAGGTAGTTCACCCCTAAAATAAAAATAAAATCCTGGCAATGTCGAAATCATTCAGGCGTCGTTGTAAACATTCGGCGGTGGAATGTTCCACCACCTAATGTTTATGAATAGGTTCGAATATGTAGCCAATGTCGCCCGAATAATTCCAATGTCGCATGTATCTCATTAGGGGTGGTCTACCTTATAGAAGATGCACTGCAATGGTTTCTCATTGAAATTTGTGTTGGCTGTTCAAAAACATAGCTATTCACTAGCCTTTATTTCTTTTCTCTGCATGTTTTTAAAGATATTTCTTGCAGAGTTGTCCTGTTGAAACAATTATTAACACTACTTCCTTTCACTTTCATTTGACGCGTCTTGAAATCTTGCAACAGTTACTGGCTAAAAGGTGGCAATAAATCAAGCTTTCATTTTCAGCACTCTTTCCAGTTGATATTTGGGTAACAGGATTGACTGCTGTGCACTCCTTTGATGTGCTGTGTTTGATTTTTGAGTCTTTGCACATTTTCAGACGACGAGCAAACCATACATTGGATTGACTATGAGGAATCATTTGGACGACTGTCACAGCGAGACATCAGGGGAGACTACTACGAGTGACTCGGGCCGCGGAGGGAGCGAGGAAGATATTCGTAGTAATATGACCGGGTCTCACGAAGCAGGTATAATGGGAGATAATTCATCCTGATTGAGTCTACAGTTTTATCGTATCAAAAAATTAAAAGCTTGGGAAAACATTGTGGCAAAAGAAGAAATTTCTTCCTTTGCCCGAGTATTGGCTGTGCAGTGTGCTATAGTGTTAAGAATCCTCTAGTAACATATATTAAGTCATCTGCAGCAGCTTTCTAATTGGAAAAATGGAAATTTTTGCCATCTAGGAAACACTTAAATTTTTCAAAGAAAATATAACTTAATTTAAGATCTATTTCAATGCTATTGCAGAATGTGAAAAGGCTGGATGAGTTACAAGGTGGAAAACATTTTATGAAAAAGAGAAAAGCTTGCAGATAAGATTGTTTTCTTTGAATGCCCAAACTAGGGTTTGTTAGGAAAAATGTTAAAATGCTAACATGAATCATATGCAGGGAGATGACTTGTTTTGTTTGAAGTGTTGTTTTGCTTTGGTTGCTATTTTTCACTGGTTAACTGGTTTTCTTCTTCAAGCTACTCAAGGTGCACATCCAAATATTGTTCATCTTTCTGACAATTATGAATGTTGGCAAAGTACTATCCAAAAGTAATAAAAAGTTCTTAAAAATTTTGACCACATACACAAATTTGTTGACTTGACAAATTACAAACAAAATATGATTTATTTTAACCCCTTCGCTGCCAGAGATTTATTTCAAAATGGCTCCTTATTTGCCAAGACATTTCCAGGAAATTTAAAAAAAAAATAGTGTTTTCGTTAAAAATCAGCGTGAAATATATATATAATTCTTTATGAAAACCATATAAAACTTAGCAAAGTATTGTTTTCAATCTTTTAATCCACCATTTTAGTCTCATTTTCAGACATTTTTGCAAAAAACCTATTTGACGAAAAACGGGTATACCCGTCCCGGGGCACGCTGGCACCTTTTTTGCAGGACGGGTATACCCGTCCCGGGGCATCGAAAGGGTTAAACACAAAATTGTTGAACATTTTCTTTAAACAAATTTTTAAGATGTAATAAAAAGCAGGAGATAAGCTGTAGTATTAAAATCACAGAGAGAAAATTAGAAATGCTGTTTCTGTATATTCCTCTTTTATTTCCTCAATTTTGTTGTCTGTAACATCTTTTGAAATAGACCATCCTAAAATTTTGCCATTTTGGAAAGGGTTAATCTATTACCAGAGGACAGAATTTAGGACTGTTCCTATTTGAAATATGTCACTAATGATGATTTCAAGTTGATGAAATTTTGAAAATTGCTGCATTTTAGGTTAGAAATCATTGTGGATAATGAAGATTTCTTTATTTTCCACTATGTTTTCAAAAGCTATCACCTTGTAGGATGTCAAAATGGGTTAACCCTTTCCCAAACGATAATAATTCAAGGTGTTCGGAAATGAAAGATGCTGCAGACGACAAAATTAAGATTGAAAACAAATGGATTTGTGTAAAATATAGCATAGAAAATATTGAGGCAAAAGGAGAAACTGCTGGTTATCAGCAGTTTCTTCTTTTGCCTCAATGTTTTCCCAAGCCTTTTCTATTAGGGACGTCAAAACCAGGTGTTGTTTTGGAAAGGGTTAAATGGGAACATGTTTGTGTAATGTCAATGTTTTGCTCAAATACAATATTCTGTATTTTCAGATGAGTCTCGGAGCCCAAACACCTCCACGTCCCATCCATTCTACACGGCGGAGAGTCATCAACCAACGTTCTCATCATTCCGCGGAAATAGTGTTCATCGTAACGGACCCATTCTGTCCTCATTCCTCAACAAGGGACATAACTACAAAAACTCACATGAAAACAATTACCAGAATTCTTTCCCTTTAAATGACTTGTCAAGTCCAAGTGTAAAAAGTGCCAATGAAAAACATAAACACAGTGATATTGATTTACCGAACCTCGGCGAGTCTGCTACATTTACGCCAGGGTTCGGTTTGGGTTTAGGTAAACTAACAAACGATCCGTTATTACATGGATCACACCCTTCAAACTTAGACATTCATAACTCGCTGGAGAATGGTTCGATTACAGCAAGATCGCAAGACGATGATAACACGACAACAACGTCGGGCAGTTATACGATAAATGACTTACAGGATGAGTTGATGAATATTCAAGGTGATCAAATGTTCTATAAACCGGATACTTTTGTGTGATGTACTGATATGCAAATGATATGTGTCATAATATTAAGGATTTCAACCCATCATTATCTACAAAACACTTTGTCGAAGCACTTTGTGCCTCTATTGGTGGCATCCATGGCAACAAAAATTAACAAGAAATACCTTTTTCCATTTCTGGACGTCATCTGTGGCAATGTAAATTGACGAAGGAAACCCTCATCAATTTTCATTGCCACTGATGACTTCAGAAGTTGCACAAAGTGTTTCATAGATAATGATGAATGTAAAACCGTAAGAATAAAGAATTATTTGTTTGAAAAAGAGGGATTCCTAACTGCAGAATTTTACATGAAAATAGACTTTTGTGTTTGATAATTAGAAAAATATGCAAACATAAACAAAATACATATCAAAATTATTCATGTGTTGTGTCTTATATGAGGTGGAATCTGGAAAAATGGATTCAGATCAGATTGTATATAGTATATGTGCAAAGTCTGATCAAGATGGTGACCTATGTTGTTCTTAAGGTAGTCTACCCCAAATGAGATTTGCGCGATGTCGAAATTATTTGGGCAACATCGAAAACATTTGGCGGTGGACCTTTCCACCACCGAATGTTTACGACAGTGCCCAAATAAGTTCGGGTACGTAACGACGCCGCTCGAAAGAATCCGATGTTTTGTGAATTTCAAAATTACGGCATTATGGGTATTCTACCTTAATAGCTTCTTTTTACATATTTGACATATCCAGAATGAAAGTTATTGTTCATCATTTGTTATAAACCTAGCGGTCTCATAGAAAGTAACACATGGTCAGAGCAACAGATATGAGGGCGTGAAGACATTCTTAATTTGTTATGACAAATCCAAACCCTATGTTGTGGGTACTGAATCATCTCAATGAGATGATTCAAATGGGTACCCACAATATATGGTTTTATGAACATGAACAAAACAAAACAAAAGTTCTATTTTTCTGGTAAAGACTAGCTTTTAGGACACTGAAGCAAATACATTTGACCAGGATCTTGAAAAAGACCCTTATAGCATTTAGGAATACCACAGAATGAGACCATCTTGTGCCGAAGATAGTGGCATCTGGCATCTTTCCAGATTTAATTATTACAAGATTTGATGAACATTTTCGATAGCTTTACACTCATTTATTTTGATACGAGTTTGTTTTATCATTTAAAACATTGTTGAAAAATCTATGCAAATTTATTTGTCATCATCTTTGAAAAGATTATTATTGAATTGATAAGCAATAAGCTATAAACTTATCTAGATCTGTGCATAATTTTTTACTGGAGATTCTGTTTCCCAAACCCTTTTTTATAAGGGATGTCAAAACCTGGTCCTGTTTGCGAAAGGGCTAATTTTGCACTTATTTCATGTTAATTTCGCCTGATCTCAAAAATTTGATTAGCTTTGTTATTGTATGTGCTTATTATTTTTTTGTGATTTTAAGATAATTATTGCCTTACCAAAAGTTAAGACTGTAGATAACTTTCCGAAACCAAAAACTTGAAAACATTTAAACATTGTGAAGTTTTTAAAATGAGTATGAGTATTATTTTGTGTAGATCTATTGAAAGTAAAATTGGTAATGAAAGAGCATCTAAAAGAGCATATACTTATTATTATTTTGCCTTTGTCTATCAGTTTGTCTCTAAACAGGGTTGATTTTGCATGTCTGTAATATTTTGTTTATAATTTTATGTATTTTTGTTGTAGTGCTATTTGGATTGTCTTAAGAGTGTGGTCTGCAAGATTTTGTCACAATACTTTATAATCAGTTGAAAATTGTATCATGTTTCAACATGATTGATGAATGTCATGCAAAACATGTTTGATAAATCAAATTATTCTGTGGTCAGATGACATTTTTGCAGTTTCTTAACTCTGACTTAACCCATTTATTACCACACAGTGACACCCACAAGGCTTTGGAAAACATTGTGGAAAATGAATAAATTGCTTGTAACAATCAATTTCTTCTTTTTCCACAATGTTTGCTATCCAAATGACCAAAAAAATATGAAAGTTTGTGCACTTTAAAATGTCATGTGCGACATCTCTGAATTTGGACCAGTTTAAAATTTGGTGTTTGGTAATGGATTAACTGTTATAGTAGATATCTGTTTGCCTAATGACTAAATTATAGACTGATCCAAATTGAAAGGTGTGGCAGATAAAAAAAATACCAAAACTAATAATTTTTAGTAATGATGGGTATGCAAAGTATATTGAGGGGAATAGAGAAGTGCTGGCTATTGGCATGTCCTTCTTTAATGTTTTAAGAAACTTCTTCGTTGAAGATAGTGTTGATATGTGTATTATGTTGAGTATGTAAGTCACAAATGCATAAATTTTCTATTTTGTACATTTTTATTTTGTACATAAATTGTAATTATTTATCGATCTGCGAAAACCAAATTTATTTGTAATGCATATTTTAGCCAGGATCTGGGTAAAAGGGGCCTTTTTGAGCATTTTAGACCACTATGGATCCGGATCAGATTGTACCTGAGTGCATGCTGCATTACGATCAGAATGTGCATATGTGTGGGCTGATCTGGATCCATGTTCGTCCTAAACGTTTCAACCCTTTCCCAAACGGATATTTTAGACTGGTCTTAATTCCAAGATGTTGCTGACAACAATTTCATGTGAATGATTTTATATTTGTCATTTTGGGTTGAAAACATTGTTGGAAATGAAGAAATTGCTTGTCACAAGCAATTTCTTCATTTTCCACAATGTTTTCCAAAGCCTTTATCTAGTGGTGTGTCAAAAGGTGTCATTGTGTGGGAATGCTTTAATGGCCCCTTTCCCAGATCCTGGCATATTTTGTTTGTATATTGATGAAGATTTGTTGCTATGATAGAAAAAAATGAGAAAAAATCTTTCAAAAAAATAAATATTATTATGATACTATATTGGACTTGTTTGTTTTCGTTTTGTTCCTGGGCCTGATGGATCTGTCAATTTATCCCTTTCCAGGCAGCAAACATTTTGACTTCCAATTTGAGAGTTGATGCAGATGACAAAACGGATGTAGGTTACTTTCAATTAATATTTGTGTATACTGGTAATCACTGGTGGTGAACTGTGCCAAAGCATAGGACGTTTTTTCGCGATCATAGTATTCCGTCGGTGTTGTTATAAAATATCGTAACTATGGCTTCGATAAAGCCGTAGTTACGAGATTTTATAACAACACAGACGGTTTGTCAATACATATCCGTAAACCTGGTCTATTTTTAGAACAAATTCATTGTTATTAGAAAAACTATCCAATCAGATCTTTGAACTCACATTTAAACGCAAAATAGCTGAACCTTGTTGTAGCGAAAACGTCCCTAGCTTTGGCTGAGTTCACCACCAGTGGTAATATGGCACAGAAAATATTGAGGCTATGTAAGAGGAGCTAATTGTAAGCTTTTTATGCCTCCCATATCGAAAGATCAGGGGCATATTGTTTTACTTTTGTTTGTCTGTTTGACTATGTCTGTCAATTTGTCTGCCCATCTGTACAAAAAACTTAACATCTGCCAATGCAGGAGCATCCATGTTTTACAAACACATCTTGTTCTTCTTTTGTCTCAATGTTTTCACAATGTATTTATATAAGGTGCATCAAATGGTGCCGCTGTGTGGTTAACCCTTTCCCAAACAAAACCTGGTTTTGATGTCCATAATAGAAAAGGCTTGAGAAAACATTGAGGCAAAAGAAGAAACTGCTGATAACCAGCAGCTTCTCCTTTTGCCTCAATATTTCTTGGCTATTATCACACACAGTTTCAATCTACAGTAAAGGGACATAATTATTCGCCACCCTGCTGATTTTTGCATAAATTTTACGCATAGTTTAAGACTAAAACTGATGTTAAATCCTCATTTTCTCACACACCAACCAATATTTGATATTATTTAAAAGTATAACTCATTGCGGACAAACTCTGTGTAAAAACCTTTTTCAAATGGTTCAGAGACATGGTTGCTAGGCAACCTAAGAAAATCGGTGAAAATTTCTAATCAGTCTCCATAACATTGTTGCCATGGTAACAAAGGTTTCACTAAAGACATGATTTTATGAAAAATTGATCTACAATAGGTAAACTATTCAACTATTATGTTTGCTTCAATATCCATAAAGTTTCCTTTGAGAAACAAATGTTTGAAATTTTATTTTTATTGCAAAAATACCAAAAATGCAAAATTAACATAGGATTGAATGGAGCGTTGCATTTTTCTGTTGTAATTTGGTCAAATATAATTGTAGTACTTTGTAAGTAGCCATCCGATCTCATGAAAAATTTGTCACTTTTATATCAAGTATGTTGTGCATATTTTCATTTGCTTAGTTATCAAAAAAGTCACTATCTGTTGCCATGGCAACAGTTTAAGGATGATTGGCGGAAATTTTCACTGATTTTCTTATGTTGCCTAGCAACTGTGTCTTTCAGACATTCCAAAAGAAATTTCAGGCAGACTTTATCTGGTAATGTTTATACTTTTGAGTCATATCTATATTTTTCTGCCCAGTGAAAGAACAAAGGTTCTGTGACAGTTCTAGTCCAGAAAATCGCTCAATTTTTCAATGAAAAATAGGTGGGTGGCGAATAATTATGTCCCATGAGTGTATATCAACATTGATTTTGTCGTCTGCAGCAGCTTTTGAATTGAACCTGCCTAAAATTTTGTTGTTTGGGAAAGGGTTAAATATCAGGTCAGGGATTCTGCTCCTCGTGGGTTTCAGTTCTGGAAGGGCCCTTTCCCAAAGAAGACCTGGTTTTGATGTCCCTAGTAGAAATAGTGAAGGCAAACATGGAAAGAAAAGAGATAGCTTATCAGTAATCTCTCATATGCACAGACTAATCAGTCATGTTGTTCTCTAGTAGCTGCTTTCTGACCTGTGATAACTTCCAGATAGCAAAAAAGAAAGTAAAAGCACCTTTTTCCAGATCCTGGCTCAATTATATAAATGTACAGTCAACATCGGATAAGTCGAATTTCCGCTTAAGTTGAAGTTAATGATTGGTCCTGTCCTCTTCAATGGATTTCCAAATGTTTAAACAAAATAATTACAAAATAAATATAGCCATTGAAATTTAGTAGGAAAAGGAAAGAAATTTCTCGTCTTGAGCAAATTCTTTCCTTTTTCTACTATATTTCAATCATGAATGCACTTAATGAGCTTTTAGAATGGTCAAATTTCATTGAAATCGAAACAAAACAAAATCGGATGAATCGAACTCCGGATATGTTGAGATATTTTGACGGCCCCTCTGACTTCGACATAACAAGTGTCAACTGTATGGGTTACAGGGATGGAAACCCTCATGCAATCTATCATAGAGATAACTTTTCGAAGCAGGACCAAACCCCGGTTTCTCGAAAAAACATAAGTACGTTCTCAGGCTCAAATTTAAGCATGATACTCAAATCCAATGAAATCCATGTGAACTTCAATTGAATACCCTTCAATGTTGGAGAGTATATCATAGAAGTTTAGCATATACTCATGAGTATTTGGCTTTGGTGTCCTGAACAGAAAAATCTTAGTAAATATTTAATCAAAAGAAGAAGATATTGATAAATACACTCAGTTTCAATATTTTCTGTGCTACTTTGCATGCTAAGTCAGATAGGTAGCCAGACATAATGTCCTAATCAATCTGCACTTAACCCATTACCAGACGGCAAAATTTTAGACTTGTCCAAATTCTAAGATGTTGCAGACGACAATTTCAAGTGACCTTTTTGGTCTTTTTGTGTAGAAAACATTGTGGGAAATGAAGAAATTGCTTGTCACAAGCAATTTCTTCATTTTCCACAATGTTTTTGCAAAGCCATTATCTTTTGGGGAGTCAAAAAGAGTCATTGTGTGGTAATCCTGGGATAATGACTGGGTCCTATACATTTCACACTTTCCAGAATGTCCCTTTTAGCGTGACAGGTCACAATTTTATTATGTTAATCTTTGTCATCAAGGCTACTTTCTCTTTTTCTACAAGGCTGCAGCCAAAGCACAGTTGGTTGTGCGTCAATCTTAAGTTTCTGGGTTCCATCCCTGGCCACAGTTGGTTTAACCCTTTCCCAAACGACAAAATTTTAGGGTGATCCAATTCAAAGACTGCTACAAATGACAAAATGGATGTTATTAAAGATAGGATTTGTGTAAAATATGACATAGAAAATATTGAGACAAAAGGAGAAACTGCTGGTTATCAGCAGTTTCTTCTTTTGTTTCGATGTTTTCCTAAGCCTTTTCTATTAGGGACATCAAAACCAGGTCTTGTTTGGGAAAGGGTTAATATCCTTTCTGACTTGAAATTTTGCATTGTGTATATTTCGTAAAACTATGAGGAGGAGCAGCAGCTGCACAGACATTCAGAAAGGAAATCTCAATTATGAATAGTACTGATGAGAGAAACACTAGGAACCCATGGTTAGATGTTCTATCTGTCACAATATATAACTGTTCATACTGTTAAAAGAGGCGTCAACCCCTTTGCAAACCACCAAATTTTACAGTTGCTAAATCCTTTCCCAAACAAGACCTGGCCCCGGTTTCTCGAAAAAACTTAAGTACGTTTTCATGCTCAAATCTGAGCACCGTGCTCAAATTGCACGAAATCCACGTGAACTTCAATCGAATACCCTTCAACGTTGGAGAGTATCCCTTTGAAGTTGAGCATGTTCTCATGAGAATAAACTTAAGTTTTTCCGAGAAACCGGGGCCTGGTGTTGACGTCCCTAATAGATATGGCTTGGGAGAACATTGAGACAAAAGAAGAAACTGCTGATAACCAGCAGTTTCTCCTTTTGTCTCAATATTTTCTATGCTATATTTTACACAAATTCTATCTTGCTTCAATTTTGTCATTTGTGGCAGTTTTTGAAGTGGATCACGCTAAAATTTTGCCGTTTGGGAAAGGGTTGATTGAATGCTGCTGCAGCCGACAAAATTGATGCTTTTCTCCAATGTCTTTACTGCTTGTAAGGGACCAACGTCAAAACCAGTCTTGCTCAGGGAAGGGTTTTAATTAACCCTTTCCCAAACAAGACCTGATTTTGACGTCCCTAATAGGGAAGGCTTGAGAAAACATTGAAACAAAAGAAGAAACTGCTGATAACCAGCAGTTTCTCCTTTTGCCTCAATATTTTTATGTTATATTGTACACAAAATCAACCTTCAAATCAATGTTCATTTTGGTGTCTTAAGTAGCTTTTGAATTAGAACCCCCTTAAATTTTGCCGTTTGGGAAAGGGTTAAAAACACCATTCAGTCAGTCATTTTCTGTGTCCCTGGTGGTGTAAGGGAGACAACCCAATGTAAATCCTTTCCATATTTTTTATTACATGCCTTCAGTTTCTGTTCCGTTTCGTTAGTTAAAACTGATAGCAAATGGTTGTACCTGATGTCAGTGTTCTATTTCTTGCAATTTTAACTACGTATTGTCTACCGATCTCTAAAAGAAACTGCAAAAATGTGCACCGGATAACGTTGTAGTAAAATGAACTACGGAAAGCGGATCGCCCTCAATCCGCGATCGTCAACAATCACTGACAGGTAAGAAGTGACCGTTTTTCACAAGTCTTTCCAGGTCATTTGCACCCAGAACCGCGTTTTTTAAGACCACAATAAATGTCAGACTAGGTAAATCAGAGCCCTTTATTACAGAAATCACTTGTTGATTGTATCAAGTAAGTTGTCATGTTCTTGTTACAATCCAATACAGTACTGTACCTCAGTAAAGCTGGCCCATTTAGCCGTCACATTCAATGTCCCAGTTTTAATGACACCATCTCCTTAAAACACAAAACTGTAACACTGTTTCGGAAGAGTGGGGACACAATCCCTTCTCTCTATTAGAATCTCTAACCTAAATGCAAGGACACAATCGATTTGGCATTTTCAAAATTCAAGCAAAATCCAGGAAGTGCTTCCAGGCCCTGGTTTCTGGAAAACTTGTGAGTTCATGCTCAACTTCAATTGAATACCAATCAACATTGATTGTTACTGTATAGCAGGTTATTTTCACGGGACAAAAATTTCGCATAAACAACAGCGTTTTATGTAAGCGGTGTTAATATTTCAAAGAAACAAAGGCCGACTTTGATTGGCAATGGCTCGCGCCATCGCTCGCGCCATCGCCCCAACCGAACACCAATAGTGCGAGCTATTGACGTCATTTCCGTAGCTATAGCTCCAATGGAACAGCAATGGCCCAAGCTATAGTCCGACCACCGGAAAAAGTATGGTCGGACCATGGCTCCATTACGTCATTCGGAACTCCTGGGATAAACAGCGGACCAATCAGTGTCTAGTAAACAAAGGTTTTGATTGGCTGATGTTGACACAAAATCGGGCAGTGAGTATAATAGATAGTACAGCGCTGGTTCCCAACGATTGCGCGAGCCATTGCCAATCGAAGTCGGCCTAAGATCAGCGCGAAAAAATGACCCCAATGTAAAAGATATAAGGCAAAGGAATAATCATAAGTTGAACCAAACAGGCGTTAATTTTGTTATGTGTAGCAATTGGGCGATGGAAGAAAAACTTGAAAAAGGTAACGCTATTTAATTTGTATTGAAATTTAAATCATAAATCCAGAGACACTCTTTGTAAATAGGTGGGAATTTATCGTTTCAAAACTGTGAAACCTCTTGTGTCTTTAAACAAACACTGCAGTTTGTGATAGGCACACTTATTAACACCTGCTCGAACAATACCTGTTTTTTTTTTAAAAAATAGCTTTGGAAAACAATGAGTAAAAAGGAGAATATATCGGAATAACTACAGATATATTTCATGCAGAATGCCGAGATTGCATGTATCGACCAGTGACCAATGTATTTTGTTAGCGGTGTTTATAATTAGCACTTTTTGTTTTCCGAAAAATAGCTAAAATTAAACACCCGCGAACAATATCGGCTACAGTACAGTATTCAATTGAAGTTCACATGGATATTGTGTGATTTGAGCACGGTGCTCAGATTTGAGTCTGAGAACGTACTTAAGTTTTTTTTCGAGAAACCGGGGCCAGATCAGCCAGACAAGTCAAGTCACCTATCAGTATTATTGACAGAATATATCATTTATATGTGAATGAAATGTTCAAATTTAAAGTATTATCTTTCAGTTTTGGAAAAGTTTTTTTTCTTCCGCTTTAAAACCTTCCAAAAATGAGATACAAGGTTGTGCATTAACATTGACGAATTAGTAAAAAAAGCATGATCCTTGATTGAACATTCAAGTTAACCCTTTCACAAACAAGACCGGGTTTTGACGTCCCTAAGAGAATAGGCTTGGGAAAACATTGAGGCAAAAGAAGAAAGTGCTGAAAATCAGCACTTTCTCCTTTTGCCTCAATATTTACTGGGCTAAGTTGTCCACAAATTTTGTCTTTATTGGTGTTCATTTTGTCATCTTCAGCAGCTTTTGATTTGGATCAGTCCTAAATTTTGCTGTTTGGGAAAGGGTTAAAACATTGTGCGCTATGGAAAACGCTGTGACATGTTCTGGTACATGTACTAGTACCTGGAAAAATTGAATGAAAAAGAGTTATTGCTGCTAGTGCTGGTATTTAGAATGATCAATTTTCTTTTCTCTCGTTAAAACCTATTATTGTTGTTCAAACAGGAAAGAGTCAGAGAACATTACTCAGCCTCTTGACTTCATTCATATGTTGATGACTCAAATTTTGTCATTTTTTCTCCCTAAGAATATCAGTCAAGGGGTTCAAAACACTAGTTTAAATAATTTTTTTAACCTATTAACCTATTCTCAAAATAGAATTTGTTCTGATTATAGTGATATCTTTAAGACCTAAGACAGAATGCTTGGGAAAGCATTGTGGTTTGATATTCGGCTGCAATGAATATCCTTTCTGACACTTTGTTTCGATTATCCTGAACCTAAGTGGGATTAGCAGCTGGAGGCTTGGAAAGTATGTTATGGTAGCACTGGTATGAGAAACAACAAGAAAGCCATGGTTAGGTGCTACAAGCACCACTACATGCCTGAAATACTGTATAAAATGGCATTAACCCCAATAAGCCTTACCCATAGTATACAAGACCTGGTTTTGATATTCATTTTAAGAAAAGGCTTTGGAAAAGATTGGCCAAAAATGTTGATAAACAACATTTAATTTTGCTTCTTCAGCCTCAATATATTCTGTGCTGTATTTTTCACAAATCCAATCAACAACAACAATGTAGTCCTCTGCAACGCCAACACAGTTCAAGTTTGACCACCTTAAAAGTTTGTCATTTAGGAAAGGGTTAGATCATTCAATCTTACAGCTAGAGATGTTGCATTTATGAATAGTCATGATAATGTGCCGCTAATTGTGACAATAATAACAGAGTTCAACTTCAGAGAGAGTGGTGGCTTTTCAAAATGCAATATTTCATTTATTATCCATCAAACCCTATATTGTGGGTACTCATTGGAATCGTCTCATTGAGGCGATTCAAATGAGTACCCACAACATGGGGTTTGAATTGAAATAACAAAGTTAGCATGTCATCAATGCTGCATATTTGTAGCTCTGAATGACATATTGACCTGGTTCAAAGCATGCAAATGTAGACTGTTTGATTGATGAAGTAAGCGGGGAAGAAATAAAATTTTGACAGGATGATTAACCCTTTCACAAACAATAGAAATTGTTAGGTTGTTCTAAGCTTCAAAATGGATCTTGATAAAGAAAGTATAGGTATCCTTTCTGACATTTTTCTCCCATCAATGGTTGGATATTCGAGAATCTCTGAGGGCCAGCAGCTGGTGACTTGGACAGGATGATGTGGTAGTACTTGGAGAGAAACAACAGGAATTCATCGATAGATGTGCCAGTCTGCGCAATATGACCATTTCCTTTCAGAATCAATCAATTAATGATAAATTAACCCACTTTCACATGATGATGCCTTTTCACACATCACAAGATAAAGGCTTTTCAAATTCATGTGGAAAACCAAGAAATTGTTTGTGACATAAGCAATTTCTTCATTTCCAACAATGCTTTCTATCTAGAAATATCCACAAAATGTCAAATGTAAAATTTCTTTACTTGAAATTAACAATTAGCAACATTTTTAAATTTGCACAAATCTAAAATTTTGGTTGTACATGATTGTAGGAGGTTAAGATCAATTAGATGCTGATCCCATTACCAGATGGCAAAATTGTAGAGCGGTCCATTTCCAAAGATGTACTTGCAGGGGGCAATAATAAATGGTGAATGGAATTATACATTTTTTTTGGTCTTCCTGGGTAGTAAACATCATGGTAATTGGAGAAATTGCTTGTCATGAACAATTTATCTATTTTTCACAGTGTTTTCCCATGCATGGGGCATTAAAAAGCATAATTATGTTGGAATGGAATAAATTTTTGTCAGATAAAGGGCTGAGGTGAATGGTCGGATGAGAAGTCCCCTACCTTCCGCTAAATTTTCCCAAGTCACTCGCTCAAAAACGTGAGAATTAACCCTTTCCCAAACGACAAAATTTTAGGGTGATCTACTTAAAAATTGCCACAAATGACAGTATGGATGTTATAAAAGATAGGATTTGTGTAAATTATGGCATAGAAAATATTGAGACAAAAGGAGAAACTGCTGGTTATCAGCAGTTTCTTCTTTTGTTTCAATGTTTTCCCAAGCCTTTTCTATTAGGGACGTCAAAACCAGGTCTTGTTTGGGAAAGGGTTAAAAGAAGGGTTAAATTTAGCTGCACCCTCCGATTTGTTCCCTTAGAAAGATATAAACTGCCAAAATATTGTTAGAGTCACATTTTCCATAGAACAGCATTGAATATGAATGCCTATCTCCGCAGACTTATGTAAGTTGAAATAAATCATTAAGAGATTTGCAAATAGGTGGGTATTGTATAATGGCTTTTTAAAATGCAATATTATTTTTTGTTCATCAAACCCATGTTGTGGGTACACATTGGAATTATCTCAGAAAGATGATTACAATGAGTACCAACAACATAATTTGAATTTAAAACAGCAAATTTAGAATACTTTTACGCCTTTTTATCTGTTGCTCTATATTATTGTAAGATTAATTATTTGATGAACAATTATTATTATATATAGGTTACATTAATTACATATCGCTTCCACAAAGCTTTATAGCTAACAATAAATGACCTGGAAGAGCATCTCTAGCTATTAGCTGGGGATGCTCTGCCAGGTCATTTATTGTAAGCTTTACAAAATGTTAATTTTGTTACTGCAATGATTGATACTAATGATTTCTGTCATTGTATAGACATGTTCAGAGATCTATATAGACAAGGGGATGTAATCATTAATTACCTTTAACCCATTACCACAATCATAATTGTAGCATTTTGATGCCCTTTGAGATAAAGGCTGTGGAAAACATCTTGGAAAATGAAGGAATTGCTTGTGGCAAAATTTGTAATTTTTTGGACTTGGAAAACATTGTGGGAAAAGAAGACATGATTGCTTGTCAGAATCATTTTCTTCATTTTCCGCATTGTTTGCCAAAGCCTTTCTCTTGAGGAGAGTAAAAAAAGCATCAATTTGTGGGATTGGGTTAAAGCTTTAGTTATGACGAGGTTTTTGAAGAAAGCTTCAATATGTAAATTGTATTTAAAGCAGTCTTGCACATATCTTAACAAATGTTAAGAATTTAGTATGATATGATCACTGGGGCAATAAAAGAATTATGCGATAAATATGTTATTTGCATGGTATTATTTTGTTACTTCACCTGAGCACATAGTGCTCGAGGTGAGTAATTGTAGAAACTTTTTGTCTGTGATCCATCCGTCTGTATACCTTCAACTAGATGGTCACACTCTACCATTGTAAGCAAATCAAACTTGGTTAAAACAAGTATGATTATAAGTTCTCTTGGATCTGACAGTCCTGAGTTATCTGTCCTTGAATGTCAAAATTAGTCTATATTGACCTTGTTTACACTCTACAGTAGCTTCTACAATTATTGACCATTCAAGACAATTCTTTGACATGATATTGGCAATCATAAGATCTGGGATGATTATGATTTCCAAATCAATCGAAAAAGAAATTTCAGAGTTATGTACCCTAAAATTCCACAAAATTACCATTTTCGCTCATGTTATCTTGGTTCAGGTGAGCTATTTAGGACCATCATGGTCCTCTTGTATGAGATACTGGTATCTTATTACAGTGCTTCTGAAATATTTTGAAAATCTACTTGTCCACGGACAAGTCTTGATCCAAAATTGACTTGTCTGTATCAAAAATCAACTTGTCCGCACAAAACCCATATACTTTTCCATAGCTTCATTTGTTTATTGCATATCTATTATGACTGTCTAACTATTGTCTACAACAAAATTCATACATCTAACTATCAGAAATTACATTGTATGAAAAAATTGTGAGAAAAAGATAAAAATCATTTTTTATTAACTTCAGATTTTTCACTTGTCCACGGTCAACCTAGCTTTCAAAATCTGCTTGTCCGTACAGGTAAATGCCACTAAACGGACAAGTCGGACAACTCGGGCAACTTATTTCAGAAGCACTGCTTATTACATACATCACTTAACTGAGATAGGAAGAAAACACATTTCTTTAGCAATTTATGAGCTTGAAAGAGACTGAATGGTAATATTGACAATTTAGATATGATTATTATTTGTCACAAGAAATCGAGACAGTTCATGTGTTTGTTTAACCCTTTCCGAAACAAGACGGGGTTTTGACGTCCCTAATAGAAAAGGCTTGGGAAAATATTGAAACAAAATAAGAAACTGCTGATAACCAGCAGTTTCTCCTTTTGTCTCAATA
This sequence comes from Fragum sueziense, assembly GCA_963680895.1. Lineage (NCBI taxonomy): Eukaryota > Metazoa > Mollusca > Bivalvia > Cardiida > Cardiidae > Fragum > Fragum sueziense. Next base: position 20,810,132 of record OY804596.1, on the reverse strand, counting down.
TTTTCTGTGCCATATTTTACACAAATCCTATTTTTGATTACATCCATTTTGTCAATTGTAGCAGTTTTTGAACTGGATCACCCTAAAATTTTGTCGTTTGGGAAAGGGTTAAATGACAGAATACCAATGAAATACCTAAAAGTACAGTGTTGAAAGTAATGTGGTTCTAATTTAAGTTTAGAGGAAAGGAATCAAGTTTTGTCAAAGAAGTATCAATGAAGTTAAGAAAAAAGAGCAGGGGTGTGGTGTAAAGTACAAGTAGTGTCCATCATAAATTAGCACATAATAAAGCACACAACATTTTTGTGCCCAACAAACCAGAGGTCTGCCCAGATTTGGTTGTCTGGTTCTGGTAGCAACTTTACTACTTGTATCCCATGTTCGCAAGCCAAGGATTCTACCTCCATTTTGTTCCTTACGAAAGTTTGTAACAATTGACCAAAGGCCGGCTGTCAATCAAAACTATCGATAAGCTAATGGACGATCAGAAAAATGCCACAACCCCTTTGTTTGTTTTAAATTCTTAGTTGCATGTGATATTGTATCGATCTATCGACTGACAATCAAAACAATCGACATGCCAATGCCCCACCATTGTTTGTCTTAGATTCTGCGTTGGGTTGAGTGATGTATCGATTGGCGTTTGGTCAATTAGGGGTACAAGCATCTTTACAAGCTAAGGATTCCACCTCCACAAACGTCCGTAAGGAACAAAGTGGAGTTGAATCCTTGGCTTGCAAAGATGTTTGTACCCCTAATTCGGAACCCCTGCAGACAATCTCCTGTATCTGTTAACCCATTGCCACACAGTGACTTCTTTTGACTGCCCACAATATGATGGCTTTCGAAAACATCGTGGAAAATGAAGAAATTGCTTGTGACAAGCAATTTCTTCATTTACCACAATGTTTTCTATGTAAAAGACCAAAAAATTCAAAACTTCATTCACTTGAAATTGTCATCTGCATCATCTTTGAATTTGGACAAGTCTAAAATTTTGTGGTTTGGTAATGGTTTAAATGTATATGTTTTATATTTTCAGTGACAGTGCGTTTGGGGAGGACTATGATGATGATCCCCGCAGTCATAAGAAGGCCGTCGTTAAAGACAAGTAAGTTATGTCACAAGCAATTTCTTAATTTTCCAAAATATTTTTCAATTTCCCCTTTTTTTTGTGGGTGTCAAAAACATCAATAAGTGGGAATATGTTAATTATTTCCCAAACATTGAAATTTTATGCTGGTTTTAATTCAAAGGTGTAGCAAATGACAAGAGATATGTGAATATGAGCACTCTATATAAAAATTGTTTACTGCACAGCATTTAAAAAAATGAGACAAAAGTAGATTAAAGATTGTCAAATGTATCTTTTCTTTCAGTATTTCTCAAAGTTTGGTTTCACAGATCTTTTTTAACAAAAGGGTCAAATAGTTTGTTATTGTCAATTTGACATTGGTTGACCAGTAATAGTTTCCTCTTCTTTTATGAAATTATTTTTATAATGAAGATATAATTAGCTGTTAATTTTACCCTATGTGTTTTTTGTGTGTGCCAATTACATACACTAGGGAATTATTCAAATTCAGCATTAATTTTACTTGTGAGAAATAATGATATTCAATTCAATTCAATAGTTTATTCAAGTAATAAGTACAAAGTACTTTTTACGATATAGATAATAGAAAATTATAGATATTACCCACAAGTAAATGCTGAATTTTAAGAATTCTCTAAAATGAGCAAATGGCACAAGCAAAAAAGTGCTGATAAATAGGACTGGTTTACAGCAGATCCTCTTTCCTTATGTTTCAGACAAACTAGAAATCTTAGTGAGAAAAAGAGAAGAGACCAGTTCAATTTGCTGGTGAATGAACTGAGCACGATGGTTTCTCACACCTCCAGTAAAAAAATGGACAAATCCACTGTCCTCAAGTCAACTATAGCTTTCCTGAAAAACTATCAAGGTAGGGACTTAAACAAGCACTAGTTTAGACATCAAGAAAACCCACTACCTAACTGTAGCACCTTTTTACGCCCCACAAGATAAATGCTTTGGATAACATTGTAGAATATGAATTTCTTCATTTCCCACAATGTTTTATTTCCTAAAAGACTAAGATATGATAACTTTTATTTACTTGAAATTGCTGTCCTCAGCAACTGTTTTGAATTTGGACCAGAAATTCTGGACAAGTCTGAAATTTTGCCATCTGGTAATGATGAAATCTTTTCCTAGATGAAAAAAATGAGAGTGGTCAAAATTTGAAGGTGCTGCAGACAAGAAAATTGTATCAAAAGCAGAAATTGTATTGTTCCTATCATAGAAAATATTCAGGAAAAGGAGAAACTGCTGTTTATCAGCAATTTCTTCTTCTCTCTTAATGTTTTCTTAAACAAATTTTGAAAACACTGAAGAAATATAGGAATCCACTTTATCATGATCTACAAATCCTTTCAGTTTGAATTTATTATATCTTATTATGTTTAATACTTTTTTTTGAGAAGGTACTGTTTGCTTAGTAGGGATGACATCTTTATAGTCCTGTCAAATTCATTAAATTCATTAAAATGGTTAGAAAAAAATTTCTATTGAATATGGTAAATAAATAACGAGGACAAAGGAGAAAATGCTGGTAATTGTCCCCCTGTTTTGGGTGTGTTTCTTTTGATTGTTTTAACCATTAATAACTTTTGGACCATCAGTGGGGCTTTCATATATTTGAAATTACAAAATACAAGTTTATTCAGCCAAAATAAAATATCAGGGTGTTGTGTAAAAACAAAAACAAAAACCAACAAAAATTACTATAGATTGGACATTAACCTTTTCCCAAGCAAGATCAGGTTTAGACGTCCTCAAAAGAAAAAAATGAGCAAACATTGAGGCAAAAGAAGAAAATGCTGATCATCAGCATTTTCTCCTTTTGCCTTTTATGTAGACAAATTTTGTTGGTGGAAGCAGCTTTCAAATTGGGCCAGTCTAAAAGTGTTGTTTGGGAAAGGATTCCACAAACACAACTTGTTTGTTGTGAAATTCCATAACCCCATATTATCTGTGGCTCACTGTCAATATTTTTAGAGCTACAGATAAGAGGGAAATTACTTTTCAAACTGCAAATTATCTTTAAATTTTAATCTAAACCTATGTAGTGGGTACTCATTTGAATTGTCCCATTGAGACAAGATGATTCTAATGAATACTCACAACATATGTTTTTGATTTGCAATAACAGATTTAAGATGCATTGACCCCCCCCCCCCCCCCTCTTATCTCTTGCCTTGAAATTTAATTCCTGTTCTTTGTGAGGTGTTTATTTCATGTTGTTAAGGACTAGAAAATCATGCAACGATGCTTTGTCTTCTACGAGGAAATGTAATTAAATCAAGACAAGGAAATCATGGGAAAAAAAAACAACTTCTGTTTGTCATTGCCATTGTTTGCCCTTATTTCATGATAATTATTTTGAACATCAATCATCTATATTCTTGTACAGGGATATGAATTGGGATCCAGAAAAAGGACCTTTATGACATGATTTGTGAACATTTATAGGCAGTTACAACAGTTTCGCACTGAGCCATCAATATGTGCAGTCTGATCTGGATCCATATTGTTCTGTAATTGCTTCTTTATGACTAGAACTGTAAGAGATCTGCATGGAACCTGATCAGACTTATAAGGCATAGGTTGATCTTGGAACATCTTAAAGCATGGGCTGATCTGAATATATGGTGGTTTCAAATTTCACAATGGCCTTTTCCCCCAGATTGTGGCTCAAACATAATTAGCTTCAGAATTGCATCATAATCATGAACCCTTTGTTGTATTATTTGTCTAGAACATTTTAAGGCCTAGGCACTCTGCATCCACATTTAAAAGTATATTTTGGATATGGTCCTGCAGTGTTTTGGTTCAACTTGCACAATTATTGTAGGGTGAAAATTGAAGTGTTTTATTGATGTGTTTCAGAAACTACAACCCAGGCCCAGGTCCATGAAATAAAGGAAGACTGGAAACCTACATTCCTCACAAACGATGAGTTCATGCACCTTATGTTGGAGGTAAGCATAGCTTTTTCCAAGCAAGACCTGAATCAGCCCTGCGTTCAGTAGACAAACTGTTAGCTAACGTTACCAACATTCGCAACTTCTTTGACCCAAATTTGACAGAATTGACCGAGTATTCCGAATGAAACGGCTAACTGTTAGCTAACGTTTTGTCTTACTGAAGGCAGGGCTGATGTCCCTATTCGAAAAGGCAGAGGAAAACTTTTAGACAAAAGAAGAAAATGCTGATAACCAGCATTTTCTCCTTTTGTCTCAATTTTTTCTGGGATATATTGTACACAAGTCTTATCTTGGTCAATATCAATTTAGTCGTCTGAAGCATTATTCAAAATTATACCACTGTAGAATTTTGTTGTGTGGGATCTATCTGAAACACCCATAGCCCAGGCCCAGGTCCATGAAATAAAGGAAGACTGGAAACCTACATTCCTCACAAACGATGAGTTCATGCACCTTATGCTTGAGGTAAGCTTATCCTTTTTCCAAGCAAGACCTGAATTTGATGTCACTATTCTAAAAGGTTGAGGAAAACTTTGAGACAAAAGAAGAAAATGCTGATAACCAGCATTTTTATGCTCCCCAAAAAATTTCGGGGGAGCATATAGTCGCCACGCTGTCTGTCCGTCCATCCGTGTGTCCGTCCGTCCACAGCCAGATCTCAGCAACCCTTGGGCCAAATTCAATGAAACTTCACATGTGGACTCCCTTGGATAATCCCTAGGGACCTTTTTCTCTGTTTCTCAATTGGAGGCTTCGTCATGGAAAAAGGGGCCTTAATGTAAAAATTAGTTTTTCTCTAATTTCTCTTCATCTAATGGGCAGAATTTAATGAAATTTTGTAATTTTGTAATTTGTGAGATGTTCTAGATCATATTCTATAAATAATGTGTGTACAAAAAATCCGTCATGGGAAAAGGGGGCTTAATGTATGATAGCTTTTATTTTGTGACAAACACTTATTCGGGGAGCATAATCCGTCTGTGACGGCTCTTGTCTCCTTTTGTCTCAATTTTTTCTGGGATATATTGTACACAAGTCTTATCACGGTCAATATCAATTTAGTCGTCTGAAGCATTATTCAAAATTATACCACCGTAGAATTTTGTTGTTTGGGATCTATCTGAAACACCCATAGTCCAGGCCCAGGTCCATGAAATAAAGGAAGACTGGAAACCTACATTCCTCACAAACGATGAGTTCATGCATCTTATGCTTGAGTAGGGATGAGCACCGTTAGAATTTAACCGATTCCGATTCCTACTCGATTCTTTTTAATCGAATCCGATTCCTAACGATTCTGATTACTATTCGTCAAGGATTATTGTAGATGTATCATTACCCGCTTATTACATGTTTTAAAACATTATGGTCCTTATTTAAACATAAATGTATCCCAAGTAAAGTTTCTGCAATTGAATATCATGTTAACATAATTTTAGTTTGTAGACATAACAGATTATTTGTTTAAAAAACATATATTTGGATGGAAAAAAATCCTAAATGTTACCAAGAAAACTTGTAAGGGGTTAATGTATATGATGGGTATTATTCTCATGTTGCTGAATCTAAAGTTTTGTACAATTTATATTGATTTGGTGGTCATCTGATGGATACTAAGATAGCCATTTACATTTCAAACTTATTCTAGGCCTATACATGTTTCAGATAATGGATATTTTAGATATGCACATGTATATGTAATTATTCTGTTGTATTTGACTGGGCCCAAGCCACTAAATGTAACTGAGTCAGGGGTTCTTTTTATGGTTAGGGGAAGGGGCCCGGGCCCTTGATTTTGGGAAAAATGTGTCGAATGAGCTCTCATAGGGGAAAAATTTTCAGCATGTTCTTTTGCTTGAATACAGAAAGTGCTTCTAAATGTTTTAGAAATCAAAGAAGATAGATTTTGAAAGTAATCTATAAGCTTATAAACTGAAGATCTTTGGTTGTAAGCAAATATACTCCCATGGGAGAACGTTTTAAAGGTTAAAACAGTGATTTATGAGGGGAAAAATACAATTCAGGGGAAAAATGTCCAGAGGGGAAGGGACAGATATTCGGCCCCAATTTCTTAATAAAAAAAAACCTGTGAGTTAGCGCCAATAAAATATTGTATTGCATTGTATTTTTAAATATGCAAGTGATTTAATCACAGACATATTGAAAATAAGAAGAAAAAAAACTTTAAAAAAACTGTATTTAATAACGAATCTGGCTGTTTGTCAAAGCAGCAGACAAGTGACCACGTGCTCGTGTAAGTATGCCAAAACTCTCTTGTTATATACTCGTAAATATTGACCTGAACCCGAAGAATATGCAATGAGTAGAATTTTGTGAAATGGAAAAATCAAACTCGCCAGCAATCCTCACTGTCAATAGTTTCCATAGGCATTGTGACTTTGTATTCTGCACATGCTTCTCCTGTCAACATACATGTATATTGGAGAGTTATTATTCCGCATTACAATTATTCATTGCATATGCAATAGGTTCAGGTCAATATTTGCGGAGTATACCCTTTCCAAAACAAGACTTGATTCTGATGTCAATATCAATCATTGCTTTAGAAAACAAAGAGTAATTAAGGAAATATCCATTGCAAGAATGTTCTCCTTTCCCTTTGATTTTATTAAAAATGGCTAATTGTGTTCTGAGTTTTAATGACATTATCTGCATTTTTCATTCAATTAGGAGTCACTAGACTAATCCTTATTTTTGTCTTTGGGAAAGGGTAAAAGACCACGCGCTTCAACAGAGGGTACATCGGGTGACCAGAAATTACCCAAACACAAGATTTTAGATATAAAGATTTGACTAGATCCAGTCCAAAATTTTGTAGTTTGGCAAATGTTTAGAAAAACAACTTTGGAAATAAAAGGTGATCTGTTCAACTATTTGATTTAAAATGCAATCTGAATAATTATGAGAAATACATGTGTGTTAAATACCTTCTTTGTAGATCAAACCTATACCATCAGAAAAAAATCCAGTTAATCACATCAAAGATAGATCCAATATTGTGCACACTCGCTACTATAATTTCTTGATGTGAAAAGAGAAAAAAAGGTTCCCTTTGATCTTAGAGAAAACAGACCTCAGTGTGTGACATAAGCAGTGATGTCACATACTAGCAGTGACGTCACACTATTTGCCTTGTAAACAGCTGATTAAGCCCCAGTTACAGCGCTATAAATAGCGAAGTGTTCAACCTTTACCCAATAGAAATTGCAGGGCGCCCAGTAACCTATAAATACCTATAAATACCTATATTATCCTATATTTTTGGACCATACCTATAAAAACCTATAAATTCACCAATTTTGCCCCAAATACCTATAAATACCTATATTTTTGTGTCTTGGCTAAGCAAGTATTACGAAATTATAAATAGTTATGATTTAACCCTTGTCCTGCTGACTTTAAATTTTGTTTCAAACAAACAACCAATTCAAAAGACATAGCAATAACATAAGCTTAATTTTTTGCCATAATAGTGGAGTAGAAAGCAGGTAGTGTAGACTAAGGTCAGACTGCACGTCTGTGCAGGCTGATCTTAGTCTATACCGCCTGCCAAAGCTTTTGTCACAAACAGAAATTGACGTGAACAGCATGAGAGGGGTTAAAAGTAACTATTATAGGAATATATACAGTAGATTCAGCCAATTTCAATCTGAAGTGTCAGGGAAAGACAGGTCAAACATTATAATGATAATCATTGTTGAAGAAGCATGTCTGTATGTTTGTCATCTGTTACTGGTATTGACAATTTCATTTAGTGGATAAGTTTCCTTTATGAACGATAAAGTTCAATATTTATAATCTTATGTTAGCATTACTTATGGGCAAGTGATTTATGATTGATTTATATAGATGCACAGAATAATATCATACCTTTAAACATGACAGTTTGGCTTCTAACGTACAAAGCTAAGTGTGTCTTCCTGTCCTTAAGTTATCACATATTCTGTACCAGTCTTCTATTTAAGCTGGGAAGAATTATTAAAGAATAGAGAATGGTACCTTTTTTGGCACTCACTGTTAATTACTTAAGGCCAAATTTAGGTGAAATATTTTAATTTTCATCTTGCTGTCACAGAGACTGATTGAAATTTGAACATAAAGTTGCTTGTCTTATGTTTGTTAGAGAAACAGCCAAGATGTTTATTTTTGGCTCCCATTAGCAAAAAGTGCCAAGGGTGATAAGTTCGGACTGCTCACCTTTGTCATCAATCTGTCCATCTCTCTGTCAACAATTACACAAATCTCCCAATTCATATGGCCTTGCCCTAGAGTCTTGAAACTTTGTATTTACCATTATCCAGAGGCCAATTACCGAAATATTTTTAATTATTCTAGAATCATGAAAATTGGCCCTACATCATGTATGTTCTGGGGTACCATATTTCATATATGGACAAAGAAGGACAGTCTTCTGCTTCTGAATAATTTGGTTTGTGGCTATGAAACTGGTATGTAAATAGTCTTAATATGGCCCTCTACCAAAATACTTATTATTACAAATGTGGCACAATGAAAACTGACCCTATGTTGTGGGGTATCAGACAGAGAAGTAAATCTTGTACAATCTCATTCGCCATAACTTTTTTGCCTGGGGCTTTGAAACTTGATGTGTAGAATTGTCTCATGGCCCTCTATTAAAGTGACATTTCAGAATTTTTTGTCATAAATTTTACTTTTATTTTTATCTGAAAGAGCATATTTCCTTATGAAAATTCTGAAAATTTCAAGCCAAAATATTGGGCCGTTTACGAGAAATTTATATTTTTGTGTTAAAATTGAACAAATTGTTGTGGACAACAGTTCGGATTTATATGCAATTTATCGATTATGTCTCAACTTTAAATGTGTGTTTCTCGCGTATTGGCAACAACTTAAAAAAACTAATAGTATTTATACTCATTAGAATAACCAATCTTGGCATCAAGACATACTTTACAAAATTGAAATTGGAATGAAATGTCCCTTTAACCCTTTCCCAAACAAGACCTGGTTTTGACGTCCCTAATAGAAAAGGCTTGGGAAAACATTGAAACAAAAGAAGAAACTGCTGATAACCAGCAGTTTCTCCTTTTGTCTCAATATTTTCTGTGCTATATTTTACACAAATCCAATCTTTAATAACATCCATTTTGTCATTTGTGGCAGTTTTTGAAGTGGATCACTCTAGAATTTTGTCGTTTGGGAAAGGGTTAATAAGATTAAAATCATAGTGGTACAATTAAAATTGGCCCTTTGTGTTGGGGTATCAGACTTGATATAGAGACAAATGAGTAATTCTTTCTTCTACTCCTGAATCTTGAGACCTAGGGCTTTGAATTTGCTGTGTTGAATCATCTCATGGCCCTCTAACAATATCCTTCAAATTATTTTGGTACATTGAAATTTGGCCCCATGGATGTTGTGGGATATTAGATTTCATAAGAGGCATAGAAGTAAATTTTGCACAATCTTCTGCTCCTTTACTGTTTGGCCTAGGGCTTTGAAATATGGTGTGTAGAAATGTGTGATAGCCCCAGTTCCAAAGCATTTCAAAGTTTTTGGTTCTACAAAATTTGCCTTAATATGCTGTATGATATCAGCTATTGACGACTTAAATTTGGTGTGTATCTGATGCCCTCCATCAAAATATTTCAAAGTTTTGAGGTAGTATGAAATTTGACCCAATGTTGTTGGATATCAGATTTCATAATTGAGACAAAGAACTAAGTAGGAAATCTGGGGCAAACTTCCCCTGACAAATTATTTTGTCAGAGACCCTATGCTAGTATCTTGCATGTATCATGGCAGCATGAATCTGCCAAAATTCTTCAAATTGCCTTCCTGCAATGAAAATTGGCTGGAAGTTGTGAGTCTGGGATGAAACTGAAGATATCATATCAAAGCCTCAATGTTTTCTTAGGAGAGCAATATATGACCTTCTTGGCTTTCGTTTCCTGATATGTTTATGGTATTCTCTGAAACACCTTAGTCAAGTGCTACTAAATATCCAGGACAGAAAGTAATAGCTAGTGACTGCATTGTCTGTTTCCCCTTTTATACTAAAAAGAGAGAGAGAGAGAGAGAGATAGAGGTTGTTGGTGGAACGTTTAAAGTTTGAAGTAGTCTTTTCTTCGTAGTAAAGGCAACCTATATTATCCTATATTTCTGGCCAATAGATACCTATATTTTTGACACCGAAAGTCACTGGGCACCCTGAAATTGGTAAATTGGAATTAATTACGGTTTTATTTCTCTTAATTTTCAAAGCAGAAGAAGAAGAAAAAAAAGTAAAGTGCGAGTTTCTGCATCAATGGAAATTCGAGAATTTAGATCTGAAGCAGATTCCTTTGTTTGATTTAAGATTTTTTTTCTTTTGGACTGAATGTGTTACCGGTATAAGGGTAAATGTTACAAGGAAATTTATGTGTTGGAAAAAAGGAGAATAATGTAGTGCAATTTCTATCAGTTGTGATACGCGAAGAATTATTAGAATGGGTGAATACTGGACTGATATTTTGTTCTAAACAATGGATTTTAAAAGTGATAAAATTTTTACAAACAAATTTGGAATGTTTCTTTGTTCAGTAATTTTCCATTCTGGATGCGCGTGAAGTGTGCAGTATTGCCTGATGATTTTTGGATCCATTCCTATCGAGTATCGTTCTTGTTAACTGCCGACTTAACCAAGGTCTGTCTCCAAATGGTTCGGTAAAAAAAGAATGAGCGTAACTAATCCATCAAAAGTTTTTCCCGAAGAGAAAAAGTGCAGTTAACGGCTACGCTTACTTTTAAGCAAAACAAAATTAAATTAGTCAGGAATCGGATGCCAGGAACCGGTTCCTTCAAAATGAATCGATTCCGAGTATCCGGGACATCGTGGAACCGGGAGTAACCGGTTCTCAGGTACCGGTGCTCATCCCTATGCTTGAGGTGAGCCATTGTAAAAAAAATGTGAAATTCTTTTAAAAAAAACCCAGATGACAAAATTATGGTGTTGTCCAATTTTGAAATATCTAAGATTAAAAGCACATAATCAAAATTTTGTTAAAAATGCTTTGACATAAAATTAAGATCAAATTTAAAGTTGGATTTCAAGGTGATGCTTTTGAATCAAATTACAGTTACAGAGGCATTGGTATTTTCACAATAATAATATTTTTGTTTTTTCCAGGCATTAGACAGTTTTCTGCTTGTCTGTACCCAACAAGGCACTATACTGTACGCTTCTGAGGGTGTCACTTCTTTGTTGGGTCATTTACCTGTAAGTATGGAGTTTTACATTTCATAAAAAATCATGAGATAGTAGTGTTAAGGTTCAAGATAAAATTTACAAACAATAGGATGCAATTTTTATGCCCCCGTATCGAAAGTTCGCAGGCATATTGTTTTATTTGTGTTGGTCTGTCTGTCTGAAAACTTAACATTGCCCATTCCCAGGGCATTGGTGTTTCACAAATACATCTTCTTGCTTTTATTAGCTCATTTTAGCATGAAGTGCTGAGGGTAAGCTATTGTGAACGCTCACCGTCCAGCGTCCGTCCGTCTGCCTGTCCACAATTACTAAAAAATCTTCTCCCAAACTATAAGGCCTAGAGTCTTGAAATTTGGTATGTAGCATCATCTAAATGCCCTCTACTAAATACTTCAAATTATTGTGATAAAAGGAAAATTGGCCCTATGTTGTGGGTATCATATTTCATATAGAGACAAAGAAGGAAATCTTTTACAATCTTCCTCTCCTGAACCGTTTGGCCTAGAGCTTTGAAATTTTGTGTGTTGAATCATTTCAAGACCCTCTACCAAATTACTTCAAATTATTGTGATACAAGGAACATTGGTCCTATGTTGTGGGTATCAAATTTCATATAGAGACAAAGAAGGAAATCTTGCGCAATCTTTTTCTCCGGAACCGTTTGGCGTAGGGCTTTGAAATTTTGTGTTAAGATTCGCCTCAAGGCCCATTACCAAACTACTTCAAATTATTGTAGTACAAGGAAAAGTGGTATTTTGTTGTGGGTATTGAATTTCATATAGGGACAAAGAAGGAAATTCATAATGATGCAATCTTCACCAGTTATCCAGAATTTTTGTGTATGAGATTAGACAAATGTTATCATCTTGATGTTCTCTGAGGTGAGCGATATAGGGCCATCTTGGCCCTCTTGTGATGATGATTATCTTTCTATGCTCTTTGGAAAGATATGATTAAAAGGCAAAGGAAAAATGTCATTATTCCCAATATTTTTACATTCATTTTTCTGTTGATTGAGCGTAAACTTTGTCTAGATTTGTTGTTGTTGTTGTTTATGATGATTCAAAGCATATAATTTTAGTCTTAATGCTCCTGACCTTCCACACTTTTATGTTTGGCTATTTGTATTTCAGGGTGATCTCCAGAATCGTTCCATATTTAATTTAGTGAGTGAGAATGAGAAGGTGAATCTACAGAACTTATTGTATAATTACACCGTAGTGGCGGGGGATGGCGTCCCTGAATATGAGAAAGGTATGGTAGAATAATTGTGACCCATCACGCTAAAAGGGACCTTATCAGATTTTTGAAAAATATCGACCCTAGTCAGTCTGCGCAGTTCGCGCAGCCAGACTAGGGCCGATACATTTCACTTTCATATAATTGTCTGAATCTGTAATCAGGGTTGGCAATCGACCGGTCAATATGAGTATTGACCGGGCCGGCGGTCAATACTGGTTTTAACCGGTCAATAGTGGTCAATACTGGTCGATTGGTGGTCAATTGGTCAGTTGGAATGGTCAATTGGTAAATGCTCATATATGATAACCCTACTTAATAGACCCTACATAAATTCTATATAAGAATATCACTACAAATTAGTTTTTGACTTTGAGTTTCTGTTGTTAAAACTTATAAAAAAAAAATAAATCAGGAAAACCAAAATGTATATGGCTATTTGAAGAGGTTGGATTCATGAATCTGTAAAATTTTCAATGATTCTCATCAATTTCAGTTCAGATAGATCTAGTTCACTATACATTGCCATGTAAAGAAGAAGAGGGAAATATGATAAGAAAGGGTTTAAAAGTGTTAGCCAACACATCAAAGAGGATGACCTAATCTTTAATTACATTTTGACAAACAATTAAGAATAGCCAATCAAAACTGTCAAATTACTGGACCTGTCACTCAAACTTATGGAAGGTGTGTCCAGCTTGTATGAGGTTGACCAATGAGAGGGGCTGAATTATATGGGTTGTGAAACTGACACCTTTGTTTATTCAGATGTGTGAAAGTGTGATCATTCTGCTATCTGTTATTGATCATTTATCTGGACTTTACTGGATATTAACTGGATATTTAATCTAAGTGTCAAAACAACACTTGTGTCAAAATGAAGCCAAATGACCCTATCTGAAACTGTTATAGTGTACTTACTTGCTTAGTGATGACAAAAGCCACCTGATGAGTACCTTTGGCAGGGTCCAAACAGTCAATTTTTCAATCTCAAGAATATGTAAAATAAATCCAAAACAAAAAGAATATCTGATCATTAAAGTGAACATTTTCAATTGACCATCAGAATTTTTCAATTGACCATCAGAATTTTTCAATTGACCATCAGAATTTTTCAATTGACCATTAAAGTTTTTCAATTGACCACCAATCGACCACTTGGAGTATTGACCGGGCGGTTTTAACCGGTTAAAACCGCCCGGTTAAAACCGGGTGACCGGTCGATTGCCAACCCTGTCTGTAATGTTTTCTCTATCTTACTATATGTTCAATTTTCATGTACAGTATTCGGTTGACCTGTGCTGAGTTTGACAAGTTTGTCAAAATTTATTTTTTTTTTAGTTTGGATAAGGTCCCTTTTTGTGTGACGAGTCACAATTGATTGATAGGGGTGTAACCTATTATCAGACTGCAACATTTTAGATTTGTCCTAATTCAAAGATATTGCAGACGACAATTTCGAGTGAATGAAATTTAAATTTATCTGGTCATTTTGGTCTGAAAACTTGTGTTGGAAATGAAGAAATTGCTTGTCACAAGCAATTTCTTTATTTTCAACAATGTTTCCCAAAGCCTCTATCTTGTGGGGAGTCAAAAAGAGTCATTGTGTGGTAATGGGATAACTGATTGATAGGGGTGTAACCTATTATCAGACAGCAACATTTTAGATTTGTCCAAATTCAAAGATATTGCAGATGACAATTTCAAGTGAATGAAAATTTTAATTTTCTGGTCATTTTTGTCAGAAAACATTGTTGGAAATAAAGAAATTGCTTGTCACAAGCAATTTCTTTATTTTCCACAATGTTTCCCAAAGCCTCTATCTTTTGGGGCTTCAAAAAGTGTCAGTATGTTGGAATCATCAATGGGTAAGGTCTTTCAACTGCTATTGTCATATTGAGGTGGCTGGAGCACCTAATCATGGATTCCTGTTTTGTCTCTTACCAGTACTACCGCAACATCTTTACGATTATCGAACCATTGATGGGCGACAATTTTGTCAGAAAAGATGTTTGGTGCGGCCTGGGATCTTACACAGGACCTCTCAAGTGATAGTCTGATGCGCTACCAATTGCTCTATGGGCGCGGCTAAAGGTAGAATTATATCAGACTGCTCTCTTACCTTCGTCTACATATTGGAGAGCAATACATGAAATGGAGTGATGATATTCTGAATTTATTCACACTTTCCCCAAGTAACACAAATTTAAACTGGTTTGATTTGAAAAGTGTCATAAACAACAAAGTCATTCATGTAAAAAGCAGATCAAATGTGTGTTTTAAAACATAAAATTTTGAGGCAAAAGAAAAAAATGCTGGTAATAAAGATTTTCTTTATTTGCCATAGTTTTCCAAACATTTTCTTCTAACAAGCTCTTGTTTTGGAAAGGTTGAATGTTTTTCAGTTTCAAAAATTGTGATAATTAAAGGTAAGACACCTCAAAGGTTTGTCTTGATGTTGTGTTCATTTAAACTTGGACTTGGCCTTGTACAACAGAGCTTGTTAATTTTCGTTTAAAGTTGTGATAATAGTTACCTTGGCAACCAAGCAACATGTTGATGAAAAACCCCATATTTGTCCTAAGATCTAACAAGGGATGGGGTCTCATATATTATTGATTTGATAATGGCCTTTCCCCAACTAAACAGTGGTTTTATCTTCCTTAAAAAATGTGTATCACTCACTCACTCACTCATTCACAGGTTTCATATTTAACGTGAAGGGGTAGAAGCTTCGGCCACATCAGTGGGTTCCCTTCCAGATAGCTGGTTTGCTGCACGCATGGCTGTCCTCACTCCTGTTCCCCATTTGTCTTTCTCCTGAGGGTCGATGTTGGTCAGGTTCCAATCCCTACGGTCCCTCTCAGTTAGTTGTTTCCACGACAACTTAGATCTTCCTAATGTATGTTGTAGTGTAAGAAAATATTGAGACAAAATGAGAAATTGCTAATTATCAGCACTTTCTTCTTTTACCTCAATTTTTTTTCCAAACTGTTTCTGCCCTGGATGTCAAAACCTAGTCTTTTTTGTGAAAGGGTTAACCATTTCCCACACATTGACTCTTTTTGACTCCCTAAAAGATAAAGGCTTTGGAAAGCATTGTGGAAAATGAATAAACTGCTTGTGACAAGCAATTTCTTTATTTCCCACATTTTCTACCGAGAAAGACCAAAACATGTAAAATTTGATTCACTTTAATTGCCCTCTGCATCATATTTGAAATAGGAAAAGTCTAATGTTTTGATGTTTGGTACAGCTGTCGATAAATGACCCGGCAAAGCATCTCTATCAATTAGCCTGAGATGCTCTTCCAGGTCATTTATCACACACTATAATGGGTTAAACTTTTGTTTTGTATTTACAGAAGAGAACCAGCTGTGTTTTGAGTGTCATATGAGGCGAGGTGGGCTGGACCCACATGGTCCTATCATGTATGAACCAGTTACTGTCATGGGCAGTTTTAGACATGCACATAGTCAGTCAGGTAATGAAGAAATTAGTAGAATTTCACTTGATAACACCCAAACAGAGTTTGGTCACAGAGTTAGTTTTCTCTTCAAAGGACAAAAAGTCTGATCAAGATCCATGATGTTCTTACAGAACTTCATCAGCAGTAGTAGGGCCAGGCTTCACTTTTGCACAAGCTGATCTGGATTCATAAGTTGCCCTTTTAAGTATCCCAGGTCCTTTGTTCATCTATAGGACACTTTACTTAGTTTATCAGTTAGCTTATACTTATTTACATCCAAAATTGCAAGCAGTTGTTTCAATATTGTTCTGTCAATTTCTTCCAACTATTTTGTCTATCAAGGGTGGATTTTTCTATTCACACGTTGAGACATACTCCTATATCTTGTACATTTATGAAAAAGTTATTATTTTCCAGCTATCATTAAGAAAAAGTAATATCACAATTTAGGCACTTGTCTCTGAAAATTCAGATGCTATTTTTCAATGGTTTTTAGCTCCACTGACCTCAAAAGGCATTATGTCATTATGTGGGAATGGGTTAATTATGAAATAATAACAATTTAGAAGTCTTTATTTGCCAAATAAAACCCGATGTGCGACAGACTACATGTGTAGGTAAAAACCGAGGCCCTCCGCGCCGAGGTATTTACCTTAACATGTAGCTCAGAGGTTTTTATTTGGCAAATAAAGACCTCTAAACTTGTTATTATCTCCATTATAACATTCTAAATAACAAAACACACACTCTAAATGTGTTATTTTGTGGAAATTCTGTCATGATGACATGATCTAGTTTTCGGCGTAGGAAACCAATTGGCATTCAAGTGACGTCATTGATGACGTCATTTGACGTTACCTTGACGGCACGTGACGTTTTGACGCATACACAAAGCATAATTACATAGAGTCTTTATTGGTCAAATAAAGCCTGATGCAGTTCTTCTTTCGCTATATATGGATTTTATGGAAAAGTGTTATAATAAGCGAGAATACCAAGCAATCATTATTTCAAGATCTCATTTGTTTATTCCCAGATGATGATGATATTGGTACAAGCTTTCTAAACATTGTATATGCATAGCATATACCAATCATATAGCCTTGCAATATACCAGTATTCCTTATGAGTAGTATAGTTGTTGTGATGGAAAAAGACATCTTGTATGGTATACGTGGAGCATTTTTTTGTCTGTCACTATTAGTAGTTAACAGGTTAAGTAGAAATCATTGTGGATAATGAAGAAATTGCTTGTCACAAGCAATTTCTTCATTTCCCATAATGTTTTCCAAAGCATTTATCTTAATGTTTTCCAAAGCATTTTTATACCCCCCACCTACGAAGTAGAGGGGGGTATATTGGTTTCACCATGTCTGTCTGTCTGTCCGTCCGTCCGTCCGTCCGTCCGTCCATCCGTCCGTCCGTCCGTCCGTAGACTTTTTCGTTTCCGTGCTCTAAGTCATGAACCGGTTGACCTAGGATCATGAAACTTTACACAGTTGTTGCCCATGACCCAAGGAGGTGCCCTATTGTTTTTGGGTCACGAAGGTCAAAGGTCAAGGTCACAATTGGACTTTGTTTAAAATCTGTTTCCGTGCTCTAAGTCATGAACCGGTTGACCTAGGATCATGAAACTTTACACAGTTGTTGCCCATGACCCAAGGAGGTGCCCTATTGTTTTTGGGTCACCAAGGTCAAAGGTCAAGGTCACAATAGGACTTTATTTAAAATCTGTTTCCGTGCTCTAAGTCATGAACCGGTTGACCTAGGATCATGAAACTTTACACAGTTGTTGCCCATGACCCATGGAGGTGCCCTATTGTTTTTGGGTCACCAAGGTCAAAGGTCAAGGTCACAATCGGACTTTGTTTAAAATCCGTTTCCGTGCTCTAAGTCATGAACCGGTTGACCTAGGATCATGAAACTTTACACAGTTGTTGCCCATGACTCAAGGAGGTGCCCTATTGTTTTTGGGTCACAAAGGTCAAAGGTCAAGGTCACAATCGGACTTTGTTTAAAATCTGTTTCCATGCTCTAAGTCATGAACCGGTTGACCTAGGATCATGAAACTTTACACAGTTCTTTCCCATGACCCAAGGAGGTGCCCTATTGTTTTTGGGTCACAAAGGTCAAAGTTCAAGGTCACAATTTGACTTTGTTTAAAATCTGTTTTCATGCTCCAACTAAAGAACCTTTTGACCTATAGCACTTTTTTCAGTGACAAGGCGCTAGTGGGGGGTATTTGTCCGCTTTGCGACAGTTCTAGTTCTTGTAGGGAATCAAAAGGCGTCATTATTTGGGAATGGGCTAATAAGCGTGAATAACAAGAAATCATTATTTGAGCCGGGATCTGGAAAAAGGTCCCTTAAGGCTTTTGAGCCCAACATAGTTCCAAATCAGACTGTGTATACACGCAGTCTGATCAGGAACCATATTGTTCTCTTACAGCTTCTTCATGGCCTTTAGTAACTGTATGAGAGTAGCATGGATCTCAGTTGAACTTCACTAAGGCATATGATGATCTTGAAACATGGAAGTCTCAAATGCTATAAGGGACGTTTTTGTCGAGCCCGCTTGCGGTGAGCTCGACATAGTTGTCACAATGGCGGTTCGGTGTATGTGCGTTAGTGCGTGCGTTAGTGCGTGCGTGCGTTAGTGCGTGCGTCCGTCCGGATGGAGCTTGTCCGGGCCATAACTTCACCATGGATGGAGGGATTCAGAAATAACTTGGCACAAATGTCAAGTGTAGTAAGGCGGAGTGTCGCGTGCAAGAACCAGATTCCAAGCTCAAAGGTCAAGGTCAAACTTGGAGGTCAAATGTCAAAAATGAGAAGATTTTTGCTTGTCCGGGCCATAACTTCACCATGGATGGAGGGATTCAGAAATAACTTGGCACAAATGTCAAGCTCAGTAAGGCAGAGTGTCGCGTGCAAGAACCAGATTCCAAGCTCAAAGGTCAAGGTCAAACTTGGAGGTCAAATGTCAAAAATGAGAAGATTTTTGCTTGTCCGGGCCATAACTTCACCATGGATGGAGGGATTCAGAAATAACTTGGCACAAATGTCAAGCTCAGTAAGGCAGAGTGTCGCGTGCAAGAACCAGATTCCAAGCTCAAAGGTCAAGGTCAAACTTGGAGGTCAAATGTCAAAAATGAGATGATTTTTGCTTGTCCGGGCCATAACTTCACCATGGATGGAGGGATTCAGAAATAACTTGGCACAAATGTCAAGCTCAGTAAGGCGGAGTGTCGCGTGCAAAAACCAGATTCCAAGCTCAAAGGTCAAGGTCAAACTTGGAGGTCAAATGTCAAAAATGAGATGATTTTTGCTTGTCCGGGCCATAACTTCACCATGGATGGAGGGATTCAGAAATAACTTGGCACAAATGTCAAGCTCAGTAAGATGGAGTGTCGCGTGCAAGAACCAGATTCCAAGATGAAAGGTCAAGGTCAAACTTTGAGGTCAAATGTAAAAAATGAGTTGATTTTTGCTTGTTCGGGCCATTCCTTAACTTGGCACAAATGTCAAGCTCAGTAAGGCGGAGTGTCGCGTGCAAGAACCAGATTCCAAGCTCAAAGGTCAAGGTCAAACCAAACGCCATTGTAATGACAGCTGTAGACATAGGTATGGTCTTCTTTCTTCAAAATGAGCGGGCTCGACATGTTGCCCTTCGGCATCTAGTTCCAGATCCTGGCTCATTTCATTATCTCATTTGTTTATTCCCAGGTGATGATGATATTGGTACGACTATATCAAAAGAACAAGTGTGTTTTTGTAGCACTGTACGGTTACAAAATTCACAACTTGTCCATGAAATGTCCACCGTGGATGATAACAGAGAGTTCAAGTCACGCCATAGTCTAGAGTGGAAATTCCTCTTTTTAGATCACAGGTATGATAGACCACAGTTAACTAGGAGTGCCTCATGTCTTTATGCAAGACTCATTATACCCCCCACCTACGAAGTAGAGGGGGGTATATTGGTTTCACCATGTATGTCTGTCTGTCTGTCCGTCCGTCCGTCCGTCCGTCTGTCCGTCCATCCGTAGACTTTTTCGTTTCCGTGCTCTAACTCATGAACTGGTTGACCTAGGATCATGAAACTTTACACAGTTGTTGCCCATGACCCAAGGAGGTGCCCTATTGTTTTTGGGTCACGAAGGTCAAAGGTCAAGGTCACAATTGGACTTTGTTTAAAATCCGTTTCCGTGCTCTAAGTCATGAACCGGTTGACCTAGGATCATGAAACTTTACACAGTTGTTGCCCATGACCCAAGGAGGTGCCCTATTGTTTTGGGGTCACCAAGGTCAAAGGTCAAGGTCACAATCGGACTTTGTTTAAAATGCGTTTCCGTGCTCTAAGTCATGAACCGGTTGACCTAGGATCATGAAACTTTACACAGATGTTGCCCATGACCCAAGAAGGTGCCCTATCGTTTTTGGGTCACGAAGGTCAAAGGTCAAGGTCACAATTGGACTTTGTTTAAAATCCGTTTCTGTGCTCTAAGTCATGAACTGGTTGACCTAGGATCATGAAACTTTACACAGTTGTTGCCCATGACCCAAGGAGTTGCCCTATTGTTTTGGGGTCACCAAGGTCAAAGGTCAAGGTCACAATCGGACTTTGTTTAAAATCCATTTCCGTGCTCTAAGTCATGAACCGGTTGACCTAGGATCATGAAACTTTACACAGATGTTGCCCATGACCCAAGGAGGTGCCCTATTGTTTTTGGGTCACCAAGGTCAAAGGTCAAGGTCACAATCGGACTTTGTTTAAAATCCGTTTCCGTGCTCTAAGTCATGAACCGGTTGACCTAGGATCATGAAACTTTACACAGTTGTTGCCCATGACCCAAGGAGGTGCCCTATTGTTTCGGGGTCACCAAGGTCAAAGGTCAAGGTCACAATCGGACTTTGTTTAAAATCCGTTTCCGTGCTCTAAGTCATGAACTGGTTGACCTAGGATCATGAAACTTTACACAGTTGTTGCCCATGATCCAAGGAGGTGCCCTATTGTTTTGGGGTCACCAAGGTCAAAGGTCAAGGTCACAATCGGACTTTGTTTAAAATCCGTTTCCGTGCTCTAAGTCATGAACCGGTTGACCTAGGATCATGAAACTTTACACAGATGTTGCCCATGACCCAAGGAGTTGCCCTATTGTTTTGGGGTCACCAAGGTCAAAGGTCAAGGTCACAATCGGACTTTGTTTAAAATCCGTTTCCGTGCTCTAAGTCGTGAACCGGTTGACCTAAGATCATGAAACTTTACACAGTTGTTGCCCATGACCCAAGGAGGTGCCCTATTGTTTTGGGTCACAAAGGTCAAAGGTCAAGGTCACAATTGGACTTTGTTTAAAATCTGTTTCCATGCTCCAACTAAAGAACCTTTTGACCTATAGCACTTTTTTCAGTGACAAGGCGATAGTGGGGGGTATTTGTCCGCTTTGCAACAGTTCTAGTTTCATATTGCTTCTGATTCAACTATACTTGTTCTGATTGTGACTAGCAGAAGTTCATGTGCATCACACAAATTTCATGAGTGTTAATGCAAGGGCGGATCTAGGGGTGGGGTCAGGGGGTCATGACCCCCCTGGAATTGGCCGAAAATTGAATTTTGACTATATACGAGGGACGGTCGGAAAGAAGTTGGACTTTTGACTAGTTCTCTAAAACCATTTAATTTTTAGTCCCCTACCGGCGAAGCCGAAGGGGACTTTAGGTTTGCACTCTGTCCGTCAGTCCGTCTGTCCGTCTGTCCGTCCGTCTGTCCGTCCGTCAGTCCGGTGAATTAGTTTTCCAGACTTTTTTTCTAAACGGTGGTAGCTATTGAGCTGATTTTTGGTATGTAGACCCGCATTGATGGGTTACAGAACAAGTTTGAGTTTCGTTCCGGTCCGGTGATTTTTGAGGAAGATAAGGATGCTGGACTTAGGAAATTACTGGGAAATTACAGTTTTCCAGACTTTTTTTCTAAACGCTTGCAGGTATTGAGCTGATTTTTGGTATATGAACACATATCAATGAGTTACAGAACAAGTTTGAGTTTCGTTCTGGTCCAATGATTTTTGAGGAAGATACGGATGCTGGACTTAGACAATTTCTGGGAAATCGCAGTTTTCCAGACTTTTTTTCTAAATACAGGCAGCTATTGAGCTGATTTTTGGTATGTAGACTCGCATGAATGAGTTACAGAACAAGTTTGAGTTTCGTTCCGGTCCAATGATTTTTGAGGAAGATATGGATGCTGGACTTAGAAAATTACTGGGAAATTACAGTTTTCCGGACTTTTCTTCTAAACGCTTGCAGGTATTGAGCTGATTTTCGGTATATAAACACATATTGATGAGATACAGAACAAGATTGAGTTTCGTTCCGGTCCAGTTGTTTTTGAGGAAGATACGGATGCTGGACGTAGAAAATTTCCGGGAAATCACAGTTTTCCAGACTTTTTTTCTATAAGCTGGCAGCTTTTGAGCTGATTTTTGGTATGTAGACTCGCATTGATGAGTTACAGAACAAGTTTGAGTTTCGTTCCGGTCCAGTGATTTTTTAAGAAGATACGGATGCTGGACTTAGAATTTTTCGGGCTTCTTTTTCTAAACGCATATATAAAGCCGGTAGGGGACTTGGTATTGTTTTGCAATACTTCAGAATGCTTGTTTAACAAAATTCTTTCTACACTGTTTAAAGAAATTATCAATCTATGTCTATGCATTTTTGCCATCTTCGTAGGAGCTTTACTATTGCCACTATTAACCATGACGTAGACCCACTGTATTAGGTACTGTGTAATCACCGGTATCAAAGGCGCCATGGTCTCAAATTTCTTCTCAGCAAGCATTTTCATCAGTCCTAGACACAAATAAAAGTCGTCTTGGGTAGGGCCTGGGCTATAAGAAGAGTAAAACAACTTTTGTCATGAGTAATATTTGATAATCTCCACTGTAGATGCGGTGGTATGGGAGCGTGCGTAATCGTAAAGTAGAAAACATTTTTCTTTGCTAATCTGGGACGCGTTTACTTCAGCATTTATTCTTTTTTTTTTCTGAATTACTTCAGAATTGTACTTAGCAATGACAGTTTTTACCATTTGACATGAAATGACTAACTATCAGACCTCGTGAATCCACAAAAGCAACAAACATGACTACCAGCCGAATGTAAAAGCTTAATCTATTCAGAGGTGGGGAACCAGCTCGTTTCTATGACTGCTGTGACTGAGTTTTTATCCCAGGTTCGGAATTATGAACCATTATTCAATCTTCAGTGATAATGTAGTTCAAAAACTTAAATTCTTCGCGATTAAAATGACTAGACTGTTCTTTTGTTTTGGTTACCCTTGTTGTTCCTCTAACAAATAGCCTATGGTACATAAAACCCCTATCACATATAAGTGGACAGAATATTGCATATATTCAACTTTCTTTGAAAATAAACTGACCACATTAATGGCAAATGGATGTAGATTTCACCAATATATAATGTGTTTATAGAGTTGCAAATGGAGAGACAGCAGCACAAAAAGTCCAACTACTTTCCGACCGTCCCTCGTAACTTCTTATTAAATGCCATCATTTGGGCTTAACCCCCCCCCCCCCCCCCCACATATAAGTGGACAGAATATTGCATATATTCAACTTTCTTTGAAAATAAACTGACCACATTAATGGCAAATGGATGTAGATTTCACCAATATATAATGTGTTTATAGAGTTGCAAATGGAGAGACAGCAGCACAAAAAGTCCAACTACTTTCCGACCGTCCCTCGTAACTTCTTATTAAATGCCATCATTTGGGCTTAACCCCCCCCCCCCCCCCCCCCCCCCCCCCCCCCCCCGCCCGGAACAAAATCCTGGATCCGCCCTTGTAATGTAATACTTCCTGAACACCTGCCCCTAAATTGACATTACAATAATATTTGCCTCTTCCCCCTCTGTGATATAATGAAAAGTTGAAGGGTTATCTATCATTGATCCTTTAGTGATATATTTGAGGAGCTGTAGTAATGTGAGACAAACCTTTTGTTACAAAATGCCATCAAGAATTACTAAATTTGTGCCCTTGAATTTACTTGAAAATGCGAGTATGTACAACTTCCACTTGTTCTGTCTGATTTTTAGCTCCACTGTCCGACAGGCCAGCGGTCTATTGTCATGGCAGTGTGTTCGTCGTCCGTCCGTCCGTCCGTAAACTTTTTCTTTAAAAATCTTCTTCTCAGAAACTACCAGATGGATTTCAATCAAACTTCACAAGAATGATCCTTGGGTGACCCTCTCTCAGATTCCTTCGAAGAATTTGGATTGAATCAGAATAACCTGAGTTATCTGCCCTTGAATGTCAAAAATAGCTGATTTTGACTTTAAAGTGACATTTCACAATTATTTTTACATAAATTTTACTTTTATTCTATCTGAAAGAGCATCTTTTCTTATGAAAATTCTGAAAATTTAAAGTCAAAATATTGAACCGTTTACGAGAAATATATATTTTTGTATTAAAATTAAACAAATTGTTGTGGACAACAGTTCAGATTTATATAGAATTTGTCATTTCTGACTCAACTTTAAAGGCGTACTGTTCACTTATAAATAACAACTTCAAAAAACTGATAGCATTTCTATGCATTAGAATAAACAATCTTTGCATCAAGACATACTTTTAAAAAATGAAATAAATGTGAAATGTCGCTTTAAATTTACTATAAAATCCACAAATATCAACAAATCAAGACAAAACTACAACAAAATGTTGGTGACTATAAGATTTTGCCTTGGTATAATTTTCAGCTTGATCTGAATTTTACATCATGAGTTATGTACCCTTGAAATTGACAAAATTGCCCTTTTCGGCTCTATTTTGACTTTGTTTTCACTCTAGCAAATACAAATATAGACCAATCTAGTGAATACTTGTACAGAATGTTGATGACTATAAGATCTTGCCTTGGTATAATTTTCAGCTTGATCTGAATTTTACATTATGAGTTATGTGCCCTTGATATTGACAAAATCACATTTTTGGCTCTATTTTGACATTGCTTTCACTCCAGCAACTACAAATATTGACCAATCAAGACAAAAATTGTACAGAATGTAAGTGACTATAAGATCTTACATTGGTTTAATTTTCAGCTTGATCTGAATTTTACATCAAGAGTTATGTGCCCTTGAAATTGACAAAATTGCCATTTTCGACTCTATTTTGACTTTGTTTTCACTCTAGCAACTACAAATATTGACCAATCAAGACAAAATTTGTACAGAATGTTGGTGACCATTAGATCTTGCCTTGGTATAATTTTCAGCTTGATCTGAATATTACATCATGAGTTATGTGCCCTTGAAATTGACAAAATTGCCATTTTCGACTCTATTTTGACTTTGTTTTCACTCTAGCAACTACAAATATTGACCAATCAAGACAAAACTTGTACAGAATGTTGGTGACTATAAGATCTTGCCTTGGTGTAATTTTCAGCTTGGTCTGAATTTTATATGAATTATGTGCCCTTGTTATTGACAAAATTGCCATTTTCGGCTTTATTTTCACTTTTACAACCATTAGTATTAACTAATCAATACAGAATTTTCACAGAAATCTTACTGACCATACAATCTTACTTGCTTGTAATTTTCAGCTTGGTCATGCATTTGCTTGTTTGCGCAGCCTGAACCTTTGAAATTGTATTCAACAAGACAAACAATCAGGCTGTGGAGCGCTTCCAGGCCGCCAGGACTGTCTAGTCTTTTAACTTGATTATATTTTTACAGAGCACCACCGATCATTGGTTATCTGCCATTTGAAGTACTTGGTACATCAGGTTATGATTATTATCATCCGGATGATCTGGAAGGGGTCACCAAATCTCATGAACAATGTAAGTACAAAAAATATAAACAATTACTAACAGAACAATTAATATTTTCCGAAAAAAGAAATCATTTTGATGACCACTTTAGGAAAGTTTGGGGAAGTTGTTGAATTAGAAAACTTGGAAATGCTTATTTATAATCAGCTTGATATATGCTGCTGAAGGCAAACATACAGTCGACACTCGTTGTGTCGAAGTCGGAGGGGCCGTCAAAATACCTTGACATATCCGGAGTTCGATTCATCTGATTTTGCTCGGCTTCGATAAAGTTGATATTTGACCGTTTTTGAAACTAATCTCGTTTCGAGCAATTTCTGTTCTTTTCCTACTATATTTCAATAGCTATATTCAGTTCAAAATTATTTTGCTTGAAAAAATTATGTCCATTGATGAGGACAGGCCCAGTTTTGAACTTCGACTTAAGCGAAAATTCGACTTATCCAATGTTGACATAACGACTGTCGATTGCATTTTGTTTTCATCTTCTCAGTCTGTCTACCCATCTTTCTGTTCTTTAACACATCTTCTGCAACATTTATGGGTGGATTTGGTGCAGTGGTAACGTGCTCGACTTGTAACACAGGGGTCACAAGTTTGATCTCCCGCCTCTCCAGTCTTTTGGATGAGACTTTAAATCGAGGTCCCGTCTATATGACCTTAGCAGTTAAGTGGAAAGTAAAATTCTATTAGCCTTAGCCTCTCCAACATTTATGGATGGATTAGGATGTAGTTTTCGCAGAGGATTCTTTGTTACTTGACTTACGGCATGTTATCAGCCAGGGTTTGGGAACTGGACTTGATGCAAAAACATTAGAATGTATTGTGACGGAAGGGTTCTGGGTTCAAATTCCTGCTGATGCCACAGGAATTTTTAGCTCACCTGAGCACGAAGTGCTCGAGGTGAGTTATTGTGGTCACTTTTTGTCCGGCGTCCGTCCGTCCATCCGTCAACATTTGGGGTTTTTACACTCTAGCATCCACAAAAGTTACTCAATCTTGATCAAACTTGGCCAAAACAAGTACGATCATAAGTTCTCGGACAAGTTTGATTATGGGCCTGATCGGACCAGAAAGTGCGGAGTTATCTGCCCTTGAATGTCAAAAAATGCTGTTTTTAAGTTTGTTTACACTCTAGCATCTACAATTATTGATCAATCAAGACAAAACTTGGACATAATGTTGGAGACCATAAGATCTTGGATGAGGTCAATTTTCAGTCTGATCTGACCAGAAAGATGAGAGTTACGTGCCCTTGAATTGGGCAAAATTGCCACTTTTTTGCAGTTTTCAATCTTGTGTTAATCTAAGGGAAGGAACTCTGACACTACTTTTCTTCAGTATAAGTAGAGTTATCTAGTTTGATAGAGGATATGAATAGATTTACACTCTAGAATCACATTACCAAACAACAAAATTTTAGCCGAGTCCAAAATCATAGGTGTTGCAGACGACAAGTTCCATTGAACAAAATTTAACATTTTTTGGTCTTTCTTGGTAGAAAACATTGTGGGTAATGAAGAAATTGCTTGTCACATGGTTTTCCAAAGCCTTTATTTTGTGGGGCATCCAAAAGTGCCAATGTGTGGGAAAGGGTAAATCAATCAAGACAAAACTTGGACACAATGTTGGGGACTATAAGATCTCAGATGAGTTTGATTTTCAGTCTGATCTGATGTGAAAGTCAAGAGTTATGTGCCCTTGAATTTGACAAAATTGTCATTTTCGGCTGTTTTCAACCTTTTTTACACTCCAGAATCTACAATTATTAATCAATCAAGACAAAACTTGGACACAATGTTTTGGACCATAAGATCTGGGATTAGTTTGATTTTCAGTCTGATCTAATCAGAAAGTCAAGAGTTATGTGCCCTTGAATTTGACAAAATTGCTGTTTTTTACTGTTTTCGACTTTGTTTACACTCTAGAATCTACAATTATTGACCAATCAAGACAAATCTTGGACACAATGTTGGAGACTATAAGATCTCAGATAACTTCGATTTTCAATTTGATCTGATGAGAAAGTCAAGAGTAATGTGCCCTTGAATTTGGTAAAATTGCTGTTTTTGGCTGTTTTCGACCTTGTTTATACTCTAGAATCTACAATTATTTATCAATCAAGACAAAACTTGAACACAATGTTGCAGACTATAAGATCTTGGATGAGTTTGATTTTCAGTCTGATCTGATGAGAATGTTGAGAGTTATGTGCCCTTGAATTTGACAAAATTGCCATTTTCGGCTGGTTTCGACCTTGTTTACATTCTAGAATCTACAATTATTGATCAATCTATACAAAACATGGACACAATGTTGGGAACCATAAGATCTCATATGAGTTTGATTTTCAGTCTGATCTGATCAGAAAGTCGAGCGTTTTGTGGCCTTGAATTTGACAAAATTGCTGTTTTCGACCTTGTTTACACTCTGGAATCTACCTTAATGGATCAATCTAGACAAAACTTGAACACAATATTAGGGACCATAAGATCTGGGATTAGGTTGATTTTCAGTCTTAACTGATGAGAAAATCGCGAGTAATGTGCCCTTGAATTTGATTAGATGGCTGTTTTCGGCTGTTTTCGACCTTGTTATATAATATACTCTAGAATCTACAATTATTTATCAATCAAGACAAAACTTGGATACAATCAGGGCTACAGATAAGTGGAGGTGAAGACATACTAACATTGTTTTTTCGAATTCAAATCCTATGTTGTGGGTACTCATTTGAATCGTCTCGACGAGACGATACAAATGAGTACCTACAACATAGGGTTTGATGATCACTGACAGCATTATTGCAGTTTGAAAAGTCACCACCCCCTCTTATCTGGAGCCCTGTACAATGTTTGGCACCATAATTTAGATCTCTGATGAGTTAGATTTTCACAACCTTATTGACCATAAGTTCTTTTTCAGTCTTAAAGTAATAAATATTAATTGAATTGAACAAAAGTGTTGCTCATATCATTTAGGTTCAGGTGAGCGATATAGGACCATCATGGTCCTCTTGTTCTGAGCAAAAAAGCACCCCATGTTGCTTCTCTTCACCCAGGTGTGAAAATGGGTACATAGGTGAGTTGAAAGCCAAAGTGCTTTGGCTGCCAGAGACGCCAACTGAACTTTAAATAGCTGACTTGAACCTCTATGATCGTGGGATGAAGTGGAAAGTTGGTAGAATATATCTATGAGTTTGCTGAATTCAGACTTTAAAACCACCCTATACTTTTTAGCTTATTTGGGTATTCATAATTTTTCTTTGCCATTTCAGTGATGAAAACAGGGGAGGGGACGTCATGTTACTACAGATTTTTAACTAAAGGTCAACAATGGATTTGGCTGAAAACTAAATATTATATAACATACCACCAGTGGAGCTCAAAGCCAGAGTTTATAAATTGTACAAATACTGTAGTTAGGTAAGTCTATCTTCCTGTATCATTTATAGAGCTATGGACAAGATGGGCATATGATTTGAATCCCAAATGTTGTCATTGACATTTAAAGATACATACTTACTTATTTTTGGGGTAATTTTCTGTAAAAATAAATGTGCATGATTAAAACATGGCCTTTAATTGTTCTCTGTGCAAAATTTCAGCTTCGTCTGACCTGTATTGGCTAAGATTACGACGGATATAAAACCCCATATCACATTATTTCGTAAACACAATCAGGCCACTATGAATATTTTACATAGTTTTACACCGTTGCATGATTATCGATTTATGTCATTTACCATATGAATCTTGTATTATGTCATATAAAGTCTATAAACGGTGTGACAACATGCTTAAGGCCAACTTTAGTGGATCAGTAGGGATTTAGGCCTTGCAATACTAATGTGCCTTTAAACGAACAGTAATTTTTCCTCCCTGAATGTCAATTTGTCATCATATTGTCATAAGTTAAATCAATAGCTTATGACTTTTTAGAAGTAAGGAAATATAGTATTGAAAACAAAATCAGGTTGTAAATGGTTGAGTATCTTCTTGTAAGTAACATCTTTATGTTTATGAATAATCTTATTAAAAATGTTGGAAAATTAGTTATATCTTGTACCATTTAACCCTTCTGTAAACAAGATGTAGTTTTGACATCTCTAATGGAAGAAAGGTTGGGATAACATCACATTAAAGGAGAATGTACTGATGATATGCATTTTCTTTTTGCCACAATTTATATGCCCCCGTAATGAAAGATTGGGGGCATATTGTTTTACTTGTGTCTGTCTGTCTGTCCGAAAACTTAACATTTTGTCTTTTCTCCAAAAGTATTTGACATACAAAGCTTTAATTTGTCAAGGTCCTCTGGTAACCCTTATCAACTCTTAACATGAATCTTGTTTCTGTATTAATTTATAAAGAAAATTGCTATCTTTGTCCAAAGTGTTAATATCAAGTTGTTTCTTTATCTTGTTTTAGTTATGCTGATGTGCGGGCCCACAAGAGGCGAGAGTTAGGTATTGTAGAAGACGATGTCACCAAGGTTGAGCCAGATTTGTCTTCTTTCTTCCGTAAAATGTCACGGAGTCCGTCAGCTGGGTCGGTGACGTCTGGCGGTCAGCCGGGATCTAATTGGTCATCATCGCCCACCCATGATTCACATACTGACCAAAACTCAGGTACAGATAGATTTACTTCCACAAGGTTAATACAAGCAGTGAAATAGTCTTGAATTTGTTGTTTGACTTCAAACTTGAAAAAGCTACTGGTATCTTTTAAAAATGATTTTACAGCCTTCAGAAACCATTATATTGAAAACTGTTTAGAATCCATTGAAATTGTAAAAAGTAATCTAAAACAAATGTACGTCATTCAAAAGTATTTAACATGATATTAGTTAGTTTAATTTGTAATTCAGCATGGCAAGGGTTTAACATTTCCCAAACAACGGCTAGTTTTGACATTCGTATTAGAAAAAAGCTAGCTATGAAAAACATTGAGGCAAAAATTTCTTCCAATTTAGTATTTTCTCTATGTACTTCAATATTTTCTGTGCTACACTTTACATGCTGTGACCCCAGCCACGGTCTCCCACTAATGGCTTGATAATTGTATAGGTATGTGGGCGAACAGCTGGAGCTTGGCTCGGTAAGGATGTTTTGGTAGTACTGGTATGAGAAACGACAGGAATCTATGGTCAGGTGCTCAAGCCACTGCAATATGACCATAGCATCTGAAAGAGGTGTTAAACCGCAATCAATCAACCTACATTCTACACAAATCTTATCTTTACCAACATTAATTTTGTCATCTGCAGCATCATTCAATTTGAAAAAGTGTTAACCTTTTACCCTTTCCCAAACAAGACTTGGTTTTGATGTCCCTAGCAGAAACGGCTTGGAAAACATTGAGACAAAAGAAGAAACTGCTGATAACCAGCAGTTTCTTCATTTGTCATAATGTTTTCTGTGCTATATTGTGCACAAATCCCCTCCTTTTTAACATCTATTTTTTCACCTGCATCAGCTTTTAAATAGCAGGGTGCCCACTGGTCAGGGAAAAGTCAGTGAAATTTGTATTTTCTTCAAGGTCAGGGAAAAGTCAGGGAATTTTGAAAAATGGTCAGGGAAATCTGAAAACCTTAAGAAGTCAGGGAAAAGTCAGGGAATTTTGAAATTTTCTTTTGTTAAAAAAAAAAACAAAAAAACAAACAGAAGAAAATGAAATGAAATTAAACAGGTAAACATAGCTATGGCAGTTTTCAAGTTTTGATTAACAAACATGATTGTTTTCTTTTATACATGGCCCTGCACTAATCATTTTATCATTTTAATGTTGAATTAAGGCTTACTATTTGAAATGGATCTTCTAGTGAAATCTAATAATATGAGGGCTTAATCTGTAAGCAAGAGGAAAGAAGCTGACAGTAAAGAGATGAATTTGGAACATTCATAAAAGAGGCTGAAGAATTATTGAAACTCAGATGGTTGTTACATTATGTGGTGTGTTATGTGTATAAATACTTGCACAGGACAGTGCACCATTTGGTTTTAATTGCTTTTGTGTTTGGTGATGAAGATAACATTTTTTTTTACATGATTGTGTCATATATGCCCTCTTCTTCCAAATAACATGTACATAGATTATTACCATTGTCTTCTTTCAACTCAATTTTTGATGTCAAGTGAAAAAAGGCCCTCAAGTTACAACTATATCCATTATCACCAATTTCCTATAAACATTGAATTTCATTAGTTTCACTTGTAACTGGATGATAGAAAATTAATTTTAACACAAAGCTGCTTTTAAAATGCTCTAAAATTGCAACACATGAGCATGCAACATGTCCAAAATGTGCATTAGATTCTGCTTCGAACAAACTGTTCAAACATGCACTGAGGTATTGTGGTGTCCATTTTTGTTCAGAAAATGACTGAAAATAACAACTAAACAGGATATATTTTAAGTGATGATATATGTGAAAGACTATCAGTGCAAGAAATTTAGATGGAATGGATCTAGATGAGTAAGGGCCTTATTAATTGGACAGTAAATATTCAAAATGGAAAAAGGTTGGAGTGGAAGCAAATCAGTCCTTCAAATACCTTTCATTAGAATGTTGCATTCAGAAAGTTGTTTGAAACAGTTTATGTTACAAGACAAAGACTGAATTCAAGTAATATATCTCATGTTCTTTTATGTATTGAGGTGTTATAACTTCAAGTCTTCAACCATAAGTATCAAAATTCCAATTGTCAAAGAAAGTGTATTTAAACTATTTCAAGCAGGACAAATTATATTTTCTCTTCACCATGTTTATAAAGTTGAGCATTTCAAGGTTTCTACTTAAAACATGTAAGTTCAACCATTACATTTAAATTGTTATTGTTAGAAATTTTGATAAATAAGGGGTGGATTGGATCGCTTTAGGGGGATAAGGAGGCCGTTTAGCGCGAAAAATGGTCAGGGAAAAATGAATTTTGGTCAGGGAAAAGTCAGTGAAAAGTCAGGGAATTTTATTCCAGATGAAGGGTGGGCACCCTGAATAGGACCATCCTAAAATCTTGTCCTTTGGGAATGGGTTAATGAATACTTTTTGCAGGTTGTGCAATAGCGGACAAAGATCAATCATCTCGGCCCTCCTCCACCACACGTTCCAAAGAACAGCTACACGAATTTCTCCAGCGTCACATACAACAGCAGGCGGCGGCAGCGGCACAGGCGGGCTCGTCATCGTCACAACATTCATCGTCGGGGCAGGTGCCCTCTCATCACTCATTATCCACACAGTCCCTTCAGCAGCTGTTGTTACGGAGACAACAACAACAACAACAGCAGCAACAACAACAACAACACATGAAACAAGACATACGTCCACAGAGAATATTACCCCGCCCCTCTACTTCATATGATCATCAAAATAAAGTGGTAAGTTTTGTGACATGTTGCCATAGTTATTGTAATGATGGCCCAATACTACTTTTCCATTGACTGTGCTTCTAATAAACTCTGAGGCTCTTAAGAATGAATATGGTATATTAACACTTTGCAGTTTAACCCTTTCGTTTGCAGAATTATTTCCCAGAAATGACTTTTTCCCTATTTCCAAGCACTTCATGTATACAAACGCGTAATAGATAGATTTTAGTTGCAGAAAACCCATAAACCTATAGATCTATATCTTTGGAAAGTTTATTCAATTTCCTTTAACAATATAATGAGTAACTGATAGAAAATTTGCATCTCATCAAAATCTCGACCTCTAGCCCCATGACCCCTGTCAGGCCCCCTGCCAGGCCCCCTGCCAGGCCCCCTGCCATGACCCCCGACCACCCCCGACCACCCCCACCCCTATGATTATACCCCCCACAACAAAGTTATGGGGGGGTATACTGGATTCAGGTTGTCCGTCCGTCCGTCCGTCCGTCTGTCCGTCCATCCGTCTGTCCGTCTGTCCGTCTGTCCGTGGACATAATTTTGTGTCCTCTTCTCCTCCCACAGTTTTTGACCGATTTTGCTGAAATTTTAGCAGGTTGTTTCCTATCATATGAAGTTGTGCACCTGCAATTTTCATCTTGATCCAGGCAGTAGTTTCAGAGTTATGCCACTTTGAACTTTAGCACTTTTTCAGTGACAACGCGCTAGTGGGGGTATTTGTCCGCTTTGCGACAGTTCTAGTTTGGAACTGGATTCGGTTTAGGGTTATCGGAATCACTATCGGGGTCACTATTCGAAGTCTTCGAAACATGTTCAAATCACCTCTTCTGCAGAATATTGAACCCTCCTGGCCATCGTTACAGCTCATAAAACCCCAAAAACTGTGATTTTCTTCACATTTTACGAGAACAAAACATTGCGCAATATTTCAGCATGTATCCGGTGTCATAATAACTTTAACGGTGTAATAATTGTTTTTAAAAGCCCATGCCCCCCTAAACAGTATAAGCGTTCCTGACCGCGCTTTAAAGCGCGCTTGCAAACGAAAGGGTTAAGACATCAACTTTCAAATACAAAAAACAAATTCAGTTTTGAGTCTTGGTTAAGCCTTGTAAATACTTAACTGCAATGAAATTCTATAATGTGTTATAACATTATTGATATTTTTGACTGAAATATTTCCGCTTTTCTACAAAAACCTCTTAACTACAGCTTGCTTAAAGTATTAATTGTGGTACTATGTTGTATATTGTAGGTTCAACAACAGTTAGTGAGTAACACAGATTCTAACACAGTTACCGTGTCCCTGCCAGCCAGTCAGGCAGTCACACCTCTCATATTTGTAAGTTGGTGTTTATTTATGTCTACATATTGTAATATAACAGTCAGTGAGTAACACAGATTCTAACACAGTGACCGCGTCCCTGCCAGCCAGTCAGGCAGTCACACCTCTCATATTTGTAAGTTGGTATTCCTCAGTTTGAAAGATCTATGGCATTGTTTTAGTGTTGTTCATCTTTTTTGTCTTGGCCAAGTTTTAAAATATTGTCATGTAACAATTTGTCACCCTTTAGAGTTTGATCTACAAAATGTATAGAATGACTTGTTAGATGTTGTATAGGGAGCCGGGACTTTATGTCCAGGGAGCTAATGTCACAGCCCTAGTGTCACGTCGCGTCACATTTTCAAAATCTTTAACCTGGTCTATATCTTAGGTACTATTAGAGATACAGCCTTGATACTTAACACATGGATGCCTCCTGCCAAGACCTTTGATTTTGGACCATGACCTTTGACCCAGTGACCTTGATCTTGGAGTTTGACATACTTTTAAAAACTCTAACCTGGTCTATATCTCAGGCACTATTACAGATACAGCCTTGATATTTCACATATGGATACCTCATGCCATGACCTTGAGAACATGACCTTTGACCTTGTGACCTTGACCTTTGACCTTGAACTCCTATTTTTGTGACAAGCTCTCATATAGGCGAGCTATGTTGTCCATGGACAACTCTTGCTGATTGACCCTACTACTCATCTCATAAAAGTTTAACTTCAATTTCTATGGTAATTTTCTTATCATTTAAGGCATTGGATTACTTAGGTAAATATTTTTCTTCTTTCTGATCGAATGTTTTCTTTCAAAGAAGTAACATTCTCTTAATGAAACTTCAAGCACTTGGCCTGAAAGAATCTTCTATCAGGTGGTTTTCTTCATACTTATCTGATAGGAAGCAGCTCGTAGAGGTAGCTGGGTCAAAGTCCTCCACAGCAAATATATCCTGTGGTGTTCCTCAGGGCTCCATTTTGGGACCACTCCTTTTTCTAATATATGTGAACGATATGTCCGCAGTAACTAGCAACAAGTTGCTTCTCTATGCTGATGATTCAGCTATCCTTGTCTCTGGAAAATCCAGATCTGACATTGAGAATACATTAAGTAATGAACTATCAGCAGTGACTGTGAGTCAATGGCTGATTTGCAACAAATTGTCTTTGCATCTTGGCAAGACAGAGTCCATACTTTTTGGATCTAAACAGAGATTGAAATCTCAACCTAGCCTTGATATTATTTGCAATGGTCAACACATATAGTCCAAATCTTCAGTCAAGTATCTTGGTGCAACTATTGACCAATCCCTCTCTTTTGAGGCCATGGCAAGGTCTGTCATCAAAAAGTCAAATACTCGTTTAAAGTTTTTATACTGTAAAAGTCAGTTCCTTACTCACTATACAAGAAGATTACTTGTGATGTCCCTGATTCAATGTCATTTTGACTATGCCTCCACAGCTTGGTTCTATGGTCTTACACAAGAGTTGAAAAATAAGCTACAGATTTCACAAAATAAACTCATCAGATTCATGTTGAACCTTCATCCTAGGTCACATATTGATAAAGAGCAATTTTTATCTCTCAAAATGCTGCCTGTTGCAAATAGGGTTGATCACCTAGCTTTATGTCATGTTTTTAAAATAAGTTCCGATACTGCTCCTGCTTATATGAGTGAGCATTTTTCCACAGCTAGTAGTGTTCACAATTATCCCACTAGGTTTAGATCCAAAATCGAGAATTCATCTTCAAACCGGAGTGATATGGCTTTGTCTGACAGCAAAAGATTTGCAGTTCCTAAGGTGAAAGGCTTTGGTATAAAAACCTTTGCATACAAGGGATGCACCTTATGGAACTCCCTACCTCAACATGCTAGAGATGCTGAAACCATGTCATCTTTTAAATATAAAGTCAAGGAACACTTCTTTAAAATAATGTAGACTTTTATATGTAGTTTTTTAAAATTCTGTGATAAGCACACAATGTGATAATTATAGATATTTTATGTATAATAGAGAAGTATCATGTGATATTTAAAAAAAAAAAAAAAAAACTTGATTATAACTTATTTATGTTCAATTCATTTCATGGCATATAATATATAAATATTATGATGTGATAAGTCTGACTTATGATCTCAGTATAACTTGAAAGTATTATTTTATGTTTCCATTCATGTGATCATATCATTAAGTAATTAATTTATTTATTTAATTTATGTCAAATTTTGAAAGCTAGTCTTCCTATGTTACGGAAGTTTAAACTGACCCCCTTATTTGTCAAGTTACCTCGATTAATTCATAGATTTATATATATCTCAGATAGATAAGTTGAAATTTTACAAGGACTTAAATAAAGAAAATATATATAAATCCATTTTTTATTTCATTTACAAATATGGAATGTATACCACCAATCACTGGCCGGGTAGCTCAAACCAAACCAACAGGGCCCAATCCCTGTGTACAACCTGTTATTCAGCGTTAGACCACCAATCACTGAACAACCACCTTGGTACAGTGTTAGACCACCAATCACTGAACCAACCAAATACCATATACATGTATATGTATGCAAATTGGATCAGTCAAAGCAAATATCATATACATGTATAGGTGCGCAAAGTGGATCGGTCAACTGGCCAGTACCTATTTTTGCAACTGATGCGAAACTTTACCATACACTTTTGATATTGATCAGACAAAAATACTATATTCCTCTGGAATCCTCCGCCACATCAGAATTATCTCTGGAATTTTCCGCTTACATGGTCAAGAAGATTGATAGCATCCCCTAATTTTCCATAAACAACTTAATCATTAGCTTTTATAAACAACAATCATAGACCAGTCACCTACTAGCCCTCCATTCAAGATGCACATCAATCACATGTGAAACTTAAATTTGAAAATAATATCAGACTTTATTGGCGTAGCAAACCACAAATACTGGATCTAAGCCTTCTTTGTACTTCTAAACAATGAAACCACATAATTACTGTACCAGTATAAGACCTATATTAGGTGTCACAGCACTGGAAACCTGAACAGTATATAGCATTGTATAAGTGATAAGGAATGCGAATCGAACAACTTTGTGCATGACTGTCCGGTAGCATGACAATACACATGCCCTTACAGGCACATCTACCAGCATAAACCAAGACTTCAGCGCACTTCAATGAACACTATCAATATTTCATCCATGTCAGGCGAAGACAGCCATCTCAAGCTGTATAGTAATTGAACGATCTGCATAAAATAATTTGTGTAGTTCAAGTCAGTCTATTTTAATAGTTAAAATCAGGTTCATCTGGATCGATTGTGACTACAGTTTGTGCGATAACTCCTTGGTCCCTCTGTATAACTGCAATAAAGGAAAAGAAGCTTAAAAACTGGAACAGATTGGTTCAGATTATGTTAACCTTGAAATGAATTAACAATATGAAATAACAAAAAGGGTGGGAGGGAGAGAAATTTAGAAAAATTGTGCAGATGAAAATTTTTCCCGCGAGTTGTCTGCTAGTTTTAGGCTGTAAGTGAAAATTACGGAACACCGTTTCCGGTTAGGCTGGAAACCTAATTGACTCTCGAAACTTCAAATGGGCGAATCATCAAGTAAAGGAAAACGATAATTATTTTAGCTTGTAATAAATCGATCTATTCTGTATAAATAGATCTTGTTATTACATTATGGCTAAAATAATGTTAGAAACACATGTATATCATTCAAACAATGTTTAATAAAGAGAACTAACAAATTATAGCTAAACTATTGTTAGACACATCAATCAAACAATGATTAATAGTTTTAAATGTGTGGCAGGAATGGACCGTGTATTAGCAGAAAATCCCAGAGGATGTAGTAACGGAAAGATTCCAGGAGAATAGTATACTAGTAAGGAACTAGGCCACGACTCCACAGTAATATTTAAAGTCCAAGTCTACTGCTCCATGGAAGACACCTCTCATGGAGATGGCCAAGCGTTAGACCACCAATCACTGGCCGGATAGCTCAAACCAAACCAACAGGGCCCAATCCCTGTGTACAACCTGTTATTCAGCGTTAGACCACCAATCACTGAACAACCACCTTGGTACAGTGTTAGACCACCAATCACTGAACCAACCAAATACCATATACATGTATATGTATGCAAATTGGATCAGTCAAAGCAAATATCATATACATGTATAGGTGCGCAAAGTGGATCGGTCAACTGGCCAGTTCCTATTTTTGCAACTGATGCGAAACTTTACCATACACTTTTGATATTGAACAGACAAAAATACTATATTCCTCTGGAATCCTCCGCCACATCAAAATTATCTCTGGAATTTTCCGCCACACGAACTCCGTTCGCCCCACACAAAATTCCAGCAACTTAAATTTAAAGCAATCTGTAACAAATTTAGCCCAAATTTATAATGCGCCTCAGTTAGGGCTCGAACCTGGAAAAGCAGTGTTCAAATGCGCATGCTCTACAACACAATGTGGCTTTCATACAATTCACCAGTCTCAACCATAGAGACTCACACACCAAGTTAATCATGGAGGGTCATTTTAGCAGCCTCAACATTCTACTCCGTATTTAATCCAACCAACTAATTAAACAATTTCTATTTCCATATACAATGTATCAATACTCCATTCTAGATGCCGTGCCATTCTCCAGACAACCACTAAGTATGACAGTGTATTAACAAATTACCCCAATCCATATCTAAAATAAAATACGTTTACCGGATCTGAAATTCATTGAATTTATTATTTTATTAGTGATGCACATAGCTTTTTAACCTGTCAAAGAACTCCCCTTACAGCTATCCACACATTATCAAAAGATACACAAGCTGATAATATTAACAGTAGGTGAAACTCATCAAGCATAAATTATGCCTGAGCTGCCATTGCACAAGATACCTTCCATGGTATAATACCTGAATGTAAATAGAGTCCTTATTAGTTGGAAATCAGCAAACAGCAACCAGTGCTAAAAAGGTAAACTGTATACCTACTAACAGCATAAGGCACATACCACCTAGTTATCAATGGTAAATATACAAGTTATTATATTTACTCTCAAGTGTGTCAACCTGGCAGGGAATTAAACGCCTATTAACTCTTTGAAGGCAGCAATGCAAACCTTGATAACACGGACACTGTTGATCCTGTGGATGTTAAAATAATTTGTATTTTATATTTACTGTACTTGTCAACTTGCAACATAGAAGCTGTAACAGATAAAGTTACTAATTAGGAACTAAAAAATAAAAGAATGGCTACAAATAGCAACACTTTATTCTCTTGTCAAATGGAATGATAAATGCAGCTATTAAAATGAAGTAAAGAAAACCGTAAATATAAAGCACATAGTATGTCAACGTCACCATGCCTTGTTGCTAAAGTTTCCTTGATCTAACGGAAGACTAGGTTATCGCCAAAGTACCGCCCGGTATAGTATCATAATTCTTTGGTAATAAAGGTCTCCTGCACCTGAAATAAACAAAACATTACGTAAAATTTCAACAAACTCTGCCTTCAAAAACCAATTTACACCTTTCCCATGTTGTTCACTAAGTAACAGCACTGTACTCTTACAACGGTGTAACCATCCATCTGATGCGGTCAAAATGTCATGCTCTATATCCACTTCCTGTAAATCCCCGATATAAAATCAAAGCTCATAACTGTGAACATATTTCACTGCCGTTCAGTGCAGCAACAAATCTACGTTTATCAATAGTCTTTCTAATAATGTTCTATCTTTAGGGTTCCCATCTATCTTTAGGGTTCCCCCAGTATGAAATTCCAAAGCTGCTTTCAAATATCTGAATAGATGATTCTTATGAATTTTTTTTTTTTTTACACATCGATTTGTTTATTATTGACCAATTAGTAAACTACAAATGATCCAAAATAGATCAACATTAATCTTGTTGGAAAGGGATTCCGGTCATACACATATTGCTTTTCCATGAGTTTTCTAGACTTTTCCAGAATTGTACAAAATTAAGACTTTTTTCCAGACCTTTAACATATGTACAAAATTCGATTTTCTATTTTCAAGGTGGTATGGGAACCCTATGTTGTTATAATTAACAGTAGGTATATTGTCCAAGGGTAAATGCTCCAGA
The DNA here is from genome assembly GCA_963680895.1 of Fragum sueziense. Lineage (NCBI taxonomy): Eukaryota > Metazoa > Mollusca > Bivalvia > Cardiida > Cardiidae > Fragum > Fragum sueziense. The sequence goes on along the minus strand of OY804596.1, from coordinate 20,769,375 downwards.
AAATGAGTATCATTAATATGTAACACACTCAGTGATGACATGTATCCCTGACTGACACCTTCTATGACTAGAAACTGGTTATATTGATTTAGGCATTCAAATTATGCAATTAAGGGGGAATGCTCCAGTTTTTCGGAACACTCGGTCATTACTGTAGTAAATTAAACGTTTCGTACCAATATGTTTCGCTACCATATTTTCAATAATATAACACATCATTACAATTTATCATTTACGACGGTAAAAGTGTATTTATTATGCAAAACTCATTTCCTCAAGTTGGAAATCGATTATTTAGAGCAAGACAGTCGTAAGTGTGTATGCAGTTACCACTGTTTTGCGTCATTTTATTCATGTGTAGCTGATAAAAATTGCTGTAATTCATTAATAAGTGCGCTGACCTATACATTTTCTTTTTGAATTATTACCAGGACATGTTGCTTAATACAATGAGGCAGTTTTATCAAATTCTATTATGTAGAACTTGAAATATTTCCAAAAATACGCAAATTTTGACATAAAATACTCCAGCTTCGATGATCAAACGAACACGTGAGCATGCTTTTTTATACATATACGCGTTTAGAATGGTACATATTTTGGGTTTTCTGTTCTTATTAAATGTAAGACGTTACTTTAAATCCGTTTTCGGGACTAAAAGATGATTATACAGCATTTTATTAGCATTTTAGTAACCTTGGACAGGTGCAAGAAATTGTGCATATTTCCGATGTATGGGTCTGTGATACGAATGCCTATAAAATTCAAACAAGATCGCTGACCATCCATTTTTATTTCATTTTTCAATTGGCAATAACATGTAATTTCAACATACAAAATATAAATAAATTCTATTATTGGGAAAAAATTTAGGAAACTGGAGCATTCCCCCTTAAGCTAAAAACTGTTCAAAATTTTATTGATTTGACAAAAATTATGCTTCATGGTAAGAAATTGTGCTATATCTCTGTACATGCTTCAAAGTTCTGTAGTGGATCCAGGATCTTTGGAGGGGGGGGGGGGGCGGGGTAACACACAAATAGCAGGATCTGTTTTCCCAGAATTGCACAACTTGAACTATGAATTTTGCACGAAAATGAAATAATCAGCAAAAGGAGGTGTGTTTGTTTGCAACTAAGAAGCACCCCTGTTGATCCCCCACCAAATTTCCGTACAGACAATGAACGACTATTTTCATTCTAAACTGCTTAAAATGCCAATAATACACACACGATAAACATCATCTAATGAACAATAGATTAATCATAATTTATGTAGATCCTAACAACAATACATTCCATCCTTTCTCTACTCCCTTGAAAATTGTAATTTGCATTGCCAAGCTTTAAATGTTATTTCTTTACGGCCCAGTATTCCTAGAATTCTAGTATTCAAGTTTACAAACAGCTTTCATAAGGAGAACCAACTCAATCTCAAAATCTAAATTTTTGAATAAGAAGAGTTGTTTTTTTTTTTTTAGCTCACCTGAGCTCAACGAGCTCAAGGGGAGCTCTTAGGGTCAGTCACTATCCGGCGTCCGTCGTCCGTTGTGCGTTGTGCGTCGTGCGTCGTCAACAATTTCTTTAAACATCTTCTCCTCCTCAACCACTGGGCCAATTCTTTCCAAACTTGGCAGAAATGTTCCTTGGGTGACCCTTTTCAAAACTTGTTCGTGAATTTTTGATTCGTCAAAAAATGTGGGCGTGGCAGGGCGGGGCTTATCAGACTTAAAGAAATCATTAGGAAATTCTTCAAAAATCTTCTCCTCCTCAACCATTGGGCCAATTCTTTCCAAACTTGGCAGAAATGTTCCTTGGGTGACCCTTTTCAAAATTTGTTCATGAATCATTGATTCGTCAAAAATTGTGGGCGTGGCAGGGCGGGGCTTATCAGACTTAAAGAAATCATTAGGGAATTCTTCAAAAATCTTCTCCTCCTCAACCACTAGGCCAATTATTTCCAAACTTGGCAGAAATGTTCCTTGAGTGACCCTTTTCAAAACTTGTTCGTGAATTTTTGATTCGTCAAAAATTGTGGGCGTGGCAGGGCGGGGCTTATCCAACTTAGAGAAATCATGTGAAAAATCTTTAAAAATCAATTATCAGGCCAATTTGAATCAAGCTTGGCAGAAATGTCCCTTGAGTGACTGTTTTCAACACATGCTCATGAATTTTTGATTTGGTGAAAATTGTGGGCGGGCCAGGGCGGGGCTTATCAGACTTCGAGAAATCGTAAGATAGTTATTCAAAAATCTTCTTCTCCTTAACCATTGGGCTGATTCTTACCAAACTTGAAAGGAATGTTTATTGGGTGACCCTTTTCAAAACTTGTTCGTGAATTTTTGATTTGTCAAAAATTGTGGGTGTGGCAGGGCGGGGCTTATCAGACTGAAAGAAATCTTTAGGTAATTCTTCAAAAGTCTTCTCCTCCTCAACCACTTGGCCAATTCTTTCCAAACTTGGCAGATGTGTTTATTTAGTGACCCTTTTCAAAACTTGTTCGTGAATTTTTGATTCGTCAAAAATTGTGGGCGGGGCTTATCGGACTTAGAGAAATCATGTGAAAAATATTTAGAAATCAATTATCAGGCCAATTAGAATCAAACTTGGCAAAAATGTCCCTTGAGTGACTGTTTTCAACACATGCTCATCAATTTTTGATTCGTCAAAAATTGTGGGCATGGCAGGGCGGGGCTTATCAGACTTCGAGAAATCGTAAGGTAATTATTCAAAAATCTTCTCCTCCTTAACCACTGGGCTAATTATTACCAAACTTGAAAGGAATGTCCCTTGGGTGACCCTTTTCAAAACTTGTTTGTGAATTTTTGATTTGTCAAAAATTGTGGGCGTGGCAGGGCGGGGCTTATCGGACTAGGAGAAATCATGTGAAAAATCAATGGGGGGTATGATCACTTTCAGTGATATTCTAGTTTACAATAATTTAATTTGACATAATACTGACATATATATTTGTTTACAACAAAATTTATATTGTACACAATCAAATACACGAAGAATTCAGGTGAGCGATATCAGTGCCTTTCAGGCACTCTTGTTTTTTTTTTTTTTTAGGTCGAACTTTCCATGGGCCGAATCCGATTAAACGTATCGACCGAGTTTACCAGGCCCGGTCGATTTATACACATTGTTTTTCCTTTCAATTGTGAATTTAAACGCTTTAATTGTTTGTTGTTTGCAACAGAAAACAACATCTCCGTCCGCTGATCCGACATTCTTTCATCATCCATTTCCGCTTCGTCAAGTTCGTGAATTTCCCAGTCCTGCACTCTACCGAACTTTCGACATCGAATTTACTCAGTTGCAACGTAAAAACGAACACACTGGCTATTCATATTTCTTCGTATTGGGAAGTTACGCAGTATTTTAAGTAAAGAAATTTAGAAAAATTGTGCAGATGAAAATTTTTCCCGCGAGTTGTCTGCTAGTTTTAGGCTGTAAGTGAAAATTACGGAACACCGTTTCCGGTTAGGCTGGAAACCTAATTGACTCTCGAAACTTCAAATGGGCGAATCATCAAGTAAAGGAAAACGATAATTATTTTAGCTTGTAGTAAATCGATCTATTCTGTATAAATAGATCTTGTTATTTGGTGTTATATATACCATTTATTTATAATTCAATTATTTTGTATACAGTTTATATAAAATTAACTATTTCCTTTTTTAGCTCACCTGAGCACGTAGTGCTCGAGGTGAGGTATTGTGATCGGCCTGTTGTCCGGCGTCTGTCTATCTGTCTATCTGTCCGTCCGTCAACTTTTAACAAAAAAATCTTCTCCTCCTTAAGTACTTGGCAGAAATCAACCATATTTCACACATATGATCTATGTTTTATTTTCAAAATACTTCAACGAATTTGAATCGGGGCCATAATGAGGTCAAAAAGTAGGTCACTAGGTCAAATCTTCTTTCTGCTTTAGGGGCCACATTTGTTGCTCAATCATTGTAAAAATTGATCAGAATTTTCGTCTTGGTGATATTCAGGTCATGAAAAGAAATAGGTCAAGCCAGGTCATAGACTGGGTCACTAGGTCAAATATTGTAAAATCCATCTTTTTACACTGGAAGTGTCAATTTTGGTCCAAACTTTGTAGAAATTGTCATGAATGTTTATTTTGATGATATCAAGGTCAAGATTAGAAGTGGATCATGCTAGGTCATGAACTATGTCAATTATGTCAAGAGTTAAAATCTTACAAATCATTTCTTTTGCTCTGGAAGTGCCAATTCTTGTCCAAACTTTGTCAAAATTGTCCTCAATGTATATCTTGATTATATCTATGAAATGATCAAAAGTTGGTCATACCTGGTCAAAAACTAGGTCACAAGGTCAAATCTTTTTGAATCCTTCATTTTGTTCTGGACATGTCAGTTTTGGCCAAATCTTTTTTCAAAATTGTCCTGAATATTTATCATCATGATATCTAGGTCATGTCAAGAAGTGGATCATGCCAGGTCATAAACTAGGTCACGAGGCCAAATCTTGAAGAATCCTCTCTTTTGCCAATTTTGGTCCAAACTGTGTCAAAGTTGTCCTTACTGTTTATCTTGATGATATCTTGGTCATGATTAATGGTGGGTAATGCAAGGTCAAAAAGTAGGTCACAAGGTAAAATATTACGGAATCCTTCCTTTTGCTCTACTAGATGCCAATTTTGCCCCAAAACTTTGTCAAAACTATCCTTAATACTTATCTTGATATCTAGGTTAAAAACTAGGTCACCAGGTCAAATCTTGTTTTTGCTCTAAGAACCAATATATTTATCATTGTGAAAAATGTACAGAATGTTTTTCTTGATGATATCTTGGTGATGTGAAAAGTGGGTCATGCGAGGTCTAAAACTAGGTCACTAGGTCAAATCTTGTTTTTGCTCAAAGAACCAAAATATTTACTTTATCGTTGTGAAAATTATTCAGAATATTTATCTTGATGATACCTGGGGCATGTATAAAGTGGGTCATGGGAGGTCAAAACCTAGGTCAAATTTTGTTTTTGCTTTAAAAAATCAAAATATTTATTCATCATTGCGAAAATAGTTCAGAATTGCTTATCTTGATGATAAATGGGTCATGTAGAAAGTGGCTAATGTTAGGTCAAAAACTAGGTCAAAAGGTCAAATCTTGTTTTTGCTCTAAGAATCTCAATATTTACTCATCATTGTGAAAATTGTTCAGAATGTCTATCTTGATGATATCTAGGTCATGTAAAAAGTGGGTCATGTAAGTTTGAAGTTTGCAAGTTGTTTGTCTCAAAGTCCTCTGAGGTGAGCGATGCAGGGCCATCGTGGCCCTCTTGTATGAATAATGGATCAGTTATGAATAATGGATCAGTTAAATTGTTAGGATTACACAAAAAAACGAACAATTATATATTTTGATAAAATACAAAGCAGCAAATAATGTATACTTATATAAATGTCTATATATATAACTTAATCAATTTTAGTATTTATATTTCTTATAACTCCATGTATTTTTAGAGTTATCTAAAATATTTAAGGGGGTCAGTTTAAACTTCCGTACTATGTCATGCAATATTGTATATGTAAGGACCACAATGGAAACAAGGGTTTATATTTAACTCTTTTTTTTGTTATCCTTCACATATAATGTTGATTGATATGGCCTTATTATTAACATACATGCCTTGTTATCTGTTTTTATGTATGTTTTATGATTGCTTGCCATGTGAATTGTAACATTTTATGTGTAATAAATTCTATCTAACGTATTTGTGTCCACTTAGCATTTTCTGATCGTTCCATGTATATATTTCAGACTCAGGGTGCCCCAAAGAATATATACATGACACCAGTACAGCGACAGCTACATGAGCAGCTGCAGCGTAAAGCGCGTCAGGTGCAGGACGCGATCGTGAGACAGCAGGAAGAGTTACAGAAGATTGCTCAACAACTGGCCTTTACACAGGGTGTCCTACCAATCAGTGGACCTAATGTTGCAGGTAAGAAAGTTTTGCTGTTGAGAATATTTTATACACCTGCATCAATAGTCTTTTGGAATTAGATTTTGCTTTGATTTTCTGTTTGTCTACGGAAAACTTCTGTCCGCAGAAAACTTTGACATTGGGCTTAAATAACTTTAACCCATTACCAGACGGCAAAATCTTGGACAGTTCCAATTTGAAAGGTGTTGCAGACGACAATTTCAAGTTGATGAAATTTTGAAAATCTCTCCATTTTGGGTTAGAAAAGATTGTGGTAAATGAAAAAATTGCTTGTCACAAGCAATTTCTTCATTTCCCACAATGTTTTCCCAAGCATTTTCTTGTGAGGGAGTCGAAAGGCATCATTGTACAGTAATGGGTTAAAATGCTAGTGAACAGGCTTTCTTATTTCTCATGTGTTTTCCTTGTGACAAGACTTTCCCTCTCATACCAAGAATGTAGTTCAATGTCGAGGTCATGTTTTCAAAACATTCTGGTATAGGGCATTGGTGTTTCACAAACTTAGCTATATTAAATGTGTATATTGACAAATTCTTGGACTTTCAGCAAAGACAGGATATTTCCGAACAGTAGGAAAATTAGATTTGAGTGTGTTTTGACACATTGTGGACATTAATTTACATGATTTGTAATATGGATTTATTGTAAGATAGGTCTAGTTATTCTACTGAGAAAATTATAGGCATTTCTTTAATGATTTTTGGTGGATTATTGAGAAATAACGGTAGATTATCATTTGATAAACCCACCGCCTATCCAGTGAAATTATCAAAAACTTGTGCCCCACTTTTGTTCATTTTACCCTATCTGACGTTATCTAAGCTGGGCCAAATAAGTGATGTCATCACACTGAAACAAACTATTATCCTCTATATCAAAGAAAATTATCAATGTGTACACTTTTCTGCCCATATTTCAGGGGACAACATGGTAGGCATGATGGGACAAGTGTCATCATCAGATTTATCTATAGGTAATGTACGAAGCCCAGCTGCTCCGTCAACGATACCCCGCCAACACCAGTCTCATCATCATCATCAACAACAACAACAGCAGCAGGGTGACGGTCAGCCCCTACAGATCCTCAACATGGGTCCCCCAACAGTCATGATCGACTCCTCACCATTCTTGACATTCCCTGTCTTACCCAACGATGCGGAAGTTTTACTGTCGTTAGCTGACTCGTCAGAGACCCATCCGGGCTTGAACTGATTCGTGTTAGTGTATGATGATGAGTTATTGTGTGTGTTGGCATGGCATTGGTGCGAGGAAGGGAATTAACCCTTTCCAAAACTGAGAAAGTTTAGGCTGTTTCAAGTTTGAATTTCAAAGAAGCTGCAGATGGCAAAATGGCTGTTGTGATTTGAGTGCAATATAGCACAGAAAATGTTCATGTAACAGGAGAAAAAGTCTAGTTTTCTTCTTTGTCTCAATGTTTTCTCAAGCTCCTCTATCAAGGATGTCACAACCAGGTCTGATTTGAGAAAGGATTATCTGACCAATTAAATAATTAATATAGTCATCTGAAAATGCTATCTTTATTGGTCTACATGGCAGGGAATCATGTAACTTCAATTGCAGAAAATCTTTAATCAATCTGTAAATATGAGACTCATTTGAATTTATGTATGATAGGCAAATTAAAAAAAATGTGCAATTGTTGTGTTGCATGATTCCTGGCCATGGATCTATACAAGATAAATACATATTTAATTTTTGCAAATTTTATGGTGTGTTGAATTGTTAGATTGATTCATGTTAGTCAACAGTAAATTTCAAATTTTAAAGTCACCATCATTATGTAAATATTGCTTACCCTTTCCCAAATGGCGAAATTTTAGACTAGACAAAAATTGAAATCTCATGCAGTGGACTCTATACTCTATGGTGCTGAACATGGAAAATCTGTGATTAATAGTACAGAAAATGTTGAAGGAAAAAGAGAAAATATTGGCCATCAGCATATTCTGACTTTCATCTTAATGGTTGTTGTTCCAATTTTTCTGTAGTAAAGATGTCAAAACAAGTTTTTGTTTTGGGAAGGATTAATTATAAAATATTTCTATGTGCTTTTATAAAATGTGCTCCTTACCAAAAAAGTTCATTTAGATGAGATAGACAATTTATTAACCCATTACCAGAGAAGAAATTTCAAATTGAGCGCTTTTGCTAAATAGTCTGCCTACAAAGTCAAAAAATGTGACTTTCGTAGGCATTCTCTGAACATGGGCGACTACCAGGTCCAATGATATCTTCAAGGCATGGTACGTACGGCTTGCCCGGTAGTCGCCTCTAGCAGGCGATATTGGTTGAAATAAACTAGGTCAAAGGTCATTCGGTACATTATTCACACATGCCCCCTAAAATACTCCATAACTTACACATTTCTTAAGCTAAAACAATTCTTTTGGTATCTAAATAAAGCTGACGATTAGTACTGTTACTTAAAATAACAATATGTAACTTTACGAATTTTTGTATTTGTAAATTTTGATAAATATAGCAAAAAAATGGCCAAAAAATCACAAAAATAGTTTTTTTTCGAAAAGTAAAAAAATCCTAAAAAATACCAACGGTATGTTTGGATAAATGACATTATACTTTAAAATTGCCTAGACATCTGTTGTTTACTGATATATATTTGCTTACAGAATTAGTCATTGGCTTACACTTGTAGCCATAGCTAAAAGTGGGTGGGGTAAATTTTCCAATAAATACAAAAAACACAAACATTGGTGTAGCAATACGAACTTCACATAAATGATAGTCTCGATATTTTTATGATGTTTTATTGGGAATTCTTGTTTAAAAATATTATTTTCGTGATTTTTTTATGGCTTTTGATGCATTTTCCTAAACTATAATAAGAATTTCATTGGCAAAAAATTGCTTTAATAATACAGCATTAGAACTATATATAGCTTATATCAACATCAGTAAGTCAAATCTATGCCTCTTTTGACGAATTCCTAGTCATTAAAAAGTGCAATTAAATAAAACAAGACTCAAAATAAAACAGAAATTAAGCATAATCAGCAGCTGAAAGTAGCCATTTCACTATCTGACGAACATAAGACATTCAAGGTAAGAATAAATATGTTTCAACAAGTTTCGTTCATTTATTAATGGTGTAGTTTCATTCTGCAAACCGAACGTTAAATTCCATTATTGCAATTTGGGTGATTACATATGGTGGACTTACGAGAGCATTCGATCATGTTTATAAAATGTCATTAGGAACGGATCATTCCATTTTATGGAAAAAATATCACAATCATAAGTCTGACTGCAGTTCTGGTATGGGATTATGGTATATGTAAAGGTCTTAAGTGCTCATGAAGGTATCAATACATGTATTTACTTAGATAATTATGTACATGCTTTCATTAGAGACAACAGGAGATTCAGTCTTTGGGTCGTTCTGATTTTGTAACCAATAATTTTTTAATTGTTTTAGAAATTGAACTAGATATGATTCTGAATGTAGGCCTATCTCTAATTATGAAAATCACTCAATCTTTAATTAAACATTACATTATGTTATTGGTGATTATCAGATTATAAAGACACAACGATCGCTAGCTAATTCTTACTATGTTAATTAAGAACTAATGGGTTGTGGAGTTGGCGCAAAGGAACTCTTTGTGCATAAATAAGGAAATCTATGACCCTGTAGTTGCTTTTAGCTATCCTCTAGACAATAAACCTGACTAACCTCTGGGAACTGACCAACTTATAATAACATAACTTAAAACTCTTCATTCAATAATAATTTTCGTTGTAATCAAATGTGTATCTTTCATTTGTATGGGAGTATTGTTGTACCATATAAAAAAATGAATCCGTATGTTAAAAGCTGCAGACATTTTTGGCATCATAACTCAGATCATGTGATTTAATTCAGGAAATCGAACAGGATCGTGTTTTTATTTACCTGATTAGTCAGTATTTTGTGCAGCATGCCGAAATAAATAAAAGTAAAAAAATTGGCTTTTGTATTTCAATAGTGCAGAAATCGCTTGCTTTCATATCAAAATTATACCTTAATCCTATGACAACACACACAGAGTCCATCATTTGCTTGGAAATCTTAATATTTGTCGATACAAGAGATTCTCAGCATACACATCCATTTGTGAAGTTTAAGGGCACAAAACCCTGGACTAATTGGTAGAATCAGAGACGTAATTACATTTTTTTTCTGGGAATGCACCCATGGGAAAGAACTTAAGAAATGAGCGTGCTCTTCTATTCCCTCAACAGCTAGGCTGAACAACAGGTATTGTTTCAGAAGGTCTAAACGATGAAGGCTTGATCATATCAGTTATTCTTGGATAATTATTTGCGTCAAATAACTATTGTGGTATGTTTCATTCGTCAATAGATACCAAATATCGTGCATCTTTGGCGTCATCAGTGACATCGGTAATTGACAAGGATATCCAGATTTTTGAAATTTGGATACCCTTGTCGACTTGCATTGTAACGGGACACGCTGAAGATGGAGGAAAAATTACACAAAGTGTTTGGTATCTAATAATGGGTGGAATACCTAAATGATCTGCCATATTTGACAACGCTTTTAGGGAGACCTCTTTTTTGAAAGGGTTGGAGTACGTTAAAAATCTAGAATCGCATGACAGTTCTGTTTCATGATCTCTGAAATCTTTAAAATGAACTCTGGGTATTCTCCTGAGATAATGCTGTGCACCATGCAACTTAGCCTGGATTCAAGTCTAACAATTTCTTGCTGTTCCTCTACTCCTGTTCACAGGTGCCACAATTTTACATATATCAATGTCTTTGAATCATATCCATCACATTGTATATTACCGACGACTAGACCCAGGCTACACACAAAGTGGTACCTGTACATAGACTACATCTGGTCTGTTTTAATGTGTAAATTGACTAGTCTGTGTTCATGTTTAGCAAATTAGATTTAGTTGAAGAACCATTTTCGTCACACTTCGAGAACGGGTAGTCCAGTTAAAACCGTTCCTACTTTCTCGTTTTTATGATACAGTATCACATTTAGACATATTCAAACAATGTTATCAATAGCTTTCACAGATTAAAAATACGTCAAAGTGTATGCACTGTAACCTACAGTATATACCATGATTCTGCCATTGTGTGTTAAGGGGGGTCAAAACGTATTTAGCATCGCATAGACAGAACCAGATATTTGTGTTAATTTTTTTTTGTTTTGTTTTCCACTTAGACTTCTTCGAACTCCATACTATACTATTTTTCCATCTATTTTGCCAATTGTTTATACTTGATCTAAAGAAGTCCTCCACAGTAGCAGTCATTTAATCAATTCTTATCTTAATCACACCCCTCCTTCCCCCCGCATCTCTGGATGTCTTCATCCAGAGTTTGATGGTTGCAAAAAGAAGATGACTCGTCATAAACTACAGGCAATTGCTCTTCAACACATTTGGCAAATAATTTCAATGGTTCTTGTGAACGTACTTTCCGTCAATTGTCCATCGAAACAGACTATATTGCTTTTAAAAGAATGGTTCATCGTGGAAACAGCTGTCGGATGTGCCTGAATTATAAAAGGACGATCGTCCCGCTTATCCGTAAAAGTTTTTTTCACTTGTGAAATGTGTAGGCCTATGGAAGGATGTTTGAATGAAGGTTCTAGCCACTCGAATCTTGTCAAACTATGTCATTGAATTGTGGGATTTACTAGTACAAGAATTACCCTGGGCCCACCTACTTAAAAGCTCTTTTGAATCTTAATTTTGACACGGCAATCAAAATTGATTTTGTAAAATACCACTTCTTGGGAAAAATCCACCAGTTTCAATATTTTTCTACCCTGTGCCCCGGCTCAACTGTTTCAAGATAGCACATTGCTAGAAAGAAATGAATGCAGGATGTTGCTTTTGTGTATCAATAACAGTACTGATTTCATATGATATATCATTTTTCTACTGATTTTCACTGAAACCTGCCTAAAATATTGAAGATCTCACTTGTATATTTTAGAATTTTGGTGTTTGCTCCCACTCTGTGCTTTTGATCTATATACACGCTCTGAAGTTAAGAAAAAATATGAAGATACAAGTAGTTAATCGCATATCACATTGTCGAAATTGACTTACTTTTTCAGTTCCTATGAAAACAGAAATTATTGTCTAGTTTGACCAAAAGTGCTTTCGATTTTCAATAAATAGAAAATGCCATTTTTGCTACTTCTGCATGTACACGTCAGGCCCGTTAAGGCAATTTTATACTTGAGGGCTGAAGCCCCTGTTTCTGAATATTAGAGGGGGCTAAATTTGATTTTCTCTAAAATTTCGGTGTAAAATAAGAAAAAATTGGCATTTTTTTGCCATTTTTTGGAGGGGAGCTAAGCCCCCCCCCCCCCCCCCCCCCCCCCCAGCCCCCTGTTCCTACGGGCGTGAACGTAACAATTTACCGTGCCAATCATCTTTTTTATTTATTGAATAAGCTTTTCTGTGTCTACTGAATTGTAGTTATGTCTCAAGTCTTTCCAATCTGAGGCCTATGAGTGTACAGTAACCGACCAGAATTTATAGGTGGCCAAACATGTATACAGGCCTATGTGTTCTTCGTATAACCTTGTCAACCATTTCCGAACTAGTGATTTATTTCTTTTTATACCATAAACGAACTGTTCTAGATTGTTAATGTTTATTCATTACATTACTTGAACTGTTTTGGGCGCCAAAGTAAATTGTACCAATTTCCCAGGTTATTTGAGTGGGTGGGGTAACTTTTACTCACTTTTTTAACATTTACACCGTGAAAGCCATTGTTTTTAATGTTATTTTCGCAGGTATATACTTATATAATCTATTTAGAGTCAATATACAGACAAATGATATCATTTTAGTTCCATCAATACTGTTGAAATGCCATGTACACTGTATAAAAGCAACGATCGATACAAATATTGACCCAGCTGACTTTGAGCTGTACCTACATTTAGAAATAGTGACTTTTTACTACCAAATGTAATTTTAAATTTTTGCTTGGGGTTTATAGAAATTTTTCAGCGCGTTTGTGAAATTGAAATCGCAATAATATTTCATATGCAGCATGATTTTCATTTACACAACATTCAAATTCTGCACATTTTTGGCCTCTTTTTACATTTCGCCAAATATCAATTAATGTGCAAATGAGAAAAGTATGCAAGATAATTTATTTGGCTTTCATTTAAAACCATTTTCGTGCATTTAGACATATAATTGACAGAGTTATACGCATTTAAAGGGGGCCTAGGTGAATTTTGCACTCAATGACCTTTGACCTTGTTTTGTGACCTTAATACGGCTGACTGGAGGTGACTACCGGTCTAATCAAATCAGGCAAGCCTTACACTTTGCACATAATACATCAAAACTCCATGTTCAAAAAATGCCTAAGAAAATGTTTTCTAGCCACTTTTTCGAAATTGGTAGGTAGACTAAAAATAAGAAGTCAAAGGTTCAATGAATTTAAAAACTTTTATTTGACCTTTAACCCATTCCCAAACATTTTTGACGCCCTTCAAGATAAAGGCTTTTGAAAACATTGTGGAAAATGAAGAAATTGCTTGTGAAAAGCAATTTCTTCATTTCCTACAATGTTTTCTACCCAAAAAGACCAAAAAAATTAATATTATATTCACTTGAAATTGTCATCTGCATCATCTTTGCAGTCCAAAATTTGTCGTTCGGGAAACGGTTAAAAAATAATGGGCAAGTTTCAAATTTTGTTATCTGGAGTAGGGTAAAGAACAAGTTCTGTTGTTAGCTATCTGAATTTTAACACTTTCTGTTTTTGTTGTATAGAAATTATCTGTTACATTTGTGTTTTTAGCTCGACTTTTCGAAGAAAATGAGAGCTTATACTGTCACCCGGGCGTCGGCGTTGGCGTTGGTGTTGGCGTTGGCGTTGCAACCAAGGTTAAAGTTTTTTCAAACATCAATAACTTCCATGCTATCAAAGGGATTCAACCCAAACTTGGTATATTTATTCACCGTCACACCCTTTACCTTACTATCAGGGCCCATGACCCTGGGACCACTCTATTTGGAGTTATGCCCCCTTTATACTAAGCAACTTAGAAAGTCGAGCGCGCTGTCTTCGGACAGCTCTTGTTGTTTGAACAGTATTATCTAGTATCATAATAGTAGAGTAGTTCTTCTTTGAGACATGATTACCCATTTCCTTAAACAGCAAATTTTAGATTTGTCGATTTGAAAGCTGCTGAAGATGGCATAATTGATGTTTAAAAAGATAGGATTTGTGTACATACAGTTGAGAAAAGTTTAGAAAATATTTAGGCAAAAGGAGAAAGACAAAGAAAAACCTCCAGCGACTACAACGCAACGACAGGGCTATGATCCGCCAAATTTGTGGCATAAAGCCAAAAGACACAGCCACTGTAAGGTCACAGGAGCTTCTAACACGTACCGGCCTTGAAGACCTTGCCCTTGTACTGCGAGAGAGACGACTTCGCTGGTATGGCCATGTACAAAGATCAAACAACGCAATCAAGACTGCATACCAGTTCGAAGTCTCTGGAAAACGTAGCGCTGGACGTCCAAAAACCTCGTGGAAAGAACTATCAGAGAGAGATGCCAGGGAATGGAACATATCAATATCCCAAACAAACGACAGGAAGAAATGGAGAACAGAAGTTAAATCTGCTATGCGTGCAGCCAGCCAGACATCTGGACGGGATCCCGCTGACGGTGGACGAGTCCCTACACCTGCACGATAAACTAAACACCGATGATGATGATGATGATGATGAGAAAATACTGGTTACCAGCATTTTCTTCCTTTGCCTCAATATTTTCCTAGTCCTTTTCTCTTAAAGACTTCAAAACCAATTCTTGTTTGGGAAAAGATTAGTGAAGTCTCCAAACGCTTAAAATATGAATAATTGGTTATTCAAAAAGTCTTGCGTTTGAAGGCATTTAGAATGAAAGATGATACTTTGTTGCAATTGTTTCACAAATTTAAACCTTTCCCAAATAAAAAAAAAAACATTTAAACTGGTTTAGATTAAAAAGTATTGCAGTTAACAAATTAAATGTAACCAAAAGAAGAAATTGTGTATGTTACAGCACAGAGAATATTGCTCTAAAAGAAGAAAATTTAGTCATCAGTATTTTCATCTTTTGTTTCAATGTTTTCTGAGGCTTTCTTTGGTGGGGATGTCAAAGCCAGGTCTTGTTTTGGAAAATATCAAAAGCCATTACCACACAGTGACTCCTTTTGACTCCCCTCAATATAATGGCTTTGGAAAACATTGTGGAAAATGAAGAAATTGCTTGTGACAAGCAATTTCTTCATTTCCCACAATTTTTCTACTTGAAAAGACCAAAAAATCTAAAATTTCATTCACTTGAAATTGTTGTCTGCATCATCTTTGAATTTGGACCAACCCAAATTTTCGCCGTTTGGTAATGGGTTAATTATATCACAATCTTTCTTCATGTAGATGTTTTCAATGTTTCTTATAGAAAGCACAAATGGGTTGAAAATTATGTTAAAAAGATTTGTTGCTTTTCTGATTGATATTAAGCGGGATATGGAAAAAGGGCCCTTGTAGAATTTAATTACAGTCTGATCAGGGCCCATAATGCTCTTTTACAGATGCTAAAGATCATGAAGGACCTATTAGAGAATGAAATTAGTTTTGATCAGACTTTGTGTATGCACAGGTAGATCAAGATCCGTAGTGACTCAAATGCCATTAAGGACCTGGTGAGATCTAATGAGTTGATTTGAGTATGTGTCCAAATCTTTTAGTCAATTTCAATTCGATTTCAATTCGTTTATTTATACATTTATACGAGGGTTGTTCGGGAAGTTCGTAGAATTTTGCTCTAAAATTCCTGTTATTTGTTATTTATAGGTAAATATCAAGGTACAAATACTTTAACATACCTTGAGTTAATTTCCAAAAGATTATTCGAAAATATCGATAATAACCGAAAATATCGGTAACCGTAGCAACACAATATCGGGATACCGGAGCACTCCATTTCTTGACAATGTAAAACATAGTATAACAGATTTTACATAGTCTCTTTTATACTTTCGGTTGGCATCAAAATTGCACGAAAAGGTTGATCGTTTACACAACGTCAGGGGGTCGTTTCCTGTAAATTCCGTAACGTTATCGGTTCTTTTAAAGTAGTTACACGGCTTTAGAGGAGATATCAAAAAGTTGCTGACCGGAAGAGGTGACGTCAACCGGCGACGTCAAATTGACAAGTGTTGTGAATTTTTGTGTCGCGCAGCAAAAATCACCAACAGAAACGCTGAACATGATCAATTCTTCAGGAAAGAATAAAAATTGCAGCAGAGATACTGTGTATAAGAGGCATGCGCGTTTAAGAAGCTGGTGTGATTCTATTGAGGACGATTCTAGATTTGGTTGTCAGGTCGTCGTAGTGGGTTTAGTTAGGGATCGGATAAAAGACACGGTGAATTGTGAAAGGAGAATTACTGTCAGGACGATTGCAGATATACTCGATAATTCGGTATTCAAGGTACATGGAACATTGACATATGAACTGGGCATGCTTAAAGTTAGTGCACGTTGGGTGCCACGATTGCTAAAGAAAAGTGAAAAAGAATCCCGGCTGCGGTCGTCACAGGTATTTCTTACCCGCTATGAAACAAAGGAAGACGTAGTTTTCAGTATTTATCACCACGGATAAGACCTGGGTGCATCACTTTGACACGGAATCTAAGCGCATATCATCGGTGTGGGAACCCCGCGTACCCCATCGCCAAAAAATGCTCGGGTCCAAACAAAAGTGCACGAAAACAGCTCAATGCTTAGTTACGGGGAAAACGGGGGAATACTGGTTTATTTGGCTGAGGACCTCACTAAAAAGCCCAAGCAGTATTGTCGTCATTTTCGGAAGAATCGTATAAAGAAACGTTCACTAAGTGGATAAACAGGCATCGATAATGCGTCGATCTTGATGGTGACTTCGTGGGAAAAGTGTGACGTTCGTAGATTTTAAATGACGTTTGACGTTACTTATGACGTCGGCGTGCTCCGGGTATGACTTACATACTGTTTTATTTCTGTTAGTAAAATTTTGATTTGTAAGATTCGGGTAAAATACACTGGGGGTTGATAGAACAAAAGTTGAAATTTGTGCACGTATATTTTATTTGATTAAATTGCGATTAAAACTTATCATATGAAAAAATTCTACGAACTTTCCGAACAACCCTCGTATATATGTACGGTGATAGGTGTTGGTCATACTATTTGCTCTCTACAAATTTGGATTAAAATCATGGGAACAACGAAGTTTATACTGACAAAAGTTATACATGCATATTTGTGAAAGTCTGCAGAAGAGGACTATGGCAGTGATTTTGGTTTTTGAAAATTGACTTTTGATATATTTGGAATAATTTCATTTCAGAAAGTTGAATTCATAGCTTCGTGGTTGATTGAACAGGCTATTTTTAGCTTCTATGCACATAGTGCACATAGTGCACATAGTGTACAGTTATAATATCGGTTTATACCTCACGATAAATGACCTGGCAGAGCAGTCCACGCTAATCGAATGGAATGCTCTGCCAGGTCAATTCTCGTCCGCTATACCTGGACAAATTACTTACCTATACATTGTTTATCGTGATTTAAACTCATCGATTCATCACTGACTGTGTAGTATAGGTAAAACTGATGTATGGTGTACAAAAAGGGCCACTTTGTCAATTGTTTAATTAGTGAAGACATACTGTTATAAAGTAGTAACCAATAGATATAACACTCAATATGGAAGCCAGTATTGCAATTTACAGAGCGCGCATTGGCTTATTTAAAGGTGGTCGTGGGCAGAAAATTGGACTCTACAAACAGCAAGGGAATTACACACCGTACACGAATTCTGATGATATCCACTTTAGAACATTGACTTTTTTCACAATACTGATACCTATAATACTGATAACCCAGTGCACTGTTCTAGCGTGTAACTCATATGTAATGATGGAATCATCCAGAAATGAGATACTAGTTTGTTCACATACGACCAGTTTATATGCAAATATTGGTGTAGTTTGCACCTTCAACATTGAACAATTAAAACTTATACTATCAAATGATATCGAGAGCAACCCAGGTCCTACTGAAACGGAAACACTTCTGAAAGCAATTAAAGATTCCGAACTAAATGTACTAGCACAAATACAGTCCATGCAAGCTGATATTTCAAATCTAAAAGATGACATGCGTGATATTAAGTCTGAACAGAATGGAATCAAAACGGAGTTGAACAATATAAGAGAAAAGCAGTCATCTCTTGAAAAGGGTATTGAACGAACGGATCGTCTGAGTGAAAAATGGCATGTGGTAACAGAAAGTATACACACTGACATGGACCATATCATTAATATTACACAGGAGCACGATGATAAATTGATGAGCCTAAAATCTGACATGGAGATACTACATAAGAAAGCTATTGCGTCTAATATGAGAGTGTTTGGATTAACAATTGACGAGAATCTCAGTAGCGCTGATAAAAAAGTAGAGGTGATTGAAAAGATGTTGAAAGTTGCTTGTCCTAGAGAACGATGGATAACTGATGACATTAAGAATGTTAAAGTGCTACCAAGTAAAGATAACTCTCCTCCATTAGTAATTGTTACATTTAGATACGAAGACGACAAATTTAGGGTGTATTCTGGCAGAGAAGAGTTACGTAAACGATCGATTAGAGTTGGTGACGATATTACATATGAACAACGTCAAACACTGAAAACATTAAAATCCAGAGGTCAAACGGGATATTTCTATAAAGGCAAACTGCATTATAGAGATAATGTGAACGACAAAACTAAGGACAAGTCCAGGGCGTCTAATACAGTAACAAATAGCGCGCATACAAGTGATTTAACAGATGCCAGTGGTACGAACGATTTTGGGCCAATCATGGAAACTTTCTAGGGGTGCGGCCGAAGCCATAGTGAAAATATAAGCCAAATTAAGTTGTTGTGTTGGAACATTGATGGCGCGAGAAATAAACTTGAATTTGAAAGTACTGTTAAATATTTAAAATCGTTTCATGTTTTTGGTTTAGTTGAAACTTGGGAATCAGACTCTGTTGGATATACAAATTTATTCCCAGATCACAAATGTTATTTTAAAAATGCTTTTAAATTTAACAGTAATGGTAGATACATGGCTGGTATTTGTCTGTTTGTCCACAAATCATTTGATGGTATGTACAATATTTTGGATACAAATTCGAATTTATGCATATTTTTGAAGTTTAGGAAACCATTCTTGAACAGAGATAAAGATTTCTTACTATGTATAACTTATCTTCCGCCTGACAATTCACCATCTTATAGAGATGAACCATTTAAAGGTGTTGAACTGTTAGAACATTATATAAATCAATTAGAGATTGATATTATGAATGTAGATATGATGATAATGGGAGATCTAAATGCTAGGACTGGATGTGATAAAGATTATATAGATGAACCAAAAAGTGTTTTTTACCCTGAAGAGTTATCTGATATATTGTTTGCAAATGTTCCAAATAGAGTTTCTTGTGATAAAATTGTAAATAATAGAGGTGTAAAACTGCTAGAATTCTGTAAATCACATGGTGTTTGTATTTTAAATGGCAGAAGTGGAAGTGATAAAGATATTGGTCATTTCACATTTGTAAATATGAATGGATCAAGTGTTGTAGACTACATGTTGTTATCTAATGATTGTTATCATACAATTGAATCTTTCCATGTCAGTGAAAGGACAGAGTCTACACATTTTCCTGTTGAAACTGTCATAATTTTTTGTACACATGTAAAAACAGAAAATACTTCTAATAATGATGATCAAAATAATGAGAAATTTAAACAGCAAAAGTACATATTTAATGAAACTTCTATTGCTGATCTTAGAAACAGCCTAAACAATATATTAGATAATCAAATGACAAATAAATTAGTAAATATGATTAATAATTATGAAGAAAACATTGATTTTGTAACACAAGAAATTGTAACAATTATAGGAAATGCTCTTCAATGTTGTGAAAAAATTACATTAAAAAGTGATAATTTGAAAAAGATGCAACCAACTTGGTTTGATTACGATTGTAAGAGACTTAAAAGAGAAAAAATAAAAGCATTAAGAAAATACAGAAAAACAAGACTATCTCAGCATCTTCAAAGTTATCTAAAGCTGAAAATTGATTTTAAACAATTATGTCGCAACAAAAAATCAAGTATGGCAGACAAAAAATTGAATGACCTTATAAAGAATGTAAAAAATCCAAAAACATTCAGGAAAAAGTTGAAATGCTTTAATAATACAAAAAATATTCAGAGTGATATCCCAATGGAAAGATGGAAAAATCATTTTGAACAATTATTTGAAGGTGTAAACGAAGTCGGTGAAAACTTCATTTCCCAAGACGAGGATATGACTGAAATTGAATATAGCATTTTCAATTCAGAAATTACCGATGAAGAAATCTTACATAGTATTAAATCCCTTAAGAACTTTAAATCTCCTGGTGAAGATGGTATCCCACCAGAATTTTTTAAAAATACAGTTGATATATTGATGCCTATCATGGTAAGATTGTTTAACAGATTATTTGAGAAGGGCGAGTTCCCCACTTCATGGAGTAAGGCTATCATTATTCCAATTTTCAAAAAAGGTGATCAAAACGACCCGTCAAATTATCGCGGTATATCATTGTTGGACATTTTCGGAAAGATTTACACAAGTATTATTGAAAGAAGACTTT
The DNA here is from genome assembly GCA_963680895.1 of Fragum sueziense. NCBI lineage: Eukaryota > Metazoa > Mollusca > Bivalvia > Cardiida > Cardiidae > Fragum > Fragum sueziense. The sequence goes on along the minus strand of OY804596.1, from coordinate 20,748,602 downwards.
CTTTTTTTGCTAACATATTTGACAAAATTGATGAATCACAGTCGGGTTTTCGAACAGGCTATTCTACCATAGATAATGCGTTCATCTTGCAATCACTTATATCTAAAATGTTACGTAAAAAGGGAGGCAAATTATATGTTGCTTTCATCGATTTTAAAACCGCCTTTGACTCAGTAGTGAGAAATAAGTTATGGGAAGTTCTTATCAAAGTCGAATTGAAAGGTCATTTATTAGAATCTATACAAGCAATGTACAAACAGGTAAAATCATGTGTCAGATATAATGGATACCTAACAGATTATTTTGATTGCACAGTTGGTTTAAAACAAGGTTGCATGGCATCACCAAAATTATTTGCAATTTTTATAAATGAATTAGCTGTCAAAATGAGACAAGATCCCAATCTAAGAGGAATTCAACCTCAGCCAAATAGCATCATTGAAATTCTAATTCTATTATTCGCTGATGATGTAGCATTAATTGCCGACACAGTTAAAGATCTACAAAAGCAACTTGATTTTTTACACAACTTTTGCCAAAATAGTTGCTTAAAAGTTAATTCAGAGAAAAGTAAAATCATGGTCTTTAAAAAGGGTGGCAAATTGTCGAAATTTGAAAAATGGTTCTTCGGTGGAGAAAAATTAGACGTTGTCTCATCTTTTACATATGTTGGAATCACATTTACATCAGCTCTGTCATTAAATGCTATGGCAAATGATATGTCAGTAAAAGCAAAAAGGGCGTTACTTTCAATTTTGTCGTCATTAAATTCGTACGGTCAGTTACCTTATACTGTGTTCTTTAAAGTGTTTGACACAAAAATATTACCAATACTATTGTATGGCTCTGAGATATGGGGCTTTATTTCAAGAGAACCATGCGAAAGAATTTTAAACTATGCATGTAAAAGATTCATGTGTGTTAGTATGAATTCAACAAATGCCGCAGCTTTAGGTGATTGTGCTCGCTTTCCTTTGTATATTGAAAGCACAAGACGATGTATCAAATATTGGTTGAGGGTTTTAAAAATGCCAGAGGAAAGATTCGTAAAACAATGTTATTTAATGCTGCTTAATGATGTTAATATAAGTAGATCTCATTTCAATTGGGCGAGAGAAGTCGAAAAGTTATTATGTCAAAATGGCTTTGGACATGTTTGGTATAGTCAAGTTGTTAATGACGAAAAACAGTTTTTGAATACTTTTACACAAAGATTAAAAGATCAATATATGCAGCATTGGCACGAGTCAATAGAAAATAGTTCAAAATTGAATGTTTATAGATATATAAAACCATCTTTTGAAAAGGAATACTATCTTGATATATTAAATATAAGAAAATTTAGACATGCATATGCGCAATTTCGTACTGGAGTGCACTCGTTAGAAATAGAAAGAGGTCGATATGAATACACACCAAGAGAGCAACGTCTGTGTAAAGTTTGCTCTTCCAATTCAGTAGAAGACGAGTATCACTTTATATTTTATAGTAGAATCTATGCTGATCTTAGACAAGTTTATATCCCGGAAAAATATTACAAAAGACCCAATAAACATAAATTACATATGCTGCTAAGTAGCAAAAATGATTTAATAATAAAAAACATATCCCAATATATTTATCATTCACTACAGAGAAGAAAACTTATTTTGGAACTGTAAAAAAATCACCTTAAAATTTCATATTTGGATCTAAAGGCATGACCTGAATGGAAGGTGACGTGACACAAACATTTGCGACACGTCTCCTCCCAGGCAGTGCTGGCCTATATACCTCTAGTATAAAAAGCCAAAAATAATGTCTTCTGTTTATGACATATTCTATTATTTCCTTCTTGTAACCTTGTCTACATGTTATTTTGTTCCTTTGACCATCACTGTACAATTGTTTATATATCATGTTTGTAATATGTATGTACAATAGCAGGGTGGATCATCACGTGATCAAAATGGGTACATACACGGACGCAAGATGGCGGAAAATTAGCGATTTTCGCTAGATTTCCCTAAATTGGTAAGTACTGCTCCATTCATTTGACTTACCATATAGCGCAGTCTATGCGCATTTCAGAGTGCTTTTCAGTGATGTCTGTCTCGTCCCTAGGCTTCATGTAGTTTCTGAGATACCCTCGAGGTTTTGAGCCGAATCGGAGCGATTTTCGAGGGAAATTGAATATGGTACGTTACACGTTCCCCGTTTTTTTCATCAAAAATAGCGTTTTCTCTCAAAAAATCATACTTGTTTTGATTCAATACTAAGGTCCTTCGTGTGCATCAATCATACGTTCTTTGCTTCAGCCTGTTCTTTCTTAAATTCACGAAAAACAGGGAAATCGTAGAAACGGTACGGAACACGTACATGATACTCAACACGTGATGATCATTTGCAATTATGGTACGCACCACGTAAATATTTCAAATCCAACAGCTACAAATTTTTATGAATTTCCCACACCAAACGTGGCGAAGTACAATATATCATCCATACTTGATTAAATTATACAAGAATATACTAGTAATACTATCCATTAACCAGAACGATTTAATTCATAAATAAAATAGAGTGTGCAGTAGGCCTATGTTTAATAATGCACGATGATTTTTCAACTGAATGTGCCTTTGGACCAATAATTATTTCCCATACTTTAATACAAAATCCTGTTACTGCCATCCACCTTTCTACCTACAAGAAAAGTCGAAATTCGTGTGACACTCTTCTACTAAATTTGAGACCTAGAAAAATTGAACTTTGTCACACTAATTCTGACAATTGTCGGACGCAAAACTTAAACTTTTCTACCTAAAAAGCTTTCTAGAAAAGTCAAAATCTGTGTGACTCACGTCAATTGTTATATTATTCTATGTATCATGTTTAGAAAAGTTGAAATTAATGTGATTAACTTCCACTACTCTAGCAAAATGGTAAGGTAGAAAAGTAGAAAAGTTGAAGTTTTGTCCCTGACAATTGACTGTAGTTACTGTGACAAGCTTCGTCATTTCTTCTTTCTATGTCCAATTTTGCTAGAAAAGTTTATATAACTGTAACTAAATTTTCTAAAAAAAAAAAAAAAAAAAAAAAAAAAAAAAAAAAAAATAGGTAGAAGAGTAGAAAAATCAAATTTTGTCATACTTACTTCTGGCAATTCTTTCAAGAAAAAATAATCTTTTCTGGTTTTCTAGGTAACTTTTTCCCAAGAAAAGAAGATGAGTCATGTTTTATTAGTAGAAAAGTGGATTGCGGAAACAGAATTCCATAACCTATGTTTTTTTACATATACGATTGTAACATTCGTCATTCGTTTATCATTACAGAACCATGGGAAAAACAAAGTCGAGGCTCTTTCTTGGAAAGAAACCATGGACAGTGAGGAGAGTTAAGGCCGTCCATGTGCTGCAATGCCAACCAGACAATAATTCCAACAACAAAGTCTACAAGATGGGCTCTATCTAGACCAAATCATGTTGATTAGATAAATTAGCTTTTATTTTGTTAGAAAGATCAATGATAAGTTGAATCAGAAAAAGCTCTCACCAATTAATGATTAAGAAAGAAAAAGATCTTCAGATACCCAAGGTATAGAGAATATATCCAATATGTAATGCAACAATTGAAACTGAAATCTACTTCGTATTGAATTGCAGAAATTACATTAATTACAGGCCCGTAGGAACATGGGGTGCTCAAATTTTCCTACTTTTACACTGAAAATTTATTGAAAATTCAATTTAGCCCCCCCCCCCCCCCCCCCCCCCCAATATTCAGACAAAAGGCTTTAGCACTCCCAATATGAAATTGCTTCCTACGGGCCTGTAATTAAGGAAGTACGAACCCACTTTTAGCAAGAGAAATTATTTACATTATTTTTTACCTACTTGAAAAAATGTACTTTTGTGCAATATAGCGTAGGAAACGTTCTAGGCAAAAGCACAAAATGTGATTATCTGCATTTTCTTTAGGATCAATGTTTTTCCAAAGCCTTTTTACAGGTTCTGTTCGGGAAAGGGATACATTTGTCATATTGATTTTGTCTTAATTGTATTGGTGAATATGTTTTTGTATTTGTATTGACTTTGTTGCCATCCGATGGGTCAAAACAAGAATGCCATTTTATTATAATTGTAGTCCTTTAAGAGGCAAATACATCTAGGCAATACTTTTGACAATAACAAAGAAATAAATATTATGTGTAATGAGCCCCGCAACTATACCGCCCTCGGAGAGCTGAGGTTATTGTAATCAGTTTGATTGAGAGTAACGTTGGATGCTTGTTGACGTGTATGGGGTTGGTATCGAAGTTGGGGTTATTTGGGGTTATTTTCAACAGTGTTGGCAGTGTATAGATCTAATATGATTTAGATTATTGATATTCTAGATATGCATTTATATTATTCAACCAGCCTAAAATGGGAGTCACGTGGGCACGAGTTTACCTATTTCAATCTATTTCAAACAATTTACTCACGTGCACAATATAAACGGTACAAATTAAAACACAATTTCACAAAGTTATTCCGTGGGGAATGTAATAAAAACACTATAAAATCACTCGCGATTCAATATTTCGGCGAATTGCCTTTATCATTGGTTATACCTCACGATAAATGACCTGGCAGAGCAGCCCATGCTAACCGAATGGAATGCTCTGCCAGGTCAATTCTCGTCCGCTATATGAAGTAGTAAACAAAGGTTTACGCCACTCCCAATTATGGCAGGGTAAATAGTTATTGCACTGTTGTGTTTGAATGGACAAACTACGTTTCGTAACCGAGTTACAGCCAATGAAATATCTGTAGAACTAGATGTAGTTGGTTCTTTTTTTTTGTCCTTGGTTTTTATATCGCATGTAGAACTTCCGGTAAAAACAAAAGAAGATCAGTATCTCTGCAAATATTGAAATATGAAATGATGTTTTACATAAAATGTCTTAATGCAATCCTATGAAGCCGAAATTCTTGAAAACGTAGGCATGAATGTTTTGCTTGCACTTGCAGAAATGTGTGAAAAAATGTATACATATAGCCTACATTCGGAACAAATCGGTCCCATTTCAATATTGAATAGGCCTAGCTCTTTCTTTTTGGATATATTTATCAAATTTCATGAATTCATACTTACTGTCTGCGCACTTAAGAAACCAGATCGACCATTGCCACGGAATACACGATTTTAAGCTCACAAATGACTAGCAAAAGCAAATTTATTAGTATCTTTTTAAATACGACAATACAGAAATTCTGCAAATTTCCCAAAGGCAGATTGAATTTACCTACCCTCGTGTTGAAGTTTATTTGTATGTCCGGTTAGTCTGCGCATGTCAATGTGCGTAGTTTATTTACACAGTGACGTCATTTGGTAAAGTGATTACGTTTGCAATGTAATATGTGACTGAGTTTAGTCTTGTTTACTTTGGTAAAATATCGAATCTACAAATCAAATGATCGGATGAACAAGAGACTGGCCATAGCACCCACATCTTAGGGTAAGTCAGTAAACATTGCTCTAAAATGACGTTTACCGCATGCCTTGTTTGATATTTTGTGATGGTAGGCCGTGTGATTTTCATGTCCGTCAGATGTTAATTAAATAACAAATAACAAAAGATCTCTTCCGGATATTAAATTAAACAAACATTGAACTGTTTTAGGCTTGGGTGAATGAAGAAAAGAGGAAACGACACATTTCCTTAACTTTTGTTTCGTTTACTTTGAGGATGGCGACGTTTTCATCAAGTGGGAGAATTTAGTTTTCTAAGACCAGAGTATTTGAGGGAGATAAATCAGATGTGCAGATGATCTGCTAGCTGTTAGAGCTAGTTCGCCCTTAACAACATACAAAGTCTGCACCGTTCACAATTTGTTGTGAAAATATTAACTACACCGTACAGATAACACAGAAACTGCACCGTTGTGTCTGCACATTTTCACTGTGACTACACCGATGTTTGGCAATGGGGAACCGTAGCGGATTATCTTTCCTTTGATAGGTGGCGCAGTGGTTCACGGTCCAAAATTTACTACACTCGCCCTTTTACCTGGTAATACACAACACGGAAAACACACGATCGCTGAAGTAAACTGTTGTTAAAATGTAAAAATGTCCGAAATTATGTCACTGTTTACTTGATTAAGTAGAACCCTATTAGATCTAACATAATTTGGAGGGAAAAGAATGAAAATTTTGGGATTCCCGGTAACCCAAATATTCTCATCTTCTTTCTCTGTTTTCCCTCATAATACACACTTCTTAGAAGTTTATGTCATTCAGTTTGTTAACCATTTTCCATAATTTCACCTGGTTTTAACCCTCTCTCGACAAGACCAGAATTTGACATCAATAATAGGTAAGGATTGAAAGGCATTGAGGCAAAACAAGTAAATGCTGATATCTAGCATTGTCTCCTTTTGACTTGATACTTTTTTGGTAGTCTATGATAATTTGCACACAAGTCTTACCTTTATCGAGATGCATTTGGCATCTACATTACCTTTAATGTTGGAAAACTTTAAGACACGTAGGTTTGGAAAAGGGTAAATAGTGAAAGATCTCAAATTTCTGAGAAAGCTAAGAAAGCACCAGAAGAAAAGGCTGATATATCCAGCAATTTTCCTTTTCTAACAATGTTTCTAACTAATGCATACACGCTTACTCAATACTGTATACATGTAGTAGTTTATTTGTTTTACTGCAAAACATTTGATTCAGGAAAATAAATGAAAATGTTTTTTTTTCCATTTGTTTTCAAATGTGACCCAACTCTTTTTTAAATGACACAATCTTAGGATGGAAAGTTCCTGCTGACAACAAAACAGATATTGGTAAAGATGTTGTTTGTGCACAACATATTTCAATGAAAATATCGAGGAAAAAGAAGAAAGTGATGGTTTACAGCATTTTCAGCATTTTCTTCCTTTCCTCAAAGTTTCCAAGCCTATTGTATTAGGGATGTTGAAACAAGGTTTTGTTTGGAAAAGGATTAAAACTTTACCAATAAGGATTACCAAAAGGAATCGTTTTGTATTCAAAAGAATTAAAAATTGATTAACAACCTAATGGTGTTAATGAGCAACAATATCGTGTGCGCCCATAAAGCTATAAGTCTTTTACAACCGTTTTAACACAGCATAAATTATGCTATGTTTCTAGTTTTAACCCTTTCCCAAACGGACAAATTATAGGATGATCCAATTAGAAATATGTTGTAGATGACAAAATTAATGCCAAAGAGGAAGGATTTGTGTATAAGAGAGCACAGAAAATATTGAGACAAAAGGAGAAACTGCTGGTTATCAGCAGTTTCTTCTTTTGTTCAATGTTTTCCCAAGCCTTTTCTATATTATATAGTATATCCTCTATGTTCATGTACATGTATTACATTTTCTATTTTTCTATGTTCATGTAAAATGCAGTCTTTGCCATATTTCTTTTTCATTGTAAATGGCCAAAGACATTATTATATGTCGATTTGCCTTTTGAATAAATGAAATGAATCTGTTAGGGACGTCAAAACCAGGTCTTGTTTGGGAAAGGGTTAAGGGATGTAAAGATCGTGAGATAAGAAAATGGTTTGGATTTTACGAAGAAAACTTAGTCTTAACATTATATATATCCATTTCAAGAATAAACACTTTATGATAACAAATTAATTTTGCGAATAGAACTGAGATTTTATATTGAGATTCATGCCGGTTTCCGGCTATCTACTTTCGTTTTCATGCTGATACTTACAGCTCTACTTAATCGCTTTTTCTACCTGAAACTCTAGCATTTCGTTTTCGTAGTTCATTTCTCAGTTCCGGATTCTTCATAAAACCAAATTTCTAATCCATTTTCTGTGTTTTACGTTTTAATTTAGGAAAATAGCTTGAAAGTAAGCAACATATTTACGTTCTGTGATAGCTTTTACATGTAAATAAAGGGAACTTCCGGATGCTGGTTGGACCGGGAACAACGGCGCCACCACACTACTCGCAGGGGCAATTAACCCGCTACGGTTCCCCATTTAGTAAACACAGCGTTTGTGGTCGTTCTGGACATTTTCAAGTAAAATAACGGTAACCATAGAAAAGAGCATGTTAAAAACACCAGGGTTATAGCAATAGTTTGTTCCCTAGTTCGCTGTTACTATGTAATCATCCTTAAAAGGGCAACTTTCTCGCTTCGAAAAAAGTTTTCCGTGTTGCTGTCTTTGCACTTCGACCAAAGGTGATAGGACACAACTGGTACTTGGCTATATAGCACCGTGAATAGGTATAGGCCTACATTTCTCCTGTGCGATGACATCAGTATCAAGACAAGATACGGCCATTTAAAGAAATTATCGACGAAAAACTAGGACACCTAGTTGCAATAATGTAACCGAAACCTTTTTGAATTTTGATCTGGGTTTCGGTTACAATTCCTTCCTATTCGTTGTAATGGAGCAGGTGCTGGAATGATTCACTCCAGCAAGTTTAGCATAGTCAAACTTCAAAATAAAGCTATGGAATGTTGTAAGAATGTTACCTGACAGCAGGTTAACTATTTTTCTGTCAATCCAATATAGTTTTATGTTGAAATCACTTTCAAATAAAGTTCAATTCAATTTTGAAGCGGAGTACACACCCATTTTATTCTACTGAGACTTGAATTTTCCGTTGGAAGAAATAATTGATAACAATTTTTGTTGATACTTTTTAACTGAATTTGTGCCATGGAATATCTTTTTATGGGATACATATCTGATCAGATATGTTAGAATTCGAAAATTTATGCAAGAAAATGTGTTTTCCACTATTTTGTCTTGCTCCATAAGAAGGAATAGGGTGGACTCGTAGCCACAAACCAATACCCATCATCAAGTTTGTGGCTACGATATCGCAGCTATAGGACACCTACCTCTCACGATTTTCCACGGACGCCATCTTTGATTGACCACTAAAAACTTCTGTACAAACTACACAAATCTAACGGATAGCTTACAACACAGTGGTTAGGTTAGACTTTTTTTTTTTTAGATTAGGCCTATTTAGCCTATATGAGGAGAATTTTTGTGCCGTATCTTATTAGTTATTACATAGATCTAGGCCTACTTACTTAGTTTTCAAGTCTTTGCAGAAGAGAAAAATGTGGAGACCGAGGTTCCCATTAAAAATAGTCACATGAATACCGACGAGTAAACTGTAAAATTGTGTTCCGAGAGTACGTTTTGTAGTTATGTTGGATTTGAAATATTTACGTGGTGCGTACCATAATTGCAAATGATCATCACGTGTTGCGTATCATGTACGTGTTCCATACCGTTTCTACAATTTCCCTGTTTTTCGTGAATTTAAGAAAGAACAGGCTGAAACAAAGTACGTATGATTGTTGCACATGAAGGACATTAGCTTTGAATCAAAACAAGTATGAATTTTTTAGAGAAAACGCTATTTTTGGTGAAAAAACGGGGAACGTGTAAAGTACCATATTCAATTTCCCTCGAAAATCGCTCCGATTCGACTCAAAACCTCGAGGGTATCTCAGAAACTACATGAAGCCTAGAGACGAGACAGACATCACTGAAAAGCACTCTGAAATGCGCATAGACTGCGCTATATGGCACGTCAAACGAATGGAGCAGTACTTACCAATTTAGGAAAATCTAGCGAAAATCGCTGATTTTCCGCCATCTTGTGTCCGTGTATGTACCCATTTTGATCACGTGATGATCCACCCTGAATAGGCTGGAGGCCTGAAATCTTTTAGTCAACCTTTCATTATGATTGTCTGGAGCAGGATTCATATTTTGGCCAAGCTGAAATCAATCTTCTGGCATCGTTAGCTGATAAACTATTATAGCTGTCCTGTCTATTATTTCTGGCAATCCGTTCAGATGACTCTCACACTAATACCTATTAACCCTTTCCCAAACAGCAAAATCTTAGGATGATCCTATTTAAGAGCTGCTGTAGATGACAAAATTGGTGTTAAAAAGGAAGGGATTTGTGTACAACATAGCACAGAAAATCAGAAAATATTGAGATAAAAGGAGAAACTGCTGGTTATCAGCAGTTTCTTCTTTTGTCTCAATGTTTTCACAAGCCTTTATCTATTAGGGACATCAAAACCAGGTCTTGTTTGGGGAAGGGTTAATTCTATAGTGCAGCTGTTTTTCCTTAGCATTCCAACAATGACTTTCATGTTCTGTTTGAGGATGCTCTTTTCTTTGGGTATGTCTCTACTTATAAAGACAGGGTATAATCACGTGACTTAGAATTTACGAGAATCTCCCAATAACTTTGTTGATACTTGACCAATTTGAATTCGATTTGAAGCAGAGAAGGTGTAAAAATGCCAGGAATGAGCTGGGTGTGGTGTTTTTTTAAATGTCAACTGATAAAAAAGTTATTGAAGATCAACCAAAATTTTGGTTGATCTTCAATAACTTTTTTATCAGTTGATTTTTTAAAAATCCACTGCGACCATCTAATGTGTGACGTCTGTCCACCTTCTCTGGTTCAAACCAAATTGAAATCGGTCCCGTATTAACAAAATTATTAAAGATTTTCTAAAATTGTTGCATCACATGATTATCCACCGTGTATAAAGATGTCACTATACTGTGTGCTAGATTTCAAGCCCAATTTCTCGTTTAGCACAGCTCCCACCTTCTCTTGAGACTGTAAGGTTGTTGTAACAACACCTGGTTTTTCAACATATTATTGACATTTTCTTTTAAGTATCAGACGTTCAAAACCCAAACTTGGTATGTAACCTTCCTTCAATGATACCTATTTTCTCTATGTAACATGAGCTTCCTCAAGGTCATCCTTTAACCTTTATCAACTCATAACACGCAACTCAATGTGAAAACTTAACATTGGCATTTTCTCCAGAAGTATTTGATATACAAAACTCGAATTTATTTTGAAACCTTCTTTCAATATCTATCTGTTCCATGCAATATGACCTTTCTGAAGGTCACCATTTAACCCTTATGAACCCTGAACATGCAACCTTAAAATAGGAAAAATTAGCATATTAAGCATTTTCTACACAAGTATTATGCAAACAACCAACAATGGATAATATTTTGTTCCTAGGTCAAGGTTATCCATGTTGGTCAAGGAGAAATATAAATTAGGGTAATAATTTGATAAAAAAGGAAAAAAATCATGGGCATTTGTATTTTACAAACACATCTTGTTTACTCTGTTTTGCACGCATCAATATTAATGAGCTTGAAGTCATCATGGATAAGTGAATTAACCTGTTTAGGTTTTCTCCCTCATGGCAAGGAAGACCATGTACAACAATGTTTTTGCTTAGATCCTTTCATTCTGTGGGTGTCTGTATTATTTTTTCATCAATGTCTTTTAACTCATATGTTATAATGTCTCGTAGAGACTGTACCCTTTCATCAAAGTCCTTTCAGACTGTCGAAATTTCACAATTTATTGTTTTGTCTAGCATTTTGGGAATTTTTTTTGCATAATTCGGGATTGAGACTTTTTTCCAACCTTTTTATACATTCATTTAATGTGCTCTTCAAGGCTTTCATGTCATCTGAAACTTTGTATATCCGGTTTTTACCAAAATACAGGCAGATTTCACACACGATGTCTCTATAGTCTGTTACTTTTCGTCCTTAGAATGTGAATTTGGAGACACTATATCCCAGATTAATTGGTTGAGTTTCAGTCACCAACCCTTCACAATTGGCTGGTCAAGGATGGGTTTCATCCTTAATTTTGTTCTGGTATTGGTCCTCATCCATCCCTTTGAGAAAGAGTTCATTAATATTTTCTACCAAAAACCGGCTCAATATCCGAGTCGCAAACTTCAACAGTCTTAAATCATTTTGCTGTGCCGGCAAATCTGCTGTCGTTGAGACCACAGTCAAAATCATCTTGAGCATTGGACCCCTTTTCTCATTGTGATCCATTTCGGGCAGTACTCCTTGTCATATTGGTAGTCCACTATTTCCTCGTAAGACTCAATGTGCAAAAGTCTTCTTTCAAACATGTCTTGTCTATGACAGGATTCCTTCTGGTTGGCCCGAATTTGTTGCAAAATGCAAACTATTTCATCGGCTCTGTTAAGCCTTGCAGTCGTAGTCTTTGAGCGCAACTGCTTTCCTGACTTCCTAGAGGTGTTATTTTGCTTTTCTTGCTGATGTTCCGCTGCCTCTCATTTCTCATTGTTGGCCATGCTTTTTCCATCCCACAACATATGACGTTTAGAAACAAAACAAAGCAAAAAAATGTTGATTATATCGCATTCGAAATGTGTTAGGAAACTATAAAATGTTGGCATGCTAGGTGCACTCAAGTGTGCATGCGCATGTCAACATATCATTTAATGCCGTAGTTATACTATTTAATGAAATAGAATCTTCTTGTAAAGGTTTGTCTTATGCAGTCCTGCATGCACTGGCTATGATGCTTTCTGTAGAATTTACCTTGTCTATGCACTTGCTCATTTTGCGGGTTACATGGACAATATCACCAATCAAGTGTCTTTTGTCTCTTACCTGTTTTAGGTGTTAAACACTGACTAGCCCATGGTTGTTGTGAAACAGAGCTGACATAGTCATTTTGGTCTTCACTTTCTTTCTTCTGCCATGATTTATTTTCAACACTTAAAGCAGTGTCATAAACATTTTTTCAAAGCACTCCTTCACATTAGACTGGCATTTTAGATGATCACCGCTTCCATGGCCTAGCCTTGGAAGCGGGAGGTCGAAGGTTCGAATCCCAGTGGAAGCCGGCCTGCCCGATTAGAACTTATGTGACCGGTTGGTGAGCCGCCAGCTAGTTAAATTAATGGTTACCGTAGACCCATCTCTGTCAGATGCCCGGCATCATGAGTGGGGAATCGGGAGGTACTGCGTATTGAGAAAGAGAGTGTCTCATAAGCCAAAACTGGCTGGCCCTTTATATAGGGGTGACACTATAACAAACAAACCTTTACTTTACCTTTACCATAATAAGTGGGTAAACCTCTTGATTTGTTAGCACATACCATTGTAAGCTATTTATAATTAAGCCAAGATCGGCAAGCAATAGCAAGCTTACTGATCACCCACACTAATTGATTGCACTTGACCACTGTAAGGCCATCACAGTTGGCTGGTCGTAACAATTTGTTATACTTTATGAGGTCATTGTATTGATCGTCTTCCATCCCTTTACGGAACAAATCCGTAACATTGCATGCTAAAATGGGATCCAGTTCACAGTCGGTCTCCTCCTGACCTTTAAACCTCTTGGCAAGAGAGGAGAAGCGGCTGTCTACGACAGTCTCATTGTTATTTCCGTCCCAATCAAAGGGCCGCTTTTCACACCCCGAGCCCCATTCAGGCACACATTCCTCTTCATCAAATTGATACGGACCATAATCCTCAACTTATTCCTGATTTTCCAAATCACTGATCCGTTGTACCACAAAACTTAAAATCTCGTCCAATTTGTCTAATTTAGCCTTCAATTCGGCCAACAGATCCAAGACCTGTTTCTGCGAGTCGTCATTACCCTTCGCCGAAGGGGTTGCTTTTTTCGATGTTTCACCGGTCTCCTTCGCCGGTTTTTAGCTCCACTGGCCGAAGGCCAGCGAGCTATTGTCATGGCGTTGTGTCCGTCGTGCGTGCGTGCGTCCGTCCGTCCGTGCGTCCGTCCGTCCGTCCGTTAACTTTTTCTTTAAAAATCTTCTTCTCAGAAACTACTGGACCAATTTTAATTAAATTTCACAGAAATGTTCCTTGCATAGCCCTCTTTCAAATTCCTTCAAAGAATTCAATTCCATTGAAAACTCTGGTTGCTATGGTAACAAATACGAATTTTTAGAAAAAACTTAAAAAATCTTCTTCTCCCAAACAACTTATCAGATTTCTTTGAAATTTGACAGGCATGTTCCTTTGGTGACCCTTTTTCAGATTCCTTGAAGAAATTTTGATAATTCGAAAAACATGGCCGCTGTGGGCGGGGCTTATTTTCCATATATGGCGCATAGTGTAATTTTAAAAAATCTTCTTCTCAAAAACTACTGGACCAATTTTAATTAAATTTCACAGAAATGTTCCTTGCATAGCCCTCTTTCAAATTCCTTCAAAGAATTCAATTCCATTGAAAACTCTGGTTACATTTGTCAAAAAATGTGGCCGTGGCAGGGAGAAAGGGGCTTATCAGACTTAAAGAAATCATAAGAAAATTCTTTAAAAATCAACCATTGGGCCAATTTGAGCCAAACCTGGCAGGAATGTGCCTTGAGTCATTCTCTTCCAAATTTGTTCACAAATTCTTACATTTGTCCAAAAATGTGGCCGTGGCGGGGAGAAAGGGGCTTATCAGACTTAAAGAAATCATAAGAAAATTCTTTAAAAATCAACCATTGGGCCAATTTGAACCAGACTTTGCAGGAATGTTCTTTGAGTCTCTCTTTTCAAAATTTATTCACAATTTTTTACATTTGTCTAAAAATGTGGCCGTGACAGGGAGGAAGGGGCTTATCAGACTTTAAGAAATCATAAGAAAAATCAACCAGTGTGCCCAATTGAACCAAACTTTGCAGGAATGTGCCTTTAGAGTTCTATTTAAAATTTGTTCACAAATTTTTATATTTGTCAAAAAAATGTGGCCGTGGCAGGGAGAAAGGGGCTTATCAGACTTAGAGAAATCATAAGAAAATTCTTTAAAAATCAACCATAAGGCCAATTTGAACCAGACTTTGCAAGAATGTTCTTTGAGTCTCTCTTCAAAATTTATTCACAAATATCAAGATTTGGCTGCCGCTGTGTAAGGCTTACAAGAAATCATGGGATAATTCTTCCACTTTAACCAGTGGAGCGATTCAGGCCCTCCTGGGCCTCTTGTTCCTTAGATGACTGTCTTTTATCGGCCATATCTAATCATCTATCCACGATAGAACTAAATGTTTTGTGAAATCGTCTCACAAAACAACGAGCCAAAATGAACACACCACGTGTGCTCGATAAATCGAATAAAAAACCCACTGAAATGTAAAGATCGCTGAATTCGTAAAGATGCCGATAGACGAATATAAAATGCACAAATTTATCGCAAATATAACCAGTGTCACACACTAGGAAAAGTAAAATCGGAAAAAATCACTGACTGAAATTGAACGGACCGCGTCCGCCATTTGCAATTCGCTAAGCACACTGACTACGCATGTGCGGCACAAATCTCATTTAATGTCGACTAAACCATTGCGATATAGAATTAAGCCAAGATCGGCAAGCAATAGCAAGCTTAATGATCACTATGTGCCAAAGGGCATTCTGATCAGGACCCATGCTGCCCTCTAGCAGTTGCTAAAGGTTATTAAATATGCACAGGCTGATCTGGATCCATTTTGGTCTCATATGCCGTGCTGTTTTCCAGATCCTAATTCATATTCATCAAAATAGCAATGTATCTTTGTACACAACGATGATCCCCTCATGTTCTTACTATAGATTTAACCCTTTCCCAAACAACAAAATTTTGGGGTTGTTTAATTTGAAAGTTGATGAAGACGTCGAAATAAGTGTCTATAAAGATAGGATTTGTGTAAAGTAAAGCACAGAAAATATTGAGACAAAAGGAGAAGCTGCTGATTATCAGCAGTTTCTTCTTTTGTTTCAATGTTTTCCAAAGCCTTTTTTTATTAAGGACGTCAAAACTAGGTCTTGTTTGGGAAAGGGTTAAGCCAAGCATAAAATTTGTAAAATATGTAAATATTATGATTCAGAAAAGGGAGTTTATGATTTTCTCTTCTTTGAAATCAGCTTTATGTTTGTAAATATTTGTACAAACAAAATATTGTATATGTAGCTTTAATGTACATTGTCAATGGGTAGGGGATGGGATGAAAAGATATTTTATAAAAAAAAATCAGTGATCAAAATAATATAAAATGATTCATATTTAATCATGAATAGATATTCTTGATTAAGTTTAGAAGTATTAATTACATGTTAATATGAAATTTGTCAAGTTAGAAATATCCTTTTAACCTTTTCTCAAACAAGACCTGGTTTTGACGTCTTTAATAGAAGAGGCCCGTGAAAACATAGACAGAAAATACTGATAATCAGGACTTTGTCCTTTTGCCTCAATATTTTCTTAGCTTTTTTGTAGACAAATCATGTCTTTGGCATCATCCATTTTGTCTTCTGTTGCAGCTTCCAAGTGGGTATACCCTAAAATTGTGTTGTTCGGGAAAGGGTTAAAATAATATGAGGTTATTTAACATGTCTTTGTACAATACTGAATTCTATTGGATGAATACTTTGCAGAACGAGGCTATATTTGGACGAGCCGATAGGCGAGTCTAAATATAGACTTGTTCTGCAAAGTATGAATCCAATAGAATTCGGTATTGTACAAAGACATGTTAAATGACCTCTTTATTTCACATCATTTTTTTTTCACACAAAACATGACAAAGATTAATTTTGTATAAAATTAAGATCTAGATCTAATTACTTTTAAATAGAATTCCAACGCGAAAAAAGGAAGAAAACAACATAGGCCTATGTCATGAAAAAAATGTAGGCCTCATGTACATTTCTAACGCTGTGAAATATACATGGCATCTGACGTTAAATCTATATTTATCGATTTATGTTTGTCTCAAAAGATTGAATAGACCGTCATTAATTATGATAGTGTGAAATGTACATGAAATTTGTCATATAAACTATCTATCATGCCATGCGTAAATCAACAATGTAAACATTGACAGAAAAGGAGAAATTGCTGATAAACGGCAAATCTCCTTTTCTCTTAGAACTTTTTTGTCAAGCCTTTTAATGGACATCAAATCCAGGTCTTGTTTGGGAAAGGGTTAAGTGTGATTTTTATCATTGCTGCAAATTAAATGCGCTACAGTTCAGAAATGTTTTGAAATGAAAATAATCTCTTTCGTGATGTTTAAAATCATTTTCTCCTTTTGTCTTAATGTATTGCCAATGTGTTTTTTCAATCACAGAATCAAAGCTATGTCTTGTTTAGGACAGTGAATTCAAAATATCATGTTGAAACAAACATTCAACTCTAATGCACAATTTTGCTTTTGCAAACGAGAACTCTACTAATGGGAGATTACTCTTCGATGCGAATATGGATATTTTGTACTGCAGCCTCGATTTGGGAAAAAATCCATATTTGTACGGTTCAATCGATATTTGTAGGGTTCAAATGAGTGCAATGCATATTTGGACGGTTCAACCGGTGCATCGTACAATATCGATCTAGCCGCTTTGGAATATCGAGAATCCCGTGCGTCCAAGCAATTATCTCGTGCGTGCAATACGGCTCTAGGTATTGTATACGCACGTGGTACGAATGGGGTGATTTGATTGGTTTACTACTTTCGGGTGTGAAATAATTTTGATTATCAAAGTCAGCAACATCAAAAGCAGGGGTTGTTAAGGGATGGATAAAATGAGTAACCATCACAAACGAGTCAGTTGTCAGAAAACAACTTACTCTTAGTGCAATTTCCATATTTAATATCTAGTTATGTTAACCCTTTCCCAAACATGACCTGGTTCTGACATCCCTATCAGAAACAGCTTTCAAAACATTGAGGCATAAGAAGAAAATGATGATGATCAGCATTTTCTTCTTTTTCCTCAATGTTTTCTTTGCTATATTATTCACAAATTTTACCTTTAGTAACACCAATTTTGTCGTCTGCAGTAGTTTTCAAATAGGACCACCCTAAAATTTCATCGTTTGGGTGAGGGTGCATAATTTTGTTTCACAGTAAGCTAAAAGTGTGCTAAATGCTTTATAAATATGTGCTACTAGATTGTAAATACCGTTCTCTGGGTTGGCCATATTGTTGTGATCTACCATTGTGAATTATTACATTCTGTGACTTTGTTTCATACATTACTTCTTATTCTAGTAACTTAACCCATTACCACACATTGACACCTTTTGACACCCTTTTAGATAATGACTTTGGAAAACTTTGTGAAAAAAAGATGAAGAAATTGCTTGTGACAAGCAATTTCTTCATTTCCCACAATGTTTTCTACGTAAAAAGACCAAAAAATGTTAAATTTCATTCACTTGAAATTGTCGTCTGCAACACCTTTGAATTTGGAATGGTCCAAAATTTTGCCATTTGGTAAAGGGTTAAACCTTTTCCAAATGGCAAATTTTTGACTAGTCCAATTTGAAAGGAGTTGCAGATGACAAAATTCATGCTTATAAAGAAAGGATTTATGTATAATGAAGCCCAAGAAAATATTGAGGCAAAAGGAGAAAGTGCTGATTATCAGCACTTTCTTCTTTTGCCTCAATGTTTTCCCTAGCCTTTTCAATTAAGGAGGTCAAAACCTGGTCTTGTTTGGGAAAGGGTTAATCCTTTACCATACAAATTCTACTTTGGATGATGGTAAAGGTCTCGATAAATGACCTGGCAGAGTATCTTCAGCTATTAGCTAGAGATGCTCTGCCAGGTTATTTATTGGGACCTATAGTGAGACAGCTTTGGAAAAGTGAAAAATCAGCTTTTTCTTTCCCTCAATGTGTTTTCTCTGCTTTATCATTCGAAAATGTCTGGTCTTTACAACATTAATTTTTAGCTCGACTTTTCGAAGAAAATGAGAGCTTATACTGTCACCCGGGCGTCGGCGTTGGCGTCGGCATTGCAACCAAGGTTAAAGTTTTTTCAAACATCAATAACTTCTATACTATCAAAGGGATTCAACCCAAACTTGGTATACTTATTCACCATCACACCCTCTACCTTACTATCAGGGCCCATGACCCTGGGACCACTCTATTTGGAGTTATGCCCCCTTTATACTAAGCAACTTAGAAAGTCGAGCGCGCTGTCTTCGGACAGCTCTTGTGTTGTCTGCAACACTTTAATTTAGTGGACTAGCATAAAATTTTGTTGTTTTAGGAAAGGGTTATTCACAAAACAATATTTAGCTATGTAGAATTAGTGAGTAAGCAGTTTCTTTGTAAAACATGTTGTCAATTCAAAAAGAACACTTGAAATAAGGTTTCTTTTTTCTAACAAAAATGAAATTTCTTAATCTCTTTTAAACCTTTTCAAGGCTTGGTTTCAACAATTCTTAACGAGTGGGGATATTGTCTTCAAAAAGGGTTCATGTGGCATTTGAGATCAACATGGATCCAGATCAGCCTGTGCATATGCACTGTCTGATCAAAATCCATGTTGATCTCTAATAGGGTCTTCAAAACCTGTATCAACTGTAAGATTACACTTTGGATCCTGATCAGACTGAATTTAGGGAGAGGCTGATTGGGAAACAGTGGCATCAAATGCCTTTTTAGCTCACCTGAGCACGAATGTGCACATGGTGAGCTATTGTGATACCGCTGTGTCCGGCGTCCGGCGTCCGTCAAACTTTGCCTTGTGTGCACTCTAGAGGCCACATTTTTTGCCCAATCAACCTGAAATTTGCTCAGAATGATTGTCTTGATCAAATCTCGGACAAGTTCGAAATTGGGTCATCTGGGGTCAAAAACTAGGTCACGGGGTCAAATCTTAGTAAAACCTTGTGTGCACTCTAGAAGCCACATTTTTTGCCAAACCAACCTGGAATTTGCTCAGAATGATTGTCTTGATGAAATCTCGGACAAGTTCGAAATTGGGTCATCTGGAGTCAAAAACTAGGTCACAAGGTCAAATCTTAGTAAAACCTTGTGTGCACTCTAGAGGCCACATTTTTTGCCCAATCAACCTGAAAATTGATCAGAATTATCGTCTTGATAAAATCTCGGACAAGTTCGAAATTGGGTCATCTGGGGTCAAAAACTAGGTCACGGGGTCAAATCTTAGAAAAACCTTGTGTGCACTCTAGAGGTCACATTTTTTTCCAATCAACCTGAAATTTGATCAGAATGATTGTCTTAATGAAATATTGGACAAATTCGAAATTGGGTCATCTTGGGTCAAAAACTAGGTCAGGGGGTCAAATCTTAGTAAAACCTTGTGTGCACTCTAGAGGCCACATCTTTTGCCCAATCAACCTGAAAATTGATCAGAATGATTGTCTTGATGAAATCTCGGACAAGTTTGAAATTGGGTCATCTGGGGTCAAAAACTAGGTCACAGGGTCAAATCTTAGAAATACCTTGTGTGCACTCTAGAGGCCATATTTTTTGCCCAATCAACCTGAAATTTGCTCAGAATAATTGTCTTGGTAAAATGTTGGACAAGTGTGAAATTTGGTTGTCTTGGGTCAAAAACTAGGTCACGGGGTCAAATCTTAGAAAAACCTTGTGTGCACTCTAGAGGCCACATTTTTTGCCTGATCAACCTGAAAATTGATCAGAATGATTGTCTTGATCAAATCTCAGACAAGTTTAAAATTGGATCCTCTGGGGTCAAAAACTAGGTCACGAGGTCAAATCTTAGAAAAACCTTGTGTGCACTCTAGAGGTTTTATTTTTTTGCCCAATCAACCTGAAATTTGCTCAGAATGATTGTCTTGATGAAATCTTGGACAAGTTTATAATTGAGTCATCTTGGGTCAAAAACTAGGTCACGGGGTCAAATCTTAGAAAAACCTTGTGTGCACTCTAGAGGCCACATTTTTTGCCCAATCAACCTGAAAATTGATCAGAATGATTGTCTTGATGAAATCTTGGACAAATTTATAATTGAGTCATCTTGGGTCAAAAACTAGGTCACGGGGTCAAATCTTAGAAATACCTTGTGTGCACTCTAGAGGCCATATTTTTTGCCCAATCAACCTGAAATTTGCTCAGAATAATTGTCTTGGTAAAATGTTGGACAAGTGTGAAATTTGGTTGTCTTGGGTCAAAAACTAGGTCACGGGGTCAAATCTTAGAAAAACCTTGTGTGCACTCTAGAGGCCACATTTTTTGCCCAATCAACCTGAAAATTGATCAGAATGATTGTCTTGATGAAATCTTGGACAAATTTATAATTGAGTCATCTTGGGTCAAAAACTAGGTCACGGGGTCAAATCTTAGAAATACCTTGTGCACTCTAGAGGCCATATTTTTTGCCCAATCAACCTGAAATTTGCTCAGAATAATTGTCTTGGTAAAATGTTGGACAAGTGTGAAATTTGGTTGTCTTGGGTCAAAAACTAGGTCACGGGGTCAAATCTTAGAAAAACCTTGTGTGCACTCTAGAGGCCACATTTTTTGCCTGATCAACCTGAAAATTGATCAGAATGATTGTCTTGATCAAATCTCAGACAAGTTTGAAATTGGATCCTCTGGGGTCAAAAACTAGGTCACGAGGTCAAATCTTAGAAAAACCTTGTGTGCACTCTAGAGGTTACATTTTTTTGCCCAATCAACCTGAAATTTGCTCAGAATGATTGTCTTGATGAAATCTTGGACAAGTTTATAATTGAGTCATCTTGGGTCAAAAACTAGGTCACGGGGTCAAATCTTAGAAAAACCTTGTGTGCAGTCTAGAGGCCACATTTTTTGCCCAATCAACCTGAAAATTGATCAGAATGATTGTCTTGATGAAATCTTGGACAAATTTATAATTGAGTCATCTTGGGTCAAAAACTAGGTCACGGGGTCAAATCTTAGAAAAACCTTTTGTGCACTCTAGAGGCCACATTTTTTGCCCAATCAATCTGAAAATTGATCAGAATAATTTTCTTGATGATATCTTGGACAAGAGTATAATTGAGTCATCTTGGGTCAAAAACTAGGTCACGGGGTCAAATCTTAGAAAAACCTTGTGTGCACTCTACAGGCCACATTTTTTGCCCAATCAACCTGAAAATTGATCAGAATGATTGTCTTGATGAAATCTTGGACAAGTGTATAATTAAGTCATCTTGGGTCAAATACTAGGTCACGGGGTCAAATCTTAGAAAAACCTTGTGTGCACTCTAGAGGCCACATTTTTTGCCCAATTAACCTGAAAATTGATCAGAATGATTGTCTTGATCAATTCTCGGACAAGATCGAATTGGGTCATCTGGGGTCATAAACTAGGTCATGAGGTCAAATCTTTGTAAAACCTTGTGTGCACTCTAGAGGCCACATTTTGCCCAATCAACCTGAAAATTGATCAGAATGATTGTCTAGATCAATTCTAGGTCACGAGGTCAAATCTTAGTTAAACCTTGTGTGCATCCTAGAGGTCACATTTTTTGCCCAATCAACCTGAAAATTGGTGTACAAAAAGTTATTATATCAGGTGAGCGCTTCAGGGCCAATGGCCCTCTTGTTTGCAGATTCCCATTCGAATACATTGCATTTTGTAGCATTAATTTTGTTGTCTGCAGCTTCTTTGAAATTGGAAGATCTCAAATTTTGTCGGCTGAAAAGGTTGAAGCACACATTTTTTTGTTTTACAATCAATGAATAAGTGGCCTAAATTAGTGAATTTGTGTCTTGTTATTGTTGTTGTTAAAAATATTACACTGGCATTCAAATTTTACCATTGTAATATAAAAGATTTAAAAAAAAAAGTGCCTGTGATGGAATAAAAATCATAAATGTGATATGGATTTGTTATCATTTCTTTGTACCTGAATAGAGCGAATGCCCACAACAGGATGTTTACTTCTGACCCTTTGAAAAGCAAACAATTGAAAGACTTGGAGAAAATGCTGCTAAGCAAGCACTGTTGTTTGCCATAAGAATTTTTGAAGACTTCTCAGTGAGGGTCCGGTCCACAAAGGCAGGTATTGCTTGGAACATGATGGCGCTTTTTGACAGCCCAACAAAATGACTTTGGAAATCATTATCGAAAATGAAGAATTGCTTGTGACAAGCAATTTCTTCATTTCCATCATTTTCTAGACAATAAGACTAAATAATGCAAAATGCCTTTCACTTGAAATTGCCATCAGCAACATCTTTCAATTTGGGCCAGCCTAAAATTTTGCTGTTAGGGAATGGATTAAATGACCCCATGAGAATGATCTTGACCTAGGTATCAAAACATTCTTATTGGCGAGATACCAATTATGGGTCTTTTAACTTTAACCATTTTCCAAACAAGACATGAATGATTTTGATGTCTCTTGTAGGAAAGGCTTGGGGAAAACATTGAAGCAAAAGAAGGAAATGCTGATATTCAGCATCTCCTTTTCCCCTTATATTTTCCACGCCATATTGTTTACAAATCTTGAGTTGATCAACATCCATTTCATAGTCTACAGCATCTGTCAAATGGCAAAAGATTTTGTGCTAAAAATACACTGGGTTAGGCATTATGTTTTGAAAAACCATCAGTGTTGTTATAAAATCTCGTAACTACGGCTTGAATCAAGCCGTAGTTACATGATCTTATGACAACATCTACGAAATATTATTTGTTTGTCCGAATTAACGTCACGATTAACTGGATAAAATCGTTCCCTATTGGAGCATTCTAAATTATTATATCCCCGAAGACAAAATGTTTTCTGGGTATACTGGAATCAGCCTGTCTGTCCGTCTGTGTACGAAATACTTGTCCAAAACATATCTCTAAAAGTAAGTAAAGTAAAGGTGGTTTATAGTCTCAAAAGTAAAGTAAAAGTAAAGTAGCTATGATCGTGAAACTTCATGGGTAGATAGATCTCACTAAGGAGAAGAGCGTTGTACAAGGAGCATAACTCTACATTGCTTATTTAGTGAGTTATTGCCCATTGTTTTCGACGTCAACGCTTGTCCTGACAAATGTAGTGGCAGGGGTATTTTTATTACCTTTAGTGATAGATTTTCAGTTACTGTTTGTGGAAGGCTTCAGGAAGCTTTCTGAAAATTTTGAGAAATTGATTGATTCAATAGGGGTTAGCAACTTTTTCAACTGCTATGGTTATATCAAGGTAGCTGGAGCACCTAACCATGGATTCCTGCAGTTTCTCCAGTACTACTACAACATCCTTTCTGAAATTCCAGCCGCTTGCGTAGGTTTAGGATTATCCAACCATTGTTGGGAGACAAATGTCACACAGGATGTTTGTTGTTGTCGCTGCGGATCAAACCCAGGACCCCGTGAATGGGAGTTTGATGCTCTACCAAATGCATTACAGCCAGTGAGCCACTGCCTTTAACACTTTCCCAAACAAGACCTGGTTTTGGCGTCCTTCATCGAAAAGGCCTGGGAAAACATTGAGACAAAAGAAGAAACTGCTGATAATCAGCAGTTTCTCCTTTTGTCTCAATATTTTCCATGCTATATTGTATACTAGTTCTAGCTTTATCAACATCTATTTTGTCATCTGTTGCGGCTTTCAAATTGGAATACCATAAAATTTTGTTGTATGGGAAAGGGATACTATAGAAGCTGCACCAGAGCCGCTGCCTATCAGTGAGGTAGACAGACAAAACTAAACAATATGCCATAAACTTTTCTATAAGGAGGGTAACAAAATCTGTCGGCAGAAAGCAAAGCTTGACTATCAATAACTGGATAGTAGACAAATTTGAAGAATGGTTTAACCCTTTCCCAAACAATGAATTTTTAGGGGGTTTCATTTTGAAAACTGCTAAACGACTAAATGGGTGCCACTACAGGTGCAATTTGTGTACAATATAGCACAGAAAATATTGAGACAAAAGGAGAAACTGCTGGTTATCAGCAGTTTCTTCTTTTGTTTCAATGTTTTCCCAAGCATATTCTCTTAGGGACGTCAAAACCAGGTCTTGTTTGGGAGAGGGTTAAAATTTCTCCAAATATACTTGAAAGGGTAATGTGCAATAGTTCAGAGCAATAGCATCAGCTGAAACAGAGATGTAGATCTATCATCTATGAAACTTGCACATTAAACTTTAACCAAAACATTACGCCAATGTCCAAGTAATGAACAAGCTATAGAGGAACAAATGATAAAAACAGCAATAAAGTCAACAAAATATATTTTTATTTGATTTAAAAATTAACACCTATTTGGCGAGTGATGAAAAAAGAAAATTAAATACACCATAGAACCAAAACGGTTTTCCATAACCCTTTCCCAAATAAGACCTGGGCCCCGTTTTACTAACGATCTTACGATCATGTTGTTGTGAAAACAGTGTAACAAGGCATCTGATTGCAAGAAAAATCGGATAAGGCCAATCAAGTTTGTTGTTACAAGTAATTACGCAAAAAATAATCGTAAGTTTGTTAGTAAAACGGGCCCCTGGTTTGATGTCCCTAATTGCCTCAATATTTTCTGTGCATAATTATATTCTATCTGATTTGTCGTCTGTGGCAGTTTTCAAATTGGAACAGTCTTAACGCATCACCACAATCATATTGACGCTTTTTAATGTCCCATGAGATAAAGTTTTGAGAAATCAGTGTGGAAAATGTTTTAAGAAATCATTGTGGAAAATGAAGAAATGGCTTGTGACAAGCTATTTCTTCATTTCTCACATTGATTTCTATTCAAAAAGACAGAAAAATATAAATTTTGATTCAACTGAAACTGTCGTCTACAGTACCTTTGATGGGTTGAATATTGCTTATGGGAACGGGTTAATAATTCAGATCATTCAAGTTATCATTCCTTATAACAGTCTTTCAAAGAAGATCAGTGTTCCTTTAACCTATGGTACGATGCTTAACGATCAAACTTGGTACATTGTATTTCTCTGCGGTAGTCATTTAACCCATTACTACAAAGTGACGCCTTTTGACTCCCTCACAAGAAAAGGCTTGGGAAAACATTGTGGAAAATGAAGAAATTGCTTGTGACAAGCAATTTCTTCATTTCCCACAATGTTCTCTACACAAAATGACCAAAATAGTTATATAACAATCCATCCAAGAAAAGCAGTCTTTCTTTAACCTCAGGCGCACCATACTTTAAAATCAAACCTGATATATCACTACTGTCAGAATGTTCTAAGTTTTATACAATCCGTCCATACTTCACTATCAAACTTGGTACATTTCTATTGTCAGAATATTCCAAGTTTTATAACAATCCGTCCATACTTTACAATCAAACTTGGTACATTTCTTTCGTAAAATTATTCAAAGTTTTATAACAATCCATCCAAGAAGAGAAGTCTTTCTTTAACCTCCGTGGCTCCATACTTTACAATCAAACTTGGTACATTTCTGTGATCATCCAGTAAAGCATCATCTTTATCTGACCAGGGCAAAGGATCTGTAAAACAATTAACCCATTACTAGACGGCAAAATTTTGGAGTTTCAAAAATTCAAAGATTCTGCAGGCAACAACTTCAAGTAAGTCAAATTTCACATGTTTTGATCTTTTAGGGAAGAAAGCATTGTGGAAAATGAAGAAATTGCTTGTGACAAGCAATATCTTCATTTGCCACAATGTTTTCTGAAGTAGTTTTCTTGAGAGGCTTCAAAAAGTGTCAATTTTTGGGAATGGGTTAATCCATTACTGCACAGTACCTTTTGACTCCTTCACAAGAAAAGGCTTTGGAAAACATTGTGGAAAATGATGAAATTGCTTGTGACAAGAAATTTCTTCATTTTCCACAATGTTCTCTGAAGTAGTTTTCTTGAGAGGCTTCAAAAAGTGTCAATTTTTGGGAATGGGTTAATCCATATTACAGCACAGTGCCTTTTGACTCCTTCACAAGAAAAGGCTTTGGAAAACATTGTGGAAAATGATGAAATTGCTTGTGACAAGAAATTTCTTCATTTTCCACAATATTTTTTAACCAAAAAATGGACAGATTTTTTAATTTTGTCAACTTGGAATTGTCGTCTGCAACACCTTTCTAATTGGAAGTCAAAAATTTTGCCAAAATTTTAAGGCAGCCCAATTTGAAAGCTACTATAGGCGACAATATAGACATAAAAAATCACTTTAGTGCATATTATAGTATAGAAAAAATTGGGGCAAAAGGAGAAAATGCTGATCATCAGCATTTTCTTCTTTTGCCTCAATGTTTTCCTGAGTCGATTGGGTAGAAACTTTCCATAGCTATTGTCTTGTGGACAATGTGCAGGAAAATGTTTAACCCATTACCACACAGTCACGCCTTTGGACGCCCTACAAGTTCAAGGCTTTGGAAAACATTGTGGAAAATGAAGAAATTGCTTGTAAGAAGCAATTTCTTCATTTACCACAATGTTTTTTACACAAAAACATTGAAAAAATTAAGATTTCAATCAGTACAAATTGTTGTCTGCAACATCTTTGAATTTGGATCACCCTAAAATTTTGTCGTTTGGGAAAGGGTTAACCAGATAGCAACATTGTCGACTGGTCAAAATTCAAAGATGTAGCTCATAAAATTCAAAGGAATTATTTTTTTTGCAGTTTTTGGTCTTTCTGGCTTGTCAAAAACACTTCCTTCATTTTGCATATCGTCGGTGTAAATGCAAAACCTTGTATGTCGGTTCTAGCGATTTTCAAAGTACAAGCTTGTGTGTCCAATTTAGACAATTCTTGCAGGTTTTGAGATATTTTCACCGATCAGTATCAATGATACATTATTTATGAACAATATTTCCAAATTTCAAGTAAAACATTTCAGTTTGGGAAAAGTTATTACACTTTATTCCCTCCCCGTTAAAATCTTCCGAAAACGAGATACGAGGTTTTGCATTTACACCGACGATATGTTATCCAAAGCATTTATCCTGAAAGAGATGAGCAGTGTGATCTTGGCCTACACTTCCTGTTTTCTACTCAATTATTGTGGCACAGACTTGAGATGTCTCTTAACCCTTTCCCAAACGACAAAATTTTAGGGTAATCCACTTCAAAAACTTCCACAAACGACAAAATGGGTGTTATTAAAGATAGAATTTGTGCAAAATATGGCATAGAAAACATTGAGACAAAAGGAGAAACTGCTGGTTATCAGCAGTTTCTTCTTTTGTTTCAATGTTTTCCAAAGCCTTTTCTATTAGGGACGTCAAAACCAGGTCTTGTTTGGGTAAGGGTTAAATTAGCTATTTGCTTTAAACAAAATTTAAAGCCAGCCGGCCAAGAATTAATGAATTCTTCATCCTCAAAGAGAGAGTTTCAAATCAAAGAACATGGGAAAATACTGGTAACTAATATTCCTACTTATTTGTCTTTCCAAAATGTCAAATCTATTGAATACATGTTTCAAGTTAATGTACTATATTAAACCATTTTCTTGTACACAATACCATCTTTATCAACATCCATTTTCTCTTTTGTGGCGGCTTTCATATTCCAAAAGTCCAAATCCTGTCTTTTTGGGAAAGGTATACCCAATATTTCACAAAAACTTACAAAATGAGTGTGGTCCAAAGTTGATATAATCCAGCGCCCTCCTGACATTCCCATTACATCCGTACAATAACCGCCGAACTGTTTCATAGCTCAGGTCATATCTACCAGCTATACCCTAGAAAATAAACCAATAGGCGGTTCTTTAGAGCGAGATATCTTAGGATTCCTTAAGATGCTTTAAGTTAAAGCTTTCTTTAGAACAAAATGTTTTAAGCCGTTCAATGGGAGATACCATTACTCTATACTTCTCGTAGAACCCCTTGGTCAATTCTGTAGAAACAATATAAGAGAGAATTGACCTAGTTGTTCCAAATGTTCCTTAAATCATAAACCGCAGTGTTCCAAATGCTCCATACTTTATGCAAATGATGTCATCATGACATCATTTGTATAAAGTACCTTTATCTTAAACATCTTGAAAATCTTGCTCAAAATAACGCACCTAAAGCGAACAGTTTCATAACTAAAGTCATACCTGCCATCTTTACCCTGGGACATGTTGCTAATAATACATGTACTGTTCAAGTTGTAACCCTTTCTCATACATGACCTACTTTTGATGTCCCTAATCGAAGAAGCTTGAAAAAACATTGATGCAATTAAAGAAGGAAATGCTGATTACCAGTACTTTCTCCTTTTGTCTTAATATTTTCTATGTAATGTCGTACATAGAACTGTCTAATAATAGAGGCCACACTCAACTATATCAAAACCATGCGCATGTATTTTAAAGCAAGATTATTCAAATGAGTACTCACAACATAGGGTTTGGATTTGAATAAGAATGGCACCCCCTCTTATGTGTTGCTCTGCTCAATATGAATTTTGAGATGATGTAACAAATGATTTTCAAAATATGGTGAAGAAATTACATCATTTGTTATGAGTAACTGTATGGAGCATTTGGAACACCTGGGTCAATTCTTTCTCATTTATTCTACAGAATTGACCGAGGTGTTCTGAAAGAAGTGTAAAGTACATAAACTAACTGTCCTCAAAAGATATCGAGATTCTTATTGAGCAACCAAAATATCTTGTTCTAAAGAACACACCTCTGGATAGTGAAACAAGAGGACCATGACAGTCCTAAATCACTCACCTGAACCTAGATAACCTGAAAACAGCAATTCTGTCAAATTCAAGGGCACATAATTCAAAATATAAGAGAATATAATCAAGCTGAGTATTGCATTCAAGCAAAATATTAACAACATTTTGTACACATTCAGTCCTGATAGATAAATATGTGTCCGTGATAAAGAAAATAGTTTCGAAAATGGCAATATATCAAATTAAAGGGCACATAATTCAGAATATGAAATTCTGATCAAGCTTAAAATTATAATCATAGATTCTTATGGTCATCAACATTGTGTCCAAGTTGTTTTGATTGGTGAACATTTGAGGCTCTTAGAGTGAAAACTATGTAGAAAAGAGCAATTTCATAAAAAAATTCAAGGGCACAAAATGTAATATTTTCTCGGCTGATCAGACTGAAAATCTAACTAATCCAAAATCTTATCATTACCATCATTGTGTCCAAGTTTTGTCATGATTGGTCTATATTTATGGTTGTTAGAGAGAAAACAAAGTTCAGATGATAATTCCTTCAAATTCAAGGGCGCATAACTCAAAGTTTTCCACTCCGATCACACTGACAATCGACCTCGTCTAAGATCTTATGGTCACCAACACTTGTCTTGATTGGTCTGTATTTGTAAATGCTAGAGTATAAACAAAGTCGAAAATGGCAATTTTGTCAATTGCATCAGTCTGTTCCCAATTTTGGATTTACACTCTTGCATCTACAAAAGGTTAGTCAATCTTGATCAAACTTGGTCAAAACAAGTATGATCACAAGTTCTCGGATGAGTTCGATTATTGGTCAGATTAGACCTGAAAGTCCAGAGCTATCTGCCCATCTATAATTACACAAAGCATCTTCAATGAGTTCCATTTTAGCCTGATAGGACCAGAGAGTCTTGGTTTATATGCCCTTGAATTAGACACACATGCCGTTTTCGACATTGTTTACATTCAAGCATCTACAATCATTGACCATTCAAGACGAAACTTTGCCACAATGTATGTTACCACAAGAACATGGATGAGCTTGATTTTCATATTGATCAGATCATGTGCATGAAACCATGACTTATAGGCCCTTGAATTTGACAAAATAGTAGTTTTCGACCGTTTTCAACTTTGTTTAAACACCAGCATCTACAATAATTGACTAATCAAGATAAAATATCTCAAATTAATACAAACCTCAGTTTGATCAGATCAGAAAGTTGTGAGTTATGTGCCTTTGAATATGACAAAATTTGAATTTACTCTAACAACCACAAATATGATGGCCACAGGAGCAAAAAATACCAAGACCCATGCTTAAGTTATAGGCAGCAGGCCTTCATTTATTAACTCTTTGCCAAACAAGACCATGTTCGACGCCCCAAGTAGTAGTTGTTTGGGAAAAAACGAGAGAAAAATAGATGTGTTTGTGAAACACTAATGCCCTGGAAAATACAAATGTTAAGTGTTCACATTAATTTTTCGGAATGACAAACAGATGGATGGACAGACAGACAACAGTAAAATAATATGCCCTGGATCTTTCGACATGGGGGCATTAAAAGAAGTCAGCAATTTCTTCTTTTCCTCAATATTTTCTATGCCAAAACATATACAATTTCATCTTTTAATATCAATTATCTTATAGTCTGCATCTCCTTTCAATATACATCCAAAATTCTGTAAGTAAGCAACAAGAATTTTCAAAAGACAGTGTACACAAGATCTTTAGGGATTGTCTCATGAAACATTATGTGTTTGTGAAACACGAATGCCCCTGAAATGGCTTTGTTAAGTCTTCATGTTAAATTTTCGTGTTAAGGGTTGATAAGGGTTAATGAATGACCTTGAGAAAGGTCATATAGCATGGAACAGATTGATATCGCTGAAAGGTTACATACCAATTTTGAGCTTTGTATGTCTAATACTTTCCGAGAAAATAGCAATGTTAATTTTACAGACAGATAGACTGACAGACTTGAGTTAAACAATATCCATAACTCATACCAGTGTGATATCCCCTCGATCTTTCGATAAGGGGGCATAAAACAAGAAAATGCTGATTACCATCATTTTCCCCTTTTGCCTAAGTATTCTCTGTGGTAAATTACACAAAGCCCATATTTTGTCAACATGCATTTTAGAATTACATCCATAGCAGCTGTGTATTGGAACAGTCCTCGTCATTCAGGAAATGGTTAAGTCTGACAGTGGTCATCTGGTATGAGATAAATCAATTGACATATTTAAATTTACCCATGCAATACACAGATTCAAACATGCAGCTGTAGGTTAACCCTTTCCCAAACAAGACCTTGTTTTCACGTCCCTGATAGAAATGCCTTGGGAAAACATTGAGGCAAACAAAGAAAATGCTGATAATCAGCATTTTCTTCTTTGCCTCAATATTTTTAACCTATATTGAATGCAAATTAAATCTTTATCAATAACCACTTCACGGGTGGTAAACGGAGAAACTAGCTCCAAAAAGTGTCAACGGTATTTTGTTGCCTCGTTACATCCGGCTTCTACCGAGGTAGTTGCTTAGAGCGAAAATCTGGAAACAAAGGTAGGTCACAAACACATTTTTCTACAATTATTTCTTTTACAACGAGTTTTTGAAATGTCCAGCGATGCTGTAATATGAAGAAATGGTCGAAGTTTCTTGTACACAAGAATATATGGTGTTAGTAAGCAGGGTTTGAATACAATTGTTGAAAAATATTTCAAAATCGAAAGTAACAAGAGGACCATGATGGTCCTATATCGCTCACCTGAACCAAGATGATATGAGCCACAGATTTGTTCAAATCAATTACTTGTGACTTTAAGACTGGAAACAAACTTATGGTTAACAACATTGTGTCCAAATTTTGTCTCGGTTTGTCGCTATTTATGGTTGTTAGAGTAAAAACAGTTGAAAACGGCAAATTTGTCAATTTGAAGGGCTCAGCAAACTCAGCAAATTCTACTCTAATTAAGCTAATTCAAACGGGTGCAAGATCTTATGTTCAGCAACATTGTGTCCAAATTTCTTCTTGATTGGTCAACAATTGTAGATACTAAAGTGTAAACAAAGTCTGAAACAATCGAAAACATCAATTTTGTCAAATTCAAGGGCATATAACTCATGACTTTCTAGTCTGACGAGACTGAAGTTCAAGCTCATCCAAGAAATTATGGTCACCAACATTGTGTCAAAGTTTCATCTTAATAGGTCAATAATTGTAGATTCTAGAGTGTAAACAAAGTCGTAAACATTCAAAAACGTGAATTTTGTCAAATTCAAGGGCGTATAACTCATGACCTTTTGATCTGGTCAATCTGAAAATCAAACTCATACATGATCTTATAGTCCCTAAGATTGTGACCAAGTTTTGTCTTGATTGGTCAATAATTGTGGATGCTAGAGTGTAAACAAAGTCAAAAACAGTCGAAAATGGCAATTTTGTCAAATTCAAGGGCGTATAACTCATGACTTATAAATCCGATCAATCTGAAAATCATACTCATACAAGATATTATGGTTCCTAACATTGTCTCAAAGTTTTGTCTTGATTGGTCAGTATTTGTAGAAGTTAGAGTGTAAACAAAGTCGAAAACGGTCGAAAATGGCAATTTTGTCAATTTCAAGGGCACATTACTCAAGACCTTCTGGTCCGATCAGACTGAAAATCAAACTCATCCGAGATCTTATGGTCACCAACATTGTGTCAAAGTTTTGTTTTGATTGATAAATAATTGTAGATACTAGAGTGTTAACAATGTCAAAACTAGCTATTTTTCGCATTCAAGGGCAGATAACTCCGGACTTTCTGGTTCAATCTGACCCATAATCGAACTCATCCGAGATCTTATGGTCATACATGTTTTGACCAGGTTTGGTCAAGATTGGCTTATATTTGTAGATGCTAGAGTGTTAACACGAAATTGTGGACGGACGGACGGACAGACGGACAGACGGACAGACGGACGACGGACAAAAAGTGACCACAATAGCTCACCTTGAGCACTTCGTGCTCAGGTGAGCTAAAAACTGCTCTCGGCAGAATTTCATCATATTTATATTATTACGAACAACAAACATACCAATTCTGTGATATTTCATATTACTTTGTGCTTGTAAGTCATATACATGTTGTATCGATATATTTTAGGGCTATTTTTTGGGAGAATGCTTGGTAAACCCCTGTGTTAAAATTCAAAAGTTTTTACTTTCGATTTTGAAATGTTTTTCAACGATTGTATTAAAACCCTGATACTAATACCGTATATTCTCGTGCACAACAAACTTCGACCATTTCTTCATATTACAGCATCGCCGGATTTTTCAAAAACTCGTTGCAAAAGAAATAATTGTAGAAAAATGTGTTCATGACCTACAAATTTTCGCTCTATGCAACTACCACTTTTTGGAGCTAGTTTCTCCGTTTACCATCCGTGCACTTTGTCTTCTGCGGCAGTGTTTGAATTAGAGCACTATTTATTTTTGCTGTTTGGAAAAGGATTAAACCCACCTTACAGATGTCCCTGCAGTCTTCAACAACTGTGTTGTCTAATTCTGTCAATTTATCTTCATCTGTGTTGCTAACTTTAGATGTAGATGTTTGGGAAAATGTGCAGTTGTCACCAGACTGATTGACAACGAATTCTGTCAAGTTATCTTCTGTTTCACTCTTTTTAGGCAAAGAAGTTTGTGAAATAATGCAGTTGTCTACAGATAGATCGATGCCTAAATAGTAAACTTTGCTTGGAGGGTACAAGAAACAATGGGAGGGTAATCGCACCTGACAAATGTCTCGGCAGTCCTCAACCTCATTCTGATCCATGTCCCCACAATCCTCGGATTTGTTCTGTTCCAGATCTGTCAACATGTCTCCATCTTTGTTGTTCTTGTTGTTGTTTGTCACTTTTGGTGTAGATGTGTGAAGACCTATAAATATAAGATTTTTGAACAGTTAATAAACTTTTTTTAACAAGAGCCGTCACAGACGGATTATGCTCTCTGAATAAGTGTTTGTCACAAAATAAAAACTATCATACATTAAGCCCCCTTTTCCCATGACAGATTTTTTGTACACATATTATTTATAGAATATGGTCCAGAACATCTCATTTATCACATAAGTACAAAATTTCAGTAAATTCTGCCCATTAGATGAAGATAAATTAGAGAAAAACTAATTTTTACATTAAGGCCCCTTTTTCCATGACGCAGCCTCAAATCAAGAAACAGAGAAAAAGGCCCCTAGGGATTATCCCAGGGAGTTCAAATATGAAGTTTCATTGAATTTGGTACAAGTGTTGCTGAGATCTGGCTGTGGACGGATGGACACACAGAAGGGACAGTGTGGCGACTATATGCTCCCCCGATTTTTTTCGGGGAGCATAACAAACTTGATAAATCGAATCCTTAATTACACAATTTTGACAGCTGCTACAGATAAATATCAAAATGGAAATTGTGTACAATATAGCACAGAAAATATTGAGGCAAAAGGTGAATATTCTTTAATATCATTTTGTTCTTCTATCTCACTATTTTTCAGAGCAGTTGAAAGCTGTAACACAAAAGCGAGTCAAAGGGTGTCACTGTTTGGTACTGACCTCTACTTGCATCACATTGACAAAAAAATGAATTTTGCAATATGGTTACCGCATGAACTCTTCTTTAATGTTTACAAATAAGTAATTTCTTTTAGAAGTAAACACTTTCAAATACAAGACTTTGTTTTACACTCATAACATCAAGAAGACAGAATGAAACACTGAACATCAGTATTTTCTCCTTTTCTTCCAATATTTTCTTTCACGGCATATTTAAAACCCATTTAAAAAAGACAAATATTTAGTCTGGTCTTCATTTAATGCTTCTTTGTTTGGAATCTGATGTCCCATCTTCCAATACTGATCAAAGGCTACACCTCATATTATCAAAAACATTCATGGAAAAGAAGAAAAAGCTGGTCATCAGCATATTCATCTTTTCTCTAAAATGTTTCTATAAGGCAGGGTTCTCTGCAGAATATTTGGAAGCTGTAGTGGCAAATTATATGAGAATTGGTAAACTTTGAAAGCATATAATTGTGAGTGAAAACATTATGGAAAAAGAAGAAATTGCTCATCTTGAGCAATTTCTTCTTTTCCCATAATATTTTTACTCAAAACATTCCGATCTAAAATTCAATTTCTGAAAGTAATTCTCGCATAAATCAGCGATTCATGGTGAGTCCGTCGGCCTTTCGGTCTGGGACAGATGAAATTTAGAGATTACCGAAAGAAAAGGTTACTGTCCGTCCATCGGGCCGATATGGAGACACTCCACAACGGGAAATGCTTCCGGGTCGTAGTATACAAACATAGTTCCGTCAAAAATGGATTCGCTCCTTTTGTTGCATTGATTCTGTGTCTATAGAATAGGCAGATGCATAAAATGTGGTTCTGTACACTGGCAGACAATCAGTGTACTGCTAGGATGTGTTTTAATAAATTTGTTGGGAACTAGTTTCTTGCGCGGTCGTGACCTTTCATGGGGGTGTGTCACATGCAGATCCCGAAATAGATGGCAAATTTCAAGGGTGGCTGTGTTCACGGGTGCGTGATTTTAGCTGATGGTGCTATTGATACCACTTTCTTGGTAGTAAATTAAAGACAAAGAAATGGTCTGTCAGGCAGACTAAGTAAAAGGTGCCACAAAGACTTCTGAGAGGAGCTAGAAGCTGCCAAATTGACCCATTTTACTATATATTTAATAGGCCTGTTTCGTTGAGGAGTGACACCTATATAACTATCAAGATCTAATGAGGAAAACGAGTAGGCTACAAATAATCAGCACTTCAAGAATCGGTGGATTGCGATCTTTGACAAAGAAAACAACACAAAACGAAAATAAAACCAAGTAGTTTTCTGCTTAATAACACAGGAAATGATCAACAAAGTGAAGTAAAATTATAGTTTTGATTTCTACAAACCTTTCATCGGAAATACTTTCCATTCATGTAAGTGTATGTCCATAATTCAGTCTCAGAAATAGAAATTCACATACTCGAATACTGAGTAAAGGATACTTTCACAAACTGATTTTAATGAAAGGAAATCCCACTATATGGATTCTTTGTCTAGAATGTGATCCAAGTAAGCATAAAAAAGGAAATTCCTTACACAAATTATTGTAAGCCTCTGAAAAGTGCGTGTTTACAACACAAATTGGTTTTCCATAAATAGACTTTTCTTTGATCTCATGGGTGGTTGAGTTTTACATGACGTCATGACTCGTGACCCTTACCTATAATAAGCACTAAATCTGTTGTGTTTTTACTACCTAATGAGTGGCAACTCTGGTGTATTTCAGATCAATTCTTTGACTTTTTACTGCTTTTTGAACTGTAATTGAATTTAAACTGATCCACTCCACAATATAGATTATGATGCAACTTTTTTTTAAATGAGGAAGGGGGAGAATTCGTTTTTTTTTTAAAAAATTGGATAATTTGTCTTTATGACATTTTCTTCTGCTACACTTGCACAACCCTTTTCCAGATGGCAAAACCTAGAACAAATTGGTGGGGTTTAGGGGATTAGGGGAAGGGTGTGTGTGTGTGTGTGTGTGTGTGTGTGTGGGGGGGGGTGGGGGGGGGGGGTGCAGAGCATTTTTTCCTTCAGCGTTTTTTCTCATAATTTTGGGAACGGGTCTGGTACCAGGCAAATTGGGAAAAATGTGTTGTTTTGTCAAAAATTGGGAAAATATTTTCAACACTGATTGCAACAAAAATTGAGTCCTGTGCATACTTAACTATATCAAATCAATGAAAGGGACTTCCAGTTTGCCTCTGGATATTTTTTTCTCAACGTTTGAATGAGAACGATTGAAATTTCATTCAAAAAGAAGGAATAACTTTGGTATTGGGAATTTTCTTGTCAGATTTTGGGAAAAAATAACCTATTTGGCATTGGGAACGGGTCCTTTTTACGGACCCGTCCAAAGAAGGAGAAAAAACGCTGTCCTTTATTTTCTTTTATGGTTGAAAACTTTCTGGGAAATAAAGAAATTGGTTGTCACTGATTGGTAAGCAATTTATTCATTTTCCACACTGATATCTAAACATCAAGCATGTCATAACATAAATTTTGGCATATTTAACAAATTCCGTCTGCTTTCCAAAATTAAAGAAATATAGTTTACAGATCTAGTTTTGCAAGGCAATACATTACAAAAAGACATGTTTTAACCAAAATAAATCAACCATAATGAAAATAGACCCCTGTAATAATGTAGAACCCCCCCCCCCCCCATGCCCGATCACTTCTCTCCACTTCTCCCCATCTTGGAAAACTTCTCCCTATTTTCAGACAGAGGAGAAGTCACTTCTCCCCATTTTCAGAGAGTGTGGAGAGCCCTGATAAGGGTTCTTTATTTGGAACTACAAAACTAGGACCTGTAAAGAAGAGAAAGAGCAAAAGATAAGAGGGAGTTAAGACATTCTTAATTTGTTACATCAAGTCCAAACCCTATATTGTGGGTACTCATTTTAATCGTCTCAGCAAGACAATTCAAATGAGTCCCCACAGTATAGAGTTTGATGAACAATAGATGAAATATTGCATTCCAAAAAGCCACCAACCCCTCTTATCTGTAGCTCTGGTTTTGGAGAGAGTAAAAAGCAACCAACCTTTGGTTAGTATAGGACTAGATTTGTGACTGTCGTCTGCATCGTTGTCCGAGTCAGAAGTTTCATCTTCCAGCACCACACTCTCCTGCGTCTCATCCCCAGTCTGATCAGCGTCTACACCTCTCTCATGTTGAGTATGAAAATTCACTTCTATAGAATCTTTACTGTTTTCTCGAACTTCATTGTTTCTTGTTTCATTATGGTGATTACCTTGTCCAGCTTTTGAGTTAGTTTTCCTTTGGACACAGTCTGAAACTTTTTTATCATTGTTCGGTTTTGATGAGATATTTCTATTGTTGTTTGTCTTAAATGACCTGAGAGAGCCCCTCTTTGTGTTGAGAGTATCATCCAGTATAAGAACACTATCTGGTGTATCTTGTATGATATTGCTGTCTGTTTCTGGATCTGTCTGTGTGTTCATGTAACTATCCTCAGTGTTCTGACTCCCACCTTGTATAACATCAACACTGTCCGCCCTCTTAGCTTTTTTCTGGCTGTCTGTCCTGCTGTCTGTCTTACCATCATCCATATTACTTTGTCTCTTTCTCTTTTTATTATCATCACTTAATTCTTCATCATTCCTCTTTGTTTCTTGACTACTGGGATATTTATGCGGTGGTCTTAGAGCTCTTCTCCTTAAGTTTATTGACCCGCTGTTTTGTGTTGCCATGTTTTCATCATGGTTATCACCGTTTCTATTCCGTCTAAATGCACTGAGGAAATCCTCACTATTTTGTGAGTTTGTCTCGTCATTTATAACATCTTGTGAGTCCTGAACATTCTCTACAACTTCAACAGAACTAGACACCACATTACAATCACTATCCGAGTCAATGCGCACTCTTGTTGATTTATTTCTCAAATTTGTATCACATGTTTTCTGATTTGTATTTGTAGATACCTTATTTCTTGACGGACTTTTACCAGATGTCACTGTAGATTTAGCAGGACTTTTACTGACCGCTTCATCCACCTTTCTACCACCTAACCTTAACCTATCCTGTGTATGTTTATCATTTTTTGCTGTATTTGTGAAGTAGGAAGATATTTTGTCACCAGTGTTTTTATTGTTATCCACGTCCACAAACTCTAGTTGTTGATAGAGCCTCTTTGTTGGTTTAGAACTTGCTTGATCATTGGATGTCTTTGTGGAGCTAGCATCATACTGGGCTTGATGTCTTGGGCTTTTTTTTTTGAACATGTCTTCAATATCTACAATGATATAAAGTTACTAATTGCTTACCAATGTTCTCCCCAGTCGATAAGCTGTAAGGGTCCCCACTATGACTCCAAATAAATCAGTGAGAGACCACTACAGCTTCAAAATTATCCCAGAGTTTAATTTCTTTCAAATGGTCACAAAATAAAAAGATTTTGAGGTATCCGATGTCAAAAGCTGATATAAATATATCATTCTGTTAATAATTCTATATGAAAACATAACGAGAAAAGAATAAATAGCTCAAAATGACTTAAACCTTTTCTAGACAAATCCTGATTAAAACATCACCAATAGAAAAGACTTTGGTAAGCAATGAGAGAAAATCAGAAAATAGCTCTTACTTTCCATAACTTTTGTTTGCAATATTTGCATCAGGCACAATGACACTAGTTAGCCTAGACATTGAACTCCTTGGTATATATCACTTGGAATAAGAAAGGTAACTTTTTGCTTGCAAAACTCCTTTAACCTTTTCAGGACAAAACCCTCATTACAATATCACTAATAGAAAAGGCTTTGGAAAGCAATGAGAGAAAATAAGAAAATAGCCCTTACTTACCATAACTGTTGTTTGCATCAGGTATGACACCTGTCAACCTTGATATCCAACTTCTGGGTATATCATGTGCATATTGTTGTATGTTGGGCAAGATGTTCTTTCTGTATCGCGTATTCATGGACTGAGCCGAATGATTGGTCACCTGTCAAAAGGAAAATTAGATTAACATCTTCCCAACATCCTTACCAGAATAGCCCTGGGAAAATATTGAGGTAAAAAAAGAAAATGCTGATAACCAGCATTTACCTCTTTTGCCTCAATATTTTTTGTGCTTTATTGTACAACAAGAGCTTCGCAGAGTGGCGCATATACGCCCGAGAAGGGCTTGTCAGTAAAATTGGTCATTTGTCAATTCAAAGGTAGATAATTCAAACATGAAAAGCTATCAAAATTTTGTTTGCACAACCAGACACCATATGTGGCTAGTTTGATTAAATTCTGGTTGAAATTGTAGGAGTTGTGCACATGAGAAAATGGGCATTTTTGAAAAAAGGGGCATTTTTGAGAAAAGGGGCATTTTTCCTTAAATTCAAGGGCAGATAATTCAAGAATGAAAACAGTTATCTAAATTCCTTAAGCGGTGTGCAGAACTAGACACCATGGAGATTCATTGTAATTAGTTTGAGATAATTCTGATCAAAACTGTAGGAGGAGTTGCACACACAAGAAAATGGGCATATTTTTCCATTCAATGGCAGATAATTCAAGAACAAAAAGAGTTATCAGAATTCTGTAAGCGGAGTGCACAACAAGGCACTATGGAGATTCATTGAGGCAAGTTTGATTAAATTCTGATCAAAACTGTAGGAGGAGTTGCGCACACAAGAAATTGCTAACGGACGGACAGACAGATGGACAGACGACCGAGGCTATAACATAATACGACCCTTTGGGCGTATAAAAATTCTACAAAACCCTTTTTTGTCCGTTCCTCTCAAGCAGCTTTCTTAAAGGAAGTCTAATTTTTAGCTGTTTAAGTTTTTGCTGTTTTTGCAGCTTATTTTTAGCTGTAGTTACGAATTTTTCGTTGGAAAGCAGCGATATGGTAAGTTGAAATACTGTGCATGTACTTGCATCTTCTGAGATTTGAACATTTTCTGTCCCCAATGCAATTCTCTACCCATAAAGGCTAGATTGTAAAGCATGATAGTCTTAAATACCCCATCACTGTGTTCACCTGGCTACAATGTCATTCTAACACCTACACACCTTTAAATATTCCATTTGTTTCCAAATTTTCATTCCTTGTGCATCGTTATATACATTTTCTGTGATCAAGTGACGAATAATGTCGATGTCATCTTCCTTGGTATACTTGTTTCTTCTGCAAACAAAAACATTAAAATGTGACCCGTCATGCTAAAAGGGACCTGATCAAAAGTACACATTTTGACAATCTTGTCAGACTCAGCACAGGTCAACCAGATTCAGTATGTGAACAATGAACATATAGTAAGGTAGGGAAAACATTCCAGATTTCGAAAATTGCATACGAGTGAAAAGTGTCCGCCCTAGTCTGGCTGCATGGACTGCGCAAACTGACCAGGGTCGATATTTTTCACACTCCCTATAAGGTCCCTTTTACCATGATGGGTCACAAATATAATTTTGTTCATTTGTTTGGGGGTACATAGATATCCCTCACAGACTAGTGTTAAAAAGCAATTATATATTCTAGCACATGTGTTTTGCAATATATAATTTGCATAAACGTAATTGTGAAAACAGAAAGTTAAATCCTTTAAATAAATGTACA
Organism: Fragum sueziense; assembly: GCA_963680895.1. NCBI lineage: Eukaryota > Metazoa > Mollusca > Bivalvia > Cardiida > Cardiidae > Fragum > Fragum sueziense. The sequence goes on along the minus strand of OY804596.1, from coordinate 20,707,198 downwards.
AATAATTCAAGCCTTATCCAAATTGAAAGGACTTTCAGCTAAAATTCCTGACTATAAGCATGCAATGATAACTTGATACACACATCACGGTGTGTAGCAACAACTATTTTTTTTGTGTCAATAACAACTTTGAAATTGGTACAATCAACCCACTACCTGGCCATATTTTGGACTGTTCTAAAAATACTGCACATAACAATTTCAATTGAATGAAATGTTACAGATATTGGTCTTGTGGGGGAAAATATTATGGAAAATGAAGAAATAGCTTGTCACAAGCAATTTCTTCATTTTCCACAATATTTTCATGTGTCTTTATCTTGTGGGGCATCAAAAAGCATCAATGTATGGTAATGGATTAAGAAATCTGTCATTTAGATCTAGTAAAGTTTTAAAAGCTCCATGACAAAGGGCTAGAATTTCCCTAAAAAATGACTATAGAAGCATAATGTATCAGGCACAATTTAACTCTTTCACTGCCAAATTTCCTGGAATTGTGCTATTTCCAGTGCCATTTTTTTTTAAACTTCATAACAGGGCTTATCAGTTTATTATATAGTAAAAATCATTATTTGATGAATGTTAAGCTCAGGAATGATTGCACATAAACTACTTTGTTGAATAGCATACTTTTTATCAGGCAGTTTGATCAGATGACCCTGACCTTGACCTTGAATGACCTAATTAAGCTATTGTTTTGAAGTCGCCAAAAGGCGACATTGGCAGTCTCCTAATAAGTCATTTTCGGCGACATTGGCAGCAAAAGAGTTAAAGGACATGGCTAAAAAACTAGTAGAGTTAGTCAGTATTTGAAAGTTCTTTTGTAAGCTTTTTTCAGGCTGCATTGACAAAACTTTTGGGTTCCTAATATTTTTCCACTTGCCAAAAAAATCTGGAGTCAGATTGAATCACCTTCAATTTTCAATTTTAACTAGCAAATTGCCAGTATTACAGTGGAAATTTGAGCCCTGTGACAAACTGTTTACCCTTTGGCTTGTGCAGCCTGACGTTGCTGTATATTGTCCGCAGGTGACAGGCTGTAATCTGACTCACAATCCTCGTCGGACGAGTCTCCGGGGGCGGTGGTGCCAGGTTTGATCCTGCAAGAAAGAATAATATACCGTCTGTATCGTTAAAAATGTCAAAACTACAGCTAGAATAGGCTATAGTAACAAGTACGTTTTTTTAATGTAACTGTTTATATATCAAGATCAATAAGAACTATTGAAAAGCATACTGATACACCCTGAGTTTGGATCAGTCTGAAATTTAACTGTTTGGAAAAGGTTTTACTTTTGCATTTGTGTGCTATAACAGAGAAAAATTTTATGCAAAATGAAACAAGAGCTTCGCAGAGCGGCGCATAAACGCCCGAGAGGGGTTTGTCAGTAAATTTGGCCATTTTTTCAATTCAAGGGCAGATAATTCAAACGTGAAAAGTTATCAAAATTTTGTTTGTACAACACCATAGAGATTCATAGTGGTTTGATTGAATCCTGGTTGAAACTGTAGGAGTTGTGCATACAAGAAAATGGGTGTTTTTGAGAAAATGGGAATTTTTCCTTAAAGTGACATTTCACAATTATTTTTACATAAATTTTACTTTTATTCTATCTGAAAGAGCATGTTTTCCTATTAAAAATCTGAAGATTTCAAGCCAAAATATTGAACCGTTTACGGGAAATATATATTTTTGTGCTTAAATTAAACAAATTGTTGTGGACAACAGTTCAGATATATATAGAATTTGTCATTTCTGTCTCAACTTTAAAGGCATATTTTTCACTTATAAATAACAACTTCAAGAACCTGATAGCATTTCTACGCATTAGAATAAACAATCTTTGCATCAAGACATACTTTTAAAAAATGAAATAAATGTGAAATGTCTCTTTAAATTCAAGGGCAGATAATTCAAGAACGAAAACAGTTATCTAAATTCTGTAAGCCGTGTGCACAACTATACACCATGGAGATTCAATGTGGCAAGTTTGGTAACATTCTGATCAAAACTGTAGGAGTTGCGCACGCAAGAAAATGGGTATTTTTTAAATCAAGGGCAGATAATTCAAGAAGGAAAAGAGTTATCTGAATTCCGTAAGCGGTGAGCACAACTAGACACCATGGAGATTCATTCAGGCAAGTTTGATTGAATTCGGATCAAAACTGTAGGAGGAGTTGCACACACAAGAAATTGCTAACGGACGGGCATTTTTCCTTAAATTCAAGGGCAGATAATTCTGGAACGAAAACAGTTATCTAAATCCCTTAAGCGGTGTGCACAACTAGACACCATGGAGATTCACTGTAGCAAGTTTGATAAAATTCTGATCAAAACTGTAGGAGACGTTGCACACACAAGAAAATGGACATTTTTTTAAATCAAGGGCAGATAATTCAAGAACGAAGAGTTATCTGAAATCCGTAAGCGGTGTGCACAACTAGACACCATGGAGATTCATTCAGGCAAGTTTTATCAAATTCCAATCAAAACTGTAGGAGGAGTTGCGCACACAAGAAATTGCTAACAGACAGACGGACGACCGGGGCCATAACATAATACGACCCTTCGGGCATATAAAAATGCTGGTTATCAGCATTTTTCTTTTTTTTTTGCCTAAATATTTTTCCAAGCTTTCTTTATCCAAGATGTCAAAACCATGTCTTATTTCAGAAAGGATTAATTTTGAACACTTTTATTGAACTATGAGTGTGTGAAAACTGAACCAACCTGAACATGTCAATATCTATCATATCATTTAATCTAACACACTGCTTCACATATCTTGTAGAAACATAACCATCTTCAGTTACTGTGCTGCCTTTCTCAGCTAACCTGGTGAAAAAATAATACAAATGAGCCAGGATCTGGAAAAACGTCCCTTTAGTATTTTGAGCCCAACGTAGATCCAGATCGTTCTCTAATAGCTTCTACGGGATCTGTAGTAACTTAAAGAGAGCAGCATGGATGCATATTGGACTGCATTTGACAACAGACTGATCTTAAAACTCAATTTTTAAAAATGCTTTGAGGGACGTTTTTTCAGATCCAGGCTCAATTATACATGTAATTATGTAAAGCCTTGTCCTGCCAACTTAAAATTTGGATTCCCTAAGTTTATCTCCAGTTTTTGTCACAATGATTGAGTGGAAAGCAGTGTATGTTATGATCAGACTGCACGTCTGTGCAGACTGATCTTAGTATTATATACTGCCTGCAAAAGCTTTTGTCACAACAGGAAATTGACGTGAATAGCATAAGAACGAGGAGGGTTAAAGGTTTAGGATCACTTAATGCTTTCCCATAAGAGCAGGGTTTGATGTCCCTAATAGAAAGGGTTTGGGAAAACAATGAGGCAAAGGAAGAAAATGTTGATAGTCAACATTTTCTCCTTTTGCCTCAATATATTCTGCGCTATATTCTACACAAATCCGTTCTTTATCACCATCCACTTTGGTGTTCGCAGCAGCTTTCTAATTGGAACAGTCCGAAATTTGGCCATTTGGGAAAGGGTTATCATCACAATATTTCTCTAATCAAATGTGTATTCTATCTTCCTAAAAGTCAAATTGAAAAGCCTCTCCTTTTCTCTCAAAACCTTTTTTCAAAGGGCTATCAAACTTGTCTTGTTTGAGAAAGATCAAAAAAAGATTTCACTTCATATTAAATATAATTAAATCAATTTTTTTTTTTAATCCGGTGATTTATTGCGGTTCAGGAGTGTTATTACTAAGTTTATGAATGTTAAACCCATTACCAGATGGCAAAAAATTACTCTTGTCCAAATTCAAAGATGTCGCAGACAACAATTTAAAGTGAATGAAATTTTACATGTTTGTGTCTTTTTGTATAGAAAATATTGTGGCAGTGACAAGCAAATTTCTTCATTTTCCATATCATTTTCTACAGCAGTTTTTCTGTTTGGAGTCAAAAAGAGTCACTGAGATTTTGTGCCTTGATTTTCAAGAGCTGGGAGCCTGGGATCAGTGTGGCATTTCAGATATTCATGTTTCTAGACCAGTCTGTGCATAAGTGCAGTCTTAGTAAAATTCTTAACAGAATCTATTAGAGAACAACATGGACCTTGATTAGACAGTGAGACTGTACATGTGAAGGCTGATCTAGATCCATGAAATCGTTTTCCAGATCCTGGCTTAAAAACAAGGCGGCTGGGCCTGAAGCCAGGCAACTTATAAACTTACTTTATACAGTAAGGAACTGAATTTGATGTCACTTTACCACCATGTTGCTGAAAAATAGGAAATACAAGAGCTGTCACTGTAAGATGACATAATCCGAGTCTTCTCTGATGTAAATACGCTTTTTGATATTTTGATTTTTCGCTATTTACATCAGAAAGCGTTGCTCTTTGAAAACAGCGGGAAGTTCGGTAACGTTACAAGTAGTGAAGCTTTGTTTTTGTGTATCATATCGAATCACTCGGTAAAACACTGTAGGGTATAGATCAATTAATCATTTTTTGTCATACCTGACCAAAAATTTCATTTCAAATCGGCCTGCTGGAAGAGTATAACCTTTGGTTTTGAATGGAAGGTCAAGGTAAACAAAACTTACGGTAACTTACGGTATCCGGATCGCTGGAAAGCTTCTAGCTTCTGATGATCCACCTCTTCTTTGGTTATTCTGGTTGTTGTACACGGATGGCGCGTAGCAGCTTGGCGTGAATTTGTACGGGTGATTTTTCCACTGCTTGTTGAGCCTACTCTTAAAGGTATTAACGGTCGGTGACATGACTACATCGTTTGGGAGCTTATTCCATGGATCGACCACGCGAATTCCGAAGCTGTTTTTCCTGATCTCGGTCTTAGAATGGCGTTTGAAAAGTTTCAGATTGTTTCCTCTTGTTTTTCGGTAGTTTGACAGTTTAAGGATATTTTGGTTTGAACTTTTATCATGATGGTGAAGAATTTTATATACTTGGATTAAATCTGACCTATTTCTGCGGTATTCTAAAGAGGGTAGTCCAAGATTTAAGAGTCTTTCTCTATAGTTTAAATGGCTGATATTTGGTAATAATTTTGTTGCTCTTCTCTGAACGTTTTCAATCGCCACACTATGTTTCTTCAAGTGGGGAGACCAGACTGGGCTGGCATATTCTAAATGAGGCCTCACCAGTGATTTATATAATTGTAAGAACATTGTCTTATCTAGGTAGGTGAATGTTCTTCTAATGATGCCGAGGTTTCTGTTCGCGATATTAATTTTTGAAGAAATGTGTTGATCAAATGATAGTTTATTGTCGATGAGAACTCCTAGATCCTTTTCTTCAGTGACGTTTTGAATCTGTTTCCTTTCTAGATTTTTTGTTTTCATGAAATAATCGTGTTCCTGACTGTTCGATCCGATATGAAGTTTTTTACATTTCTGTTCATTGAAATGGAGGTCCCATCTATGTGACCATTCACAAAAGTTGTCTGTTGTTTTTTGGAGTTTCTCATGGTCTTCTTCGGTTTCTATTTCATTGTACGTTTTAGTATCGTCAGCAAATAATTTGACAGTTGTTTCAGCAACATCAGGCAAGTCGTTTATGAATATTGTGAACAGGATTGGACCAAGTACACTACCTTGGGGGACTCCACTTACAACGTTGACAATGGTTGATTTGGCGTTATTCAGTACTACTTGTTGTGTTCTTTCACTCAAGAAATCTTTGATCCATTGATTCGTTTTGCCTGTGATCCCGTAAGATTCTAGTTTGCTAACAAGGTTTGAATGGGATAGCGTGTCGAAAGCTTTCTTGAAGTCATAGAATATGACTTCTATGTCTGTTCCCGAATCAATGGCCACTGTCCAGTCTTCCATTGTTTCCAATAGTTGGAGTTGGCATGAACGGCCTTTCCTGAATCCAAATTGGTTGTTTGTGATAAGGTTGTGTTCATCTAAGTAAGCTGTGATTTTGTTTCTTATTATTTTTTGCATAATATTTGAGCAGATTGGTCCTATACTGATAGGCCTGTAATTTTCCGGAGATTGTTTGTTTCCTGATTTGAAGATTGCTGTGACACTAGACTTTTTCCAAGCTGCTGGTACCTTTGAATTCGCAAGAGATTTGTTGAAAATTGCAGTGAGTGGTTTTGTCAAGCTGTCAATACATTCGGTAATGAATTTTGGATGGATTTGATCTGGTCCGCTACTCTTGTTAGGATTCAGCTCTTTGATGGATTTTTTTACTTCTTCTTCAGTGATGGTGAATTCAGGAAGGAATTTGTCCGTTCTTTTTGGAAGTGTTGGAGTCTCAGCGCTGTCTGGTCGATATACACTTGCGAAATAGTTGTTTAAAAGGTTTGCCTTGTCCAAATCCTCGGTTACTGTTTTGCCTGTTTTGTCTTGTAGAGGGCCGATGGTACTTTTGGTTTTGCTATTGTTTCGAACGTATTTCCAGAAGAGTTTACTATTTGTTTGGATGTTGCTCGCAAGATCTTTTTCATAATCATATTTTGCTTGCCGGATAGATTGGGTTGCTGAATTTCGTTTGGATTTGTATTTGTCGTAATTTTCATCAGTCTTGCAGTGTAAGTATTTGGTCCAAGAATTTTTCTTTTCCCTTATCTTTTGTTTGGTGGCTGGGTTGACATATGGTAATTTATTGTTGAACTTGGGTTGATCTTTGTACACTGGTATGAATTCTTTGATTAATGATAGTAAGGTATCGACAAAGAACTCCCAATGTTCATCAATGTTACCGTTGTTCGTTGTTTCATCCCATTCCATGTTGGTAAGCTTGTCTCTAATACTGTTGTAGTCACCCTTAAAAAAGTTATACCTAATTTCCTGTTTGTTGATCACCCTTTCTGTATAACAGTTGAACGAGAATTTTAGCATTTCGTGGTCGCTTTTACCTAGACCTGGTGAGTGTTCTAGGTTATCAACCATATTCTCTTCGTTCGTTAGAATCAGGTCTAACACCGACGACTCGACATTGTTTCTATATCGAGTTGGTTTTATTACGTGTTGGGTTAAAAAATTGTCTCTAACCATCTCTAGGAAGATTGATGCTGGGTGATTTTCTCCTACATTTGTACACTGTTTTACCCAGTTTATATCTTTAAAATTAAAATCGCCCACTATACAGATATGCGAGCAGCTACAGGACGTGGAATGTTGTAGTAGTTCTCCTAATTCTTCCATTGTATTATGATTTAAATTGGGACTTCGATATACACATCCAAAAAGCAAAGTATCTTTGTTTTTTAATTTGATTTTGGTCCACACGGATTCAATGTCTTTCATTTGGAATTTTACCTCATAACTATTTAAATCTTGTTTGACATATAGAATTGTTCCTCGTCCATTCTCTTTCGCAGACATGTAGTAGTTGTAGCCTGGAATATTAAAGAATGAGTCACTGATTGGCAGAATATTAGTTTTTGGAAGTGTTTCTGTTATTGCTATAATGTCAAAGTTCTCTGTCACTGTAATAGTTTTGAGCTCTGTCATCTTATTTGATAGTGAGTCTGCATTTGTGTATAATATTTTTAGTTTGTCCCTGTAGCTGCTAGTGTTTTTATTTTTAAAATTATTTACATTTTTAAAAATAAAACTTTCTTCCTATACACGTTCTAGGTCAGGTGACCTGGGTACGGTTGGGATAGCCTGACTAGTATGTGATGTGTTATCATCTTCAATTCTTGTGATGTCCATCAGTTCCCCAATTGTTTCGTCCAGCATGTTGATTTGTTCATTTTTCTGAATAGCGTGCTGTGATTTTTGTTGTTTTTGAGAATTTAGTGTTGCGTTTGATTTTTCTCTCTCTTTGTTTGTTGTTTGTGGTTTTTTGGTGTCGCTCTTTTGTTTTTCTTTTGAATTTGCTTCAGTGTTGGATGAAATCTTTTGGTCTAGTTGGCTTGGAATGAAGATTTTTCCATCTCTCAATTTTGCCTCTTTGTGAGTTTTCCTTACTTCTTCTAGTTCCTTTAATAGTGTTTTTCTCTCTTCCCGTTGGGCAGGGGTCATGTCTGTGGTGATGATAACATCTTTGAGTTCTGCCGGCACTTTGTTTTTAATGTGACGGGCATTGGTTAACATGTCTCTCCTGGACTTTTGGCTGAACAAAGGCTGCTCAGGTGAGGGTTGTTGCAAAACATTGCCTATAAACCTTTTGGAAATACTTTTTGGTCGTAATTTTTTCAGCAGCCATAACAATAAATGGTTCATTTATCGATACCATCAGGCGTTTTAAGGATATCGTTTAAGATCGGACGGTGAACGATGCGCAACATCAAGTTGCGAACTTCTTGATATTTTCAAAGAGCAACGCTCTCTGATATAAATAGCGAAAAATCAAAATATCAAAAAGCGTATTTACATCAGAGAAGACTCGGATTATAAGATGACAATGCCCCCGACACCGCTTTGATTTTAAATTATGGCCAATCTATGTTCAAGGTCAAGGTCATCCAGGGGTCAAGGTCACCAAAGTATGTGCCTACAGAAAGGTAATGTACCAAGGAATGTTGTGGTAAAGTATGAAGCGAATGTGTTAAGTAATAAGGAAGTTATGGCCAATGTTAAAGTTTTTGGACGGAATGATGGACGGACAGACAGACGGACGGACGGACAAGTCAAATTTATGATGCCTCCCTATCGGGGGCATAAAAAAGTTAACCCTTTCCCAAACAACAAAATTTTAGGATGATCCTCTTCAAAAACTGTAAAAAATGACAAAATGGATGTTATTAAAGATAGGATTTGTGTAAAATATGGCACAGAAAATATTGAGACAAAAGGAGAAACTACTGGTTATCAGCAGTTTCTTCTTTTGTCTCAATGTTTTCCCAAGCCGTTTCTACCAGGGACGTCAAAACCAGGTCATGTTTGGGAAAGGGTTAAGGTAGAATACCCGTAATGAGGCAATTTTGAGATTCATAAAACATTGTATTTTTTCAAGCGTCGTCGTTATGTAGCCGAATTAATTCGGATGTGGTCGTAAACTTTTGGCGGTCACAGGTGGAAAGTTCCACCTCCAAATGTTTTCGATGTTGCCCGAATAATTCCATTATCACGTGAAGCTCATTACCTTAACCCTCTGCCACAAGTTTGCTCTCAAGTTAACCCTTTCGCAAATGGCAAAAGTTTAGACTGTTCAAAATTGAAAGCTACTGAAAACAACAAAATAAAATAAAAATTTGTGAACAATATAGTACTGAAAATATTGAGACACAAGGAGAAAATGCTGAAATTGATTTCTTGAATAGGGTCCAATTTGATCAAATAAACCATACTGATAGTAATTCATCAGTGTTATTCTAAAACCTGCAAATACAGCTTGATTGACGCTACATAATTACGAGCTTTAATAACAACACCGACATTTTATTAATATGTATCAGAAAACCAAGTCCATCTTAAGCACAAAATTCAACGCTATTCTTCAATGTAATCACATGATTTCTTTTAATTTCATTATTGTCCATGATCTAGCCTGATCAAGCAAAATCTTCCTCTTCCAGGTAGTGTGCAGGACTCCTCTGGAAAATTTTCACATTTATATGCTACTAGCTGCAATATCGTAGCCACAAACTTGATGATGGGTATTGGTTTGTGGCTACGAGTCCACCCTATTCCTCCTTGTGGAGCAAGACAAAAGAGTGGAAAACACATTTTCTTGCATAAATTTTTGAATACTAACATATCTTATCAGATGTGTATCTTATAAATAGATATTCCATGGCACAAATTTACTTAAAAAGTATCAACACGAATCGTTATCAATTACAGTCAAACTTCAGTATCTCGAACACCCTGGGGACCTACAAATTTGTTCGAATTATCGGCAGTTCGATATATCCATAAATCAGCCGTAAGCAAGCTCAGACAACCCATTTTCCGAATTCATGTTGTATCCGAATATAGGTACACTTTACTAAGTAATCCTAAATAATGGGAAATATGGTGGATTTGGATTATTATTTCCCCTTTTCAAAAGCATGATAACAAAATAAAGTGAAGAAATCAAACAAAGGATAAAATGCATGCTTGCATTACTAGAAATTACGAAATGCTTTCTATTGATTTAGTCTGTGCCTATTTTTACAAGAGTTGTCAAAATACGATTTCAAAGGGGAAATTGGTAAAGACAGTCCACAGAACCTCTATAAACAATGAATATTGTTTAAATTAGCAATAAATACAAAAATATATCAAATTTCTATGAAAGAAAAAGTAAAGGAAAGAAAAGAAATGTTTTCATTTTAGATTTGCGAGTGGGAAAGGGTAGTTTTATCACATGTATTTTTTACGGTACAGCTAAAATAATGCCCCTTTTGTTTTCAATAAATTGACAGTTAGGTGTCATAAACAGATTGAGAAGACATAGGTGTGAAAATTGGCAAAACTTGTTAATTGGTGTTACCAGCCAACCCTTTGTTCGACCTTTACTGTGTAAAATGTGTAATAATTCAGATGTCGGGACCAGCAGAGCAGTTCGAAAGTTCCACTTTCAAGATGTGCGAGTTTACCGCAGTCGAACTAGTTGAATAAAGAAGACATTTTGCCGGGACTGACGACTTTGTTCGACTTTTCTGCTGCATTCGAAATATACCCTGTGCGAATTAATGAAGTTTGACTGTATTTCTTCCAACGGAAAATTCAAGTCTCAGTAGAATAAAATGGGTGGGTACTCCGCTTCAAAATTGAATTGAACTTTATTTGAAAGTGATTTCAACATAAAACTACGCTGGATTGACAGAAAAATAGTTAACCTGTTGTCAGGTAACATTCTTACTACATTCCATAGCTTTATTTTGAAGTTTGACTATGCTAAACTTGCTGGAATGATTATCATTCCAGCACCTGCTCCATTGCAACTAATAGGAAGGAATTGTAACTGAAACCCAGATCAAAATTCAAAAAGGTTTCGGTTACATTATTGCAACTAATATGCTACATGAGCCAGAGTGATTAAAAGGCTAAAACTTGGCTAAAACTTGGCTAAAAGCACACTACTCAGACTACTATTGGGCTGAAGCTGCCATCCTTGCCCTGGATGTCTCAAGGAATGGAGCTGTCATGGCTGTCTCTGGTAGTTAGTTCGGTACCTGTGGTAACATCCCACAGAGCTCTCACTAGGATTTTGAAAGTAGGATTCCAGGAATCCAACTTCAGAAAAATTTGGATTCCACACAGAAAAATTTGGATTCCATCATCATTAAGGAGGATTTTGTACCGCTTACAAGTCAAACGATTCCGCAATGACCAACTTTTAAACCTAAATTAGACAGTAGTTTCAAGGTTCATAGTTTTTCTTCTTAAAAATGGATATACCCACACTTGTCAAGGGATTAAAAAACCCAAAATGAGGGGTTTTAACCCATAATTGAATCTTGTATTTTTGCAAACAAGTTGAAGCAACCTTCTATGCTTCTTATAGAGGGGGTACAAGCATGGTGTAAAATAGTGGGTTTTACCCCCCCAAATTTGAAAGTCAGTGGAAACCCTGTTGTCTGATGAGAATTTCAATAAAAAGGGCAAACAGAAATTAGTGTTTGCTTCTATCATACTTTGTTCATTTGTAATTGGGGTAACAAAAAAGGGGGATTTTTTCAAAGAAATTAGGTTGTTTTAGACTTAGAAATGAAAAAAAAAAAAAAAAAAAAAAAAAAAAAAAAAAAAAAAAAAAAAAAAAAAAAAAAAACCACCAACAAACTAGATCTAATTCTAGTAGTATCAACACAGTTAAAAAAGGAGAAGAAAACTGTTAACTTAGGTGAAGTAAAACTGCTCAAATACAAATTGAGCTCCAAGTTTTAAAGAAATGAGAGATTGATCAATGGTGCGTGAAAGGTAAGGGTCATGACGTCATGTAGTCAGTATCAAGGTCAACTGCTAACATAAAGACATCTGTATCTATTTATAGACCAATTCAAAACGTTTACACAAGTTTTGAAAGATATAATTTCTATTGATGGATATTTTATTTGTTTAATTATAAAGGTAAGAATGTGTTTCAATCATAACCCTGACCTGTAGATGGCTGGTTTGTTATGACCTTTCTCTCCGTGGTTTCACCTTTTCCCAAACAAATTTCAATGATCATATATTCAAGGATATGTACAAAATAAAGCATGGGAAGTAAAGAGGTGTAAGGAGAAAGTGCTGGTCATCTTTTTCTTTGTTTGCCTGAATGTTTATTGTTTTCCAAAAGTAATAAGGACGTCACAAGTAGACCTTTCTTACTTGGGAAAAGAGTTAAGGAATACGACCCATCATTAGCTCTAAATGATTCGTGTAATGTCGGCTGTTTCCGCAACAACGGAAATAATCGAACATGTTCGGATTTACGGAGATTTTTTAAATTTTTTTTGTAAAGAGACTTCTACATTAGATTTGAATTTGAACGAACAGTTTCTACAACGAATCCCAGCCGATGAATTTATAAAAACGTCAAATGAAACAACAAAAGACGAAAAAACCAAAATATTTTGGCATTTAGAATGACCTCCCTTTGCAATAACGACAACCACAGCGCACCCAGTGATCTCCCCTGAATCAGAATTACGTACCTCTGACGTAATATGTCACTGTTGGGGGGGTTGATTCGCACCATAAATATTTCGTTCCATAACTGGTCATTTGTTTACCGTAATTTAGGCCTTTTCTTTGGGAAAAGGTAAGCTTGACCTTTGCCATTTCTTTCTGATTAACCCTTTCCCAAACAACTAGACACAAGATAAGACCAACTGATGCTTTCTCTACGCTAGGTTTGCGTGAAAAAAGAAACCAATGAGAGAAAAGAAGCAAATACTGATACAAGCAGTTGTATTCATTTTCTCTGTAGAATTTCTATTTGATTATATATTTTTGTGTTTCTGTCTCGTCTTTTCCATCTCTTTAGCTACTAATAAGGCAGCAAACATGATTCAAACATGACATCGGAAAACTGATATTCAAAATGTTCACCTAACCCTTCCCAAACAAGACCTAGTTTTGGCAGAGACCTATCTTTCTACAACGTTCCTGGCTTTATTTTTTTTCAAAATGTTTCTTGTGATGATAATACCGTCCTCAACTCACACTCAGACACACAAATTTCTGGGGCATTTTAACAATTTTCGACATAGACATGTTTGGCTAACGATTTACATGCAGATATTATGTACTTGTAATATTTTTATTTCTACCATTGTTAAAGTATTGAAACTTTGCACACATGCTTGTGGACAGACATGTATATATTCCTTATTAAGGATAAAGATTGGGTAAAGATTCATTACCCTTTCAACTTTCTTTTTGGGTAGACTTTTTATTCTTTTCATCCTATAAAATTTCACAAATCCAACACTTTTTCGTTGAGCTATCCTGTCCACTGACAACTCTTGTTTTATAAGCATTTTTTGTTTATGTATATGTTTTTTAATAGTAACATTTACTATTATATAAATATTCCAATACAAACAATAAAAAACTGTAAAATTCGTATGGAACAATTTATTTAAGTATAATGAACAAATAGTGCCATTTTCCTTAAGAAATTGGGCGTTGGTAAAAAAGGGGGTGTATTAGTCAAAGTGATTTTTTTTAAATTTATGTGCGGCGAAACTGTTTAATTTTTACTTTATTTGAAAGAATATACACATAGGAAAATTATGATCTTCCTTTTGTGCCATGCATTTTGATATATCATTGGAATTAATGTAATTTTAAATTGACTATTGTTTCAGATTCGTCCGAAAAGCCTGTCGAAAGTATGGTAGCCATGTATTACAAAAGCAAAAAAAAATATTTTGTTGCTGGTTATTATTTGTTTGCTTGTTAGTCCATTGTTGGGGATAATATAAGCTATTGATTAGATGCAAACACTTGTGTTTATAAGCTTTTAATCATGCAGTTTTTGTGTTTAAAAGCTCACTTGGGGTGTCTGGCATTTCATGATTTTGTATGACCCTGATGCAAGATATAAAAATATCAAAATTTCACTAACGAAACGATCAAAGTTGATAAAAATTGGCAATTAGATGCGGGACACCATGCTGATTTTAAATATATATAGTTACTTATGTATCTTTATGATTCTATTGATGGGTCGTATACCTTAAGCTGGTCTACAAACTTAAAACTGGCATTTTCCGGAAATCACACAATCTGACACCCCCTTCCGAAACAGAGATCGTATTTTACTCAATTTTTAGACAATTTGTTTCGCAGGTCAATTTTATATGTAGAATTTATAGTCTTTTAGAATCTACCTTTACCAGAAGAAAATAAATTTTCACGCTAGTCATCAGCCGTAAACAGAGAATTCTGAATTTAATAATTTAGATTCAACTCCCATTTAACATAAAATATCGTAGTAAAAGAAGGTCTACGAAATATCCTAATTGCTCAATCAAATAAAACAGTATTATATTTACATTGTCATGTGTAAAGAGTTATGCAGTTTTGCACACGGCACTATTATGCCACCCGAGATTCTAAGCTGTGTGAATGACTGAAATGTATGGAAGGCCGGTGCGCCATATGCTAATTGCTAATTGCTAAATGCTAATTGCTAAATGCTAATTGCTAAATGCTAAATGCTAATTGCTAAATGTTAATTGCTAAATGCTAAATGCTAATTGCTAAATGCTAATTGCTAAATGCTAGATAATTTCTTTCCCGCCGTTTCCGTGCGTTTCTTTCCCGCTGGTTCCGTAAGTTGCTGTTTACAAACATGGAGCAAATGAGTGAGGAAGATGTGTGCACGTTTGTTCGTGCACACAATCTGGGTGTTCTAGTCGACACACTGACAGGTAGGCTACTAGAATCTATATAAACCTATTGTCGGTGTAAATGCATATCCTCGTATGTCGAATTTTGCCGATTTCAAAGAAAAACATTGTGTGCCCAGTAAATGTTACATATGTTACATTGTAAATAGATGTATACCGGTATAAAATTGTCTGCGCATGCTCATATATATTCCCGCCTATGTATCAAGGCACTAGTTGGTTGTGTATTAAAGGTTGAATGTTAAACACGCATTGTGTAATATCTTCCAAATGTACCCAAGCTAATAAACCACACTTGTGGTAAACAGAACTCCAAAGTATAACATGGTGTTTAGAACTGGGATTTAAGTTCGCTTGAAGAAAATCGTCGTATACGAATTTTGGAGCTACTTTGTGCAAAAAATTCGGAACAATCCACGATAATGGCTGAATCACTGCCATACCCAGTTATGGACTGGACGTCAATAAACCTGTCGGACGCATGGAATAAGTTTAAGAAACACTGTGGACTTATGTTTGACGGGCCACTGAAAGGCAAAAACGCGAAAGAAAAGTGCGCATACATTTTGTTGTGGGTAGGCGACCGTGGACGGACGAGTCTTGGAACATCACAGAAGAGCAAAACAAGTCACCACAAGTTCTGTTCGACAAATTCAAAGAATTTGTACAGCCAAAGGCTAATCCAGTCTGCGCCAGGTTTAAATTCCGACACGAGTTCCAGAACGAGGACACGATAGACGAATATATCACGAGATTGACACTAATTGCCAATAATTGTGACTATGGGGAAAACACCGACGAAATGATCCGCGATCAGATAGTATTTGGATGCCGATCTGATCGTGTCCAAAAGAAACTAATAGAAATGGGACATGAATTAACAATGGACATGGCCAAACAAATTATCCAAGCTCACGAGTACAACAAACGCGAAATTGACGCCATGAAGGTAGAAAGGGATGTCGACGCGATCCGACGATCAGATACCAAGCCACATGGACGACGACAACAGCGACGGAGACGACGCGACCCCAAAATGGACAAAAATAGTGAGAAAGAAAGTATATGCTCACGTTGTGGACACAATAAGCATAAAAACTAGAAAGACTGGCCGGCGATGGGAGAAAGATGCAACAAATGTGGGAAACTGAATCACTTTACTAGAATGTGTAGGTCTGAATCTCAAAATAACGTGCATTTAGTTGAGAGTTCAGGGAAAGGTTTAGAATCAAATGGATCTAGCAGTGAAGAGGAATCATTCTATGTGTATTCGGTGGGTGGTTCTTCTTATCGACCAGACCTTGCACTTGTCAATATTTCCATTTGCAAACAGAAAATTGATGCAAAGATTGATACAGGGAGCCAGGTTAACATTTTGCCCCTTCATCTTAAAAAGCAATTAAACATAAATTCCCCTATGCTACCCCCCGATTCGCGTTAAAGGTCATACACAGGAGACACGTTAACTGTCCTTGGTAAAATGACACTGCAGTGTAGATATAAAGATATGTATACACAAGCCTGCCTCTACATTGTCGACCAGGAAAACGTACCTGCGTTGTTAAATTTGGAAACGGCGCGAGAATTAGGACTAATCCAATTGACATACGCGGTAACGGAACATGCTGCCGTATCCGAGCCTTTGCTGCGCGAGTTTAGTGACGTTTTCGAAGGCATAGGCCAGTTTGATGGCAAATGTTCTATCAAACTGAAAGACAATGCCACGCCTGTAGTTTGCGCCACAAGAAAAGTGCCCCATGCGTTACAAGATAAACTTAAGTGTGAACTAAGTTCTATGGAGAACAAAGGGATCATTACAAAAGTGACGGAGCCAACGGACTGGGTAACCGCGCTAGTATGCGTTGAAAACCCCAATGGCAAGATCCGGATTTGCATTGATCCCAAAGCTTTAAACGATTGCAATACAAAGACCCTATTACCCTATGCGTACTATCGATGACATCACCGCGAAACTGACAGGAGCGAAATTCTTCAGCGTCCTGGATGCAACAAAAGCGTACTATTCAGGTCAATTGACAGACGAGTCGTCACGACTTACGACATTTGCGACGCCATTCGGACGATTCAGGCATCTCAGACTTCCGATGGATCTAAAAAATTCTCAAGACATATACAATCGTAATAAATTTTAGAAGGTTTAAATGGAATAGCCTGTATTGTAGACGACATAATTGTCTATGGGGAAAACGAGGAAGAGCATTACCGAAATTTGAAACAATTGCTCATTCGTGCGAGAGAAAAGGGTTTAAAGTTCAATCCGGACCATAGTTAAGCGAAAACAGGTCAACTATTTTGGTCACGTGATCACAGACAAAGGGATTGTCTGTAGACAAGGACAAGGTATCCGCGATTTTGAATATGAAAACCCCAGAGTCTAGACAAGAGCTTGAAACCATATTAGGTATGCTCACATACCTATCCAAGTTTGCGCCAAATCTTGCTGACGAAACTAGCCCCATGCGCATGCTCCTAAAAAAGGACACCGAGTTCATCTGGGGACCTGAGCAAGACAAAGCATTCAACAGGGTTAAACAAATAATAACCCAGGCACCGGTTTTATCATACTTTGACCCAGCAAAACCAGTGACTTTGCAAGTCGATGCAAGCTCGAAAAGCATTGGATGTGCATGCCTGCAAGACGGAAAGCCGATAGCATACGCCTCAAAGACATTGACTGAAAGCCAGAAATCTTGGGCACAAATTGAAAAAGAACTATTGAAAACGAGCTATACTGTTTGCATGTCTGAAATCCAAACAGTATATTTACGGCAAACGAACAACAATCGAAAGTAATTGTAAGCCCTTATCATCAATACTGAAAAGCCTCTTTGTGTAGCTCCGCCGAGACTCCAAAGAATGTTGCTACAACTTCAACCGTTTAACATTGAAGTTATTCACAAAAAGGGTACCAGCATTCCCTTGGGCGACGCTCTTAGCAGAAATTTTGAGTCGAAAACTTACTCAGATATGTTTGATGGGCTTGACACCCATGTACACACAGTACTAAAGCAACTACCGATTAGCGATCAAAGACTTGAAAAAATACGCGAAGTTTCGCGAACCGACCAACAAATTCAAAGGTTAATTCAGGTCATGAATGATGGTTGGCCTGAACTTCGTCAAAACTGCCCAAAGTCGATAGTTGATTTTTGGAACCACAGAGACGAACTTTCGTTTGAAGATGGGTTATAATTGAAAGGTCAAAAAATAGTAATCCCCAAAACATTGCGTTCAGACATGGCCAAGGCCGTACACGACAACAGCCATCAAGGTTGTAATCAGGCCACGCGCAAAGCCTGTGATAATTGTTTTGGCCAGGTATGAGTAAAGAACTGACAGACTACTTCTTTCATGCCCCGTGTGCGAAAAACATCGCTCCGCCAATGCGAAAGAACCCTTAATACCACATGATATACCACAAAGACCCTGGCAGAATATTTCATGTGATTTGTTTGCGTTTGAAAACCAGCAATTTTCCATTACAGTTGATGCATATAGTCGACATTTTGAAATAGACTTGCTGCCAACGACAAAGAGTAGGCCAATTACTGTTATTCGCAAACTAAAGGTTCACTTTAGTCGATTTGGAATTCCTGAACAATTGAAATCGGACAATGGACCGCAATCTACATCTGCTGATTTCTCAAGATTTGCAAACGATTGGCATTTTAATCATGTTATATCGAGCCCCAACCACCAGTCTTCTAATGGATTGAGTGAGATTTATGTGAAACATGCAAAACGAATTCTCAGAAAAGCATATGATGCCAACTGCGATCCTTACCTTCCACTTCTAGACTATCGTAATACACCGTTACAATGTGGTTATTCACCAGCACAGCTTCTAATGGGAAGACGGTTAAGATCAGTCTTACCATCAACTGATCAGCAATTGACAACTTCTCCGGTGAACACCGAACAAGCCCGCGAAAAAAATGGTTTCGCTGCGTGAAAAATCAAAATTCCATTACGACCAAAGAACAAAGCCACTTCCAAAAATCGTGCCAGGTCAGCGCATTATGTTTCAAAAATAACCGGGAGATAATTGGGAACGTGCGAAAATATTGCAACAAAACACTGACAGGTCGTATGATATCCAGACCCCGGACGGTGCGACCTATAGGCGTAACCGCATTTTTATCAACAAAGTAAAACCCAGACAAGATTCAATTAACGGTAATAAAAACACCCAGCCGCCAATCCCTAATGGAACCCCAGCCTCTGTATCACCTAGCATAATGAGTAATGACACACCTTATCATGTGACAAGGTCTGGCCGACAAGTCCACCACCCACGGTTTTACTCACAGGATGAATGGGAAACGTAAATGCTGAAATATGATACTTTAGTTGTAGTACTATGGAATTCCATTCATTGATTAAAACAACAACATCGACCCTTTATGCAGATTTATTTTTTTCTTTTAAAACAAAGGGGATGTTACATATGTTACATTGTAAATTTATACATGTATATAATCTGTCTGCACATGCTCATATATATATTCCCGCCTATGTATCAAGGCACTAGTTGGTTGTATATTAAAGGTTGAATGTTAAGCACGTATTGTGTAATATCTTCCATATATACCCAAGCTAATAAACCACACTTGTGGTAAACAGAACTCCAAAGTATAACAGTAAAGACAATTCTTGCAGGTTTTGGGATATTTTTACTGATCAGTATTAATGACACATTATTTGTTATCAATATGTCTAATTTCAAGTGAAACCTTTCAGTTTGGGAAAATTTATTATGCTTTTTCCCTCTCCTTTAAAATTTTCGAAAACGAGATACGTGGTTTTGCATTTACAACGACGAATTATGTATTTATTGTTAAATAGCTTACATTTGAAATTTGGTGTTTATGCGACCAACAATGTGTACACGTATGTGTAGGCCCTACGTATTTTATGTCGCATATTTCTTAAACAAATTATTGGTTCAAACATTAAAATACCGAAAGGAACATGTAAGGACGTCAGCGGAAGGGACATGTGAAGCAAAAGTTTTGTAATTTATGTGTAATTATTTTGATGTTATTATAAACGTTGATATTAAAGATAATATACCTTTCAATTTTGTTAATTTATCCATTTAAAGTTACCACGCTCCGGTTCAAATTAATAAAAAAAAACCCACACCAAACTTTCTCGGAACTCAGTGGCGTGACGTCACCACATGTTTACTTTTCATTTGGGGCGCAATAGGGGACATTGCAATGCCTTAGAAGAAGAAGGACGTAAGTGAAAAAACATAGTTTTGAGAAAACTGAAAAAAAGTTTCATTTCAAAAGGAAAAAAGAACAAACGACCTTTTTCTATAGCCAAATTTACCTGCATGACAAGTTCAAATATCTATGAAATTTGCACCATATGTAGAGCTTGAAATGCCCTTTCCAAAAATTAATGCATCATAAAAGTACTTACGACCTTATTCTTCTAAGGCATCGATTGGTATTTTCGATGAATTCATTCCATAGAGCGGCCTAACATGGAAAAAAGACAAATAATTAGTCGAAAACTTTGTACATGTAGCATAATAAAATCTTTATACGGTATATTGCCTGGGCTCGGGAGACATAATATTTTCCAGCAGGGAATAAATATAATTACATAATGGATTACTGCCTGAAATGGATCAAGTTTTTCGGGCAAGCCTCAGGAATTTATTAGGTGATCCGCAGGCGAACCTAATAAATTCCGTAGCCGAGCCCGAAAAACTTGATCCATTTCAGGCAGTAACCTATTATTCTGTTACACGTACGGATTCGTAGTAAAAGAAGCAAAACTCATTTATTTCGTGAAATGGAAATAATAAAGTATTTCGCCAGAAATACCAATTCTAAAATGACAAATATCACAAACGGTTATTGACAAAAAGAAAATAATTCCTGTTAAAACTTTCTTTTTCAACTTAAAATAGCTGTGGGCATCGCCTATATAAGAAACTTGTTACATTCCGATGTTTAGATATTTACACGTTTTCTGTAAGATTAAAATGCATGAATGGCGAGTTAAGTTACGAAGTAAAATCAATGACTGCTTGCTTGTGTTCTAGGCGGATGTGATTGGAAGGAGGTCCGTTTCAACGAAGAACAAGGTTAACTGTTAATTCAAACTTGAACAGGAAAAATAACTTACCTTGACAAGAACACAAAATTCATACCACAATCCATTCACTGTTAATCCATTCCAATCAGTTTTTCTAAGCCCTGAATTCATCTTTAATAATTGCTTGTTTTTCGAGATTGTCCATTTTGGAATGTATGCTGTCATTTGGAAGATAAAAAATTCCGAGTCTTGATAAAAACAACAAGAATACCATTTCTTGAAATGAGATGTCTAACCAATGATCCCAATCCTGTCCTGTTAAGAAAATCCACTTTAAATTCCTTCATTAACCCTTTTATCCTTTTTAATTGACATGCTGTTCAAACATTGTTTACAAATTTCGTTCCAGGAATCAAACAATTACGACACAGATTAGATCATAATGTCTATTACGTCAGCAAATAAACGCCATTGATGTTAAAATTTGAGGGGCTCAACAGGGGATTTCCGAGAAATATATCGAGGGAAAAGAAAATTACATAAATTGGGTATTAATTTCAATTTTCAGACCACTTGAACTCGAACTCTAATAATGCATAATATAGATCTCTATCAACCTATTTCTAAAGTCAATTAGATTTGTTAACGATTTTAATTATGAGACCCAAATTCAATTTTAAGGCTTTTTATTGTGAATAATAGGAATACAGGCAACATTATAAGAAAGCGTAAGCCGGGTACTGGAAGAAAATAGTTCCGGCAAAGCAAGTGACCGTGATATTACACCATGTGACAGGATAAATCGCCATATAGGCCTACCCCGGCAAGAAACCGTATTTAACTAATAACATATCTGTTATTTGAACAGATATTGTCTGTGATTGTGTTGTTTGTATGTTTGATTTGTTTGAGCTGGTTATCATTGACATGAATTCACTGGGTTTGCAATATCAAACGTGGTGTTGTCGTAGCTAAGACGTGATCCGTTATATACCTATTTGCCAGGATCTGGAAAAAGGGTCCTTCAGGGCTTTTGAGCCAAACATGTTTCAAGATCAGCCATTTTCGTCTCCAATAGCTTACCCGTGACCTGTAGCAACAGTAAGGCAGCATCATGGATCCCGGCCAGAGCGCGCTTAGGCACATGCTGATCGTGAAACATGGCTGTCTCAATTGACATAAAGGACTTTTTTCCAGATCCTGGCTCAAGGTTTTTACGTCACCTAAAGTGACGTCCCTTCAATTTCTATGTTGTAACGTCGACGTAACATCGCCGTAACCTCATCATCCTGAAGAAGAAACGAGTGCTCCGCACGTGGTTTTTTTTGCGGATTTACAAACGTCGTTAGATTTTAATTGTATACGGCTGGGTTTTGTTTCAGTGCGGGAGAGGATATCAGCTGTCTTTCATTCAGAAAGGGAATTTGGTAAATTATTTGTATTGCATGTCGGCAGTTTTGTAGATTGTAGTGTTGCTCTTGTAGCCTGCTTTGTAGCGCCATATCTGTAATATGTCGCTTGCTTCTAATCCTGTGTCTTATTTAGGGCTGTGACTGGAGAAATCGGGCTAAGAACTAAGTTATGCAACTAGTGTAGATCGAGATCAGCCCGTGTATCTACGCTGTCTGCTCAGAATCTGTACTGTTCGTTGTTCCATCAATGAAACAACATCCATGCTTCTAACAGCTGTCAACAAAAATAGATCATTATCATGCCACATGTATATGGGTGCTATTTGATCAGGAGCCATACTGGCCACGAATCTCATAATCCCCATTCCTCCAGTCATAGCCACATTTATGTGTTTGTTTTCTGGACTGGTATAGCAGCCATTTAACATATCCTTAGTTAATCGTCACTGCTCTTTTACATATTTTAATGCCTCCATATCGAAATACTGGTGCATTAAGAGTTGCACCTGTCTGTCCGAGCACACACTTGAGATTTATAGGGTAGGAGGCGTAGCCTAGCACAAACGAATACAATGCAACTTAATCCACACAACGTAAACATATAATCTCTTTAAGGGACATGACACTCCAAAATCATTATTTTAAAGTAGGCCTATGTATTTATGCAAAGATTTGTTATTCTAATGCGTAAAAATGCTATCAGTTTTTTTTTAAGTTTTTATTCATATATGCGAAAATACGCATTTAACCTTCTCCCAAACAAGACCTGGTTTTGATGTCCTCAATAGAATAGGCTTGAGAAAACATTGCAACAAAAGAAGAAACTGCTGATAACCAGCAGTTTCTCCTTTTGTCTCAATATTTTCTGTGCCATATTTTACAAAAATCTTATCTTAAATAACATCCATTTTTGTCATTTGTGGCAGTTTTTGAAGTGGATCACCCTAAAATTTTGCCATTGGGGAAAGGGTTAAACTTGAGACAAAAATGACAAATTACATAATTTTTAAATTATATATTCGAATTGTTGTGGACAACAATTTGATTAATGTTAGCACACACATTTCTATTTCCTGTAAACGGTGCAATAATTTGGCTTGAAATTTTCATATTAGAGAGAAAATATGCTCTTTCAGATAAGAATAAAAGTAAAGTTTATGATAAAATATCGTGAAATGTCACTTTAAGGGAAGTGGGATATTTTTTCTTTGATCTACCCACTAAGGTGCCAAATGTGAATTCGTCTGTCCGTCCGTAATCCATCCGTCAGTTTGTTCGTCATCAATATCCGTTATTTCGGACTGATTTAGTGTCTAATCAATGACAAAAATACCCGCTTGGCATACTTTAATGACACTTCCCACATACATTAATCATGTCCCGCAGAAAAAAAAAATAATGCATCCCTTGGTTTTCTGACATGGGTGAAGGGAGGGGGTACACGCTCATTCTCCAAAAAAATCTGCACAACTAGAAATACAAAAATCGGGAAAAACGACCATTCTGAAAAAAAAAAAACGCTTTATTTTTTACTTATTCTTGCAAATTATTAGTTGAAATTATAGATTTAAATTTTAGTGTACCCAAACAAAGCCGGAATGCTTCAATTTTTGGACCCAAACACAGGGACCACTTTATTTCGCACGACGTCAACGTGCAAAATATGGATAACGTTTACGTACATACACCTTAGGTGACCAACTGGATTTTTGTTTTCATATACCATATTCAAATGGTCAGGAGTAACTTTTATTACTCAATCAATTTGATTAAACAAAAAATAAAGCCAAGAGACCAAAGTTCGTTGAGCACAGACAAATTTTTGAATTATTCTAAGCGGGTGTTTGTCAACGAGAACGGGCGAGACGTTTAAATGTAAACCAATCAACGATTTTTCACTTTCTTTAACATACCCAATCTATAGGGATTGCTGCTGATCATCAGCGTCCTGATCAACCGTTTAAAATGAGCTTACGTCAAGATGATAACATACGTCAACGTCAATTACGTAATTGATTAACAACAACGTTTTCAGCTGCAATAGTATTTACAGAAATGTTGCTACTGACAAACTCTTGCCATAAGAGTAAATTAACGTATAAGATATTGCGGTTTTCGCTACTGGCGATTATAACCGTGACAGATACTTACAGAAAGTCATCATCAGATCAGGGTGCGTTGGGCCTAGACATAATGAAAAACGGACGCCAAAACTTTTGAATACTCTCCAGCAATATATGGTAGATAATTCAAGCCCAAAAGAATAAAGATTTTGTTTCAACTCAAGGGTCAACGAGGTTACGATTGTGGAACGTTTTTCATACTCAGAGCGGAATTACGTGATATCAAATAGAGAAAACTGTCAAATTCCCCACACCACCTCTCTTTAGATGGCTATATCTCAGTCATTTAAGCGAATTTATGTCTGAAATGTCTGTCGGAAATGTTGGGAAGATGTAAAGCTATTGTTGAATATATAATACTACAATGTTGATTATGTATTTTGCATATTATTGCTGGATGAACTTTAGTGATGCGTTTTTAAAGTCAGTCAGTATACATTGTATAAGACAGAATAAACTCCTGCTGAATTATTAACTACCACTAAATTGAATTAAAACACAAAAGGCTTATTCTTATTCTTACTTATTTAGCCTCGGTGATTATCACAAGGTAAGATTCCATGCCGTATTGTATCTTATCGTATCTTATTTTAAAACGAAATCTCTATCTTTCATCATGTATACATTATCGTATTTTATTTCTATTAGGTGAAAAGTGAAATGAATATCTGCAGGTTTAGGCGTTGATTTTAAAAGCACTTGTTTCAACCTTAAGTAAGAGAAGACAGTCCGAGAAATACGGGATTTAACATGATACCAATATAATGGAAGTGCTAAGTAAGATCATTGTTATAGGATAATTGCACCAAATACCATTTATAACATCTTTAGAACAATTACCATTTAAACAAATACAGAAACTGATAAAATAATAAAGTAAAACTAGCAAATGCAGCACTTATTTCGGAAACCACTTAAACAAATAGGTGATATCACCAAATCGATATTAAATTGTGATATCGCTTAAATATACTTAGGTTATATCACATATTTGTTTATGTGATATCTCCATATTGAATTGGTTACAACACTTAATAGATGACATCACCATATCGAATAGGTGATATCGCCAATTCGATTAGGTGATATGACCTATTCGTTTACGTGATATTACGAAAAGTGAATAAATATAGCAAAACGGCACCTCATACAAAACTATATCACTGTGAACTGTAAATGCTATTAACATTATATGTTTCAAACATATGCGTTGTAATTTCAGAGAATCAGGTAGATGGGGCATCCCTGATGACCATCGTTGAAGATGGATTGATGCTCAAAGAACTAGTCCCTAAAATTGGAGTAAGAGCCAAACTAAAGTATGTCGTTACGCAGAAACTGAAACAGGTAAATAAGTTGATCCATTTCATGGTTATCAGAAGGATCATTTAATTGATTTTTTTTTCATACGTGGCTCTCTGACATGTCAGGCAATAATTTTGGGTTCTGTATTATTTGCGCTTATAAAGCTATTTATACATTTATAGCAAAATTGTACCATCGTGTACGTTTGGTTTCACAATTATTATAATCAGTGATATTGACCTACATGTATACTCATGTGTCTTTCGAACTTTTTAAAATCATGAAATTTTCAGAATATTCATAAGAAAGTTTACTCTTTCAGATACAAATAACAGTAACATTTGTGAAAAAATGAAATGTCACTTTAACTTTCTTGTAGCACAACATAAATTACACATTATTCTATTTTATTTCAGGACAATGGCACAACATGTTCTGCAGATGGTACCGGTGCCCCTAATGAAGACAGGTACATCACAGGTATATGTTTGCCTTATGTTTTTTTATGTTTCTCATACACTGATGTAGTTGTTAGCCAGGGACATGTACAAACTGTCTTCTTTTATTCCTTAACAGTTTATTGTCCACTCTGTATCTGATTATCTGTTGATCAGTAGCTTCTCTTTAAAAGGGCTCGCAGGTACATTTTCGCAAAAAGGTGACCCGGAAAGAAATTCCCTTAAAATGCGTTTCTAAATGGGGATTGTGTCCAACGCAATTAGGGTAAATAACTACAGTTGGCGCCACATCGTATGGCAAATGTTTATGTTTTGTTCAAATGTAATAGAGAACGATTTTATCAAGTTAACAGTGACGTAATTTCGGACAAACAAGTATTATTTCGTGGGTGTTTTTATAAAACCTCGTAACTATGACTTGATTCAAGCCGTAGTTACGAGATCTTATAACAACACCTACGGGTTATCAAAACCATTCTATTTTTAGCACAAAATTCATTGGCATTGAACACTGAACAACTATGAACACGTGCCATACGATGTGGCGCCAACTGTAATAGTAAGCTCAAAATGCATAAATTTTAACTAGGTTTAAGTACCTAGTTAGAATGTCATGCATTTTGAGCATACAGTGTATTCTTATTTATTTAGCACAATTGTGGTATTATATGGGTGCATTGACCTGCGGCTCCATTTAAATGATCTCGAAATAACTGTAGAAACAGTCACCATATTTATATCATACGCAGTAAACAGGTTTAAGTCAATATTCCACATACGAGCCACGTCGAGAAAAAAACTGTCTTCTAGCATCTACGTGGAATGAAATACCGCATTCACTCTGCAATCAATTGTAGAAACTACGCGATTTTGTTGACCTCGTTTACGGAGAAGTTTATAGATGCCCGGAGACAAGTTTTCTCGTGACGTGGGTCATATAGGTCCGTCCGCCCAAATTATATGGTCACAGATATTCATCATACATATCCCATACCGTTTGGAATATTTAAAGGATTATGAAAATGTTGATTATATGCAGTCGTCATTATATTACCCCCGTCTGAAAGACTGAATTTATTTGCTTTGACAAAAACAAATTAATACGGTTATGAACTGTTTGTGTTATCCTTATAGCTCATGATAAATGACCTGGCAATTCAGCCCATGCTAATCGATAGAGAAGCTTTGCCAGGTCATTTATCGTGAGCTATACTTACCTATCTGTAAATACATTCGTCTTTGTTTGTATACAAAACCAAGTTATCGAATTCGGTCTATAGGTATAATTATATATAGCATGTCCAGATCAAAATGATACTGAGTAATAATCTATGGCCGACTTCGCTTGGTAATGGCTCGCACCTCTTTGGGAACAAGCGATGTTCTATCTATTAGATTCATCCCCCGTTTAGTTTCAGCCATTCAAAAGCCGACTTCGAGTCAGGTGATAGCTCGATCATAGCTCCAATCGAACACCGAAAGTGCGAGCTATTTGACGTCATTTCCGCAGCTATGGTCCGACCTCCAAAAGATCTGTGGTCGGACCATCGGAGCCATACGTCATTTTGCACTCCTCGAATAAACATCGGACCAATCAGTGTCTAGTAAACAACGATTTTGATTGGCTGACACAAAACAGGGGAGTGAACCTAATAGACATAACAGCGCTGGTTCCCAACGAGGGCGCGAGCCATAGCCAATCGAAGTCGGACTAAATCTTCATGCTAGAAATATTGTCCAAATTATGTATGCAATTTATGCAATGTCAAAGGTCAAAGTAACAGGTGAAAATTTGTTGTTTACACTACAACCACAGCTGTACGCGTGGCATAGCTGTTTATGATTAGCGCATTAGATTCATGTTTGTGGTGGTTCTTTGGTCTCAGGTTTTTTTTATTATTTGGGTAGTATGCTTCTCTATTTCATAACACATCGCAGAATGGGTTAGCTTTTCTACTCTCTTCATTTACACATATACGTGTATTTATCATTGACTTTCTTACATGTGAACTGTTGTGAATTGTAGGTCAACAAAGGAATATTCCATCTCTAGAAGAGGTAAAAAAGAAGCTACAGATTATAAAAGCAAAGAGAAATAGTAGCGAAATGAATCCATCAACTTCAAGCCATGTGACCAAAAAGGTATATAACGTTCTTGAAAACTGATACCAATCTAGTAGATGAAACATACAAACTGTGCAGAATAGAATAATTTGTCTTTAGAAGCTGTATAAAGTACAATAATATCTGTCGACTGAAATTGATATATTATATTGGTACAATGGATTCGCCTTGGCCGTCCGTCTTTTCGTTCGTTCGTCAGTTATATTGCCTTCATGAAAAATCTATGTGGGTATTTATACTGATCAGCGTAATACTCCTATTGACGATGGGCCTAATCCACGAATTTCACAAGTCAAGGTCAGAGCTGACGTAGAGGTTTTCTGTAAGATCACATACTGACTAATCTACTTTAGTTTAACTACATTCCGGTGGACAAGGATTTCCCCAATACATTTGTAAAGTTGTGGAGCTAATTCGCTAGGCTCGAAATTTCTGGCGATCTCAGACAAAGTTTGACGTACGACGCACGATACACGACACACGACGGACGACGGACACAGCGGTATCACAATAGCTCACTATGAGCACTTTCGTGCTCAGGTGAGCTAAAAATGGCAATGCTGGGTATATCTTTCAATATATTTGTGGGGATTATATTACAATTATAGCTTATCAGTAAATCGGAGTTTTTGTGCTAATTTGATTCATGTGACCGATAAGGCCCCCTACGTCTCTTGTCTTATACATGTATTGCCTGTGGTGTGCGTGAGCTTTTGGCCTTCTTCTCTTAATTTAAATACGAATTTTCTCTTTACAGCCAAGAAAGACCACATATATAATACAATGTGGTGTAAAGGAAAAAAAAGGCAGTGAATGGATCCAGAGTCGCAGGTTTAGGACCGTCAAGCTCACTTTTGGAATTACAGACACAGTGGAGACTGTGAAACTAAAACTGGCAGAGGAATTTGAGCTAGCCGAAGAAAATATGATCATTTTGAACATGAATAATGAAATAGTAGCAGACGAAACAAGTGTTTATGAGTATGTACAGGACAATAAAAAATACATAGGAACAACCCGGGTGTATTTAGGTATTATTGACAAAACCTTGCCAACAGATTCATCTGTAGAGGAAAATTCAGTGTCAGACGACCATGTGTCTAATGCAGAAAGCCAGAAAGAAAACGAACCTTTGCAACCTGAACATGTCAAAGAAGGAGAAGAACCGTTCAGTGATCTTTCTGCAGCAATTAGCTGTATTAAGAAGGAATTTGAAGAAATTGATAGCAGAAATGAAGATCTAGAGATGGGAGAGCTTTCCGCAATTGATACGACAAAGTTTTGTCCAGTCTATTTAGATCCAAAGGTTGCTTATTTCATGTCAGATAGTAAAAAATCGTACGATACTGTGACAAGCGGATGGGGTAAGTTTGTGTGCATTCCAGTTGAAGATATGAATGAATTTGAAGAGTTTAAACAGCAGGAAAAGTGCAAGGACATTTTTATTGTTGATGCTGCCATATTATATTTTCTCAGTAATGCTTATGAAAGCGACAGCGAGACTGTCAAGGTGACTGAAGTGGCAGCTTCTGTCTGGAAACTTAGTTCTGATGTCGCTGCTCAGTTCGTACAGTGGAAAGAAAAAATACACTTGGAATTCAATAATGTTGTATAGGTTATTGCATTTATATGGGAATATTTTGTGTCGAACGAGTTCTTTTGGCTGAGTAGCCCGAGCTTGCCAAAAGAACGAGTTCGACAAAATATATTCCCATACTAATGCAATAACCTTTTTGATATATACTTTGATATTGTCTAAGGAAATTTATCATAAACAAAATTCATAAAAATATACTGACTGGCTTTTGAAATGCGTCACTTGTTTTTTCACATATTTTCGTAGTCATAGTCAATTTGTACTTCTGATACATATTTCAACAAATAAGACTATATCCACTAAAATCTATTGCAGTCAGTTACCACGTTATCTCACACGACGTCAACGTGCAAAATATGTATAACGTCTGCTTGACTACACCTTAGGTGACCAACTGTATGTTTATCTTCATATTCCATATTCCAATGGTCAGAATTTACTTTTATTTCTCAATCAATTTGATTGAACAAAAATAATACAGATAAGGGACGATGAGGGTACACGAATTGCTGAATTATTCTAAGCGGGGCTTTGTCAAAGAGAATGGGAGAACTTTGGAATACTCTCCAGCAATATATGGTACGCAATTAAAGCCCAAACGAATATAAAGCTTTTGTTTCAAATCAATGGTCAACGAGGTCACGACCGTGGAACGCGTTTGATACTCAGAACGGAATTACTCGTTATTAAACAGAGAAAACTGTCAAAATCCTCACAGCACCTCTCAGTAGATGGCTATATCTCAGCAATTGAATCAATTTTCTTTCATGAAATTTCCAGGTAAACTTTTGAAGAGGTAAAACTTTTGTTTAATATACAATACTACAAAGCTGATTTTGTAGTTTGCATAATTATAATTGCTGGATGTACCTCAGTGGTGCGTTTTTAAAGTCAGTCAGTATAATTTTTATTCTATCGGGTAAAATTACTTACGGTTTACGAACTGAGAATGAAAACACCACTTTCAAGCCATACGAATTGCATCAAATTACACACACTTGTAAATACACTTCACATAAGTTGATTCATCCTGCCAGATTTTAAGATTATGCTTCAAGAAGAAAATAATTTACAAATATGATTTTACTCTATATTCATATGCAAGGGAGGTAATTTTGAACAGTTTTTTTTTTCAAATATTTCCATAACTATACATTAATTAAAAATTCTAAAACATACAAAATGCTTATGTTTGTATTTGGAATGGAAATGTAATACATTTTAGGAAATACTGGCACTTTTCAAATTTCGCCTCTGGCTCTGTATTTCGTTCTCAGTTCGCAAACCAACGTCTTGCTGTTGAACGTTAATTATGCGTGAACAGTAACGTCAGCGTATGATTACGTCGACGTCACTTGGGAAAAAATATTACATACTTTCCTCCCGTTCAAACACATAGGGACAATATCAAAGTATATTCAGTCACCTGGACGGTCTCGCATTTGGAACACCTCGGACAATTCTATCGAATATTCGACTCGGAAGTATGTGTATAAAGAAATATTTAAAAAAATGCTCCATTTAGTAGTTTTCGAGGTCATCCAAATGAACAACCATGGCAACACTGGAACTACAAACGATGTTTTTCAGTATCACTGTCGTTTCTTTGTTGATATTAGTTACAGACGCACGTTTTGGGTTGTTGTTCTATTCTATTCATAGTCTGAAAGTAGATCCAAGGTGGTGTTTCAAATGGACTGTCTCGCTATCGCTTTCATAAACATCTTGCGGTTGAACGTAAATAAAGGCCCAGTCACACTACAGCGTATAGAGCCAGCGTATGAGTAACGTATCGTTTATTTCGGAAAATTATCTATACGCACAACTTTTCAGCGTATGATGTTATTTAAAGGCCCGGTCCCACTGGCAGATTGACAAAAACGTATGCAAAAAGGACACAGCGGACGAGCAAAATTTCGGTAGTGGTACCATCCATTTTCATCCGTTTTTAGAATATTGCGAAAATATAACGGAAAAGAGCGCACGTCAGTAGTATATAGCGGGGATGTTAAACGGATATTCGTGGGGAGCCTGGCGGATGGGAGCGGATGTCAGCTAAATATACGGAATACATCCCAGATAAAAACTCTTTTTTCCCTTTGTATACTTCATATACGCGATGCATATGCTTACATCCTTTCTTTTTCCGTGCTGCAAACGATGTATAGACGTTCCGTGTACCTTATCGTTCCCCTATCAATCCCTTTTAAGTTTCGGTTGATTTGAGTTTCAAGGATGCCTATAGGATGGAGAAAGGATACAACGGACTGATAACGGACATAGAACGTCTGTTGCTCGTATATATTGCGGCTTTATATCGTACAAGACGGAAGGTTCATCCGTTCTAAAAGTTTTGGGCAGCCCAAAACTTCTTGCACGGATGAAATTACGGTTAACGGATGCCCGTTGGATAAAACGTATGCAATAAGTACACATCGGATGGCAAGAGACTTCCAACGGATGGCAAGAGACGTCTAACGGAAAGCAAGATTTTTTGTACGTTTTATATCCTCTTTGCATCCGAAAGTGCAGTGGGACCGGGCCTTTAAGATCAAACAACGGTTATCAAAACAAAATTCTTAGCGTACCGTCAACGTATGAGTAGCGAACTCACTGCGTATTCCGACGTATGAGTAGCGTACATCAGCGTGCCTTTCACGTATGAGAAACGAGTGCGGAACGTAAACCTAACGTATGATGAGCGTTAACTAAAGGAAGTAAAAAGTGTTTCTGGGGGCATGTGCAGACAGTTCCTGAAGTACCCGATCTTCATTTTTCAATACACCATTAAACTGGCCATTATCATAGAAAATAAATAGACACACAATGGTAAGAAGAAGAAGGGGAGGAAGAAGAAGAAGAAGAAGAAGAAGAAGAAGAAGAAGAAGAAGAAGAAGAAGAAGAAGAAGAAGAAGAGAAGAAAGTGAAAAAGAAGAAATAGAAGAAGAAGAAGAAGAAGAAGAAGAAGAAGGAGGAGGAGGAGGAGGAGGCCTTCTTCTTCTTCTTCTACTTCTCCTCTTCCTCCTCTTTCTTGTTCTTCTACTTTTTCGTCTTCTTCTCCTCCTTCTTCTATTTCTTCTTTTTCATTTTCTCTTTCTTCTCATTTTTCTTCCTCTTCTGTTTTTTTCTTTTTCTTCTTCTTCTTCTTCCTCTTCGTCCTGTGTCATCTTCGTCGTCATGATCATCATCTTCTCCTTCTGCTACAGCATTCAAACTGCTGATTCTAATGAATTATTGTAGTGTTGGTACTCAACGTGTAAGAAGCGTCCTCGGTGTATGAGTAACGTACATTCAGCGTACTCGACGTATGAGTAACGTATATTTAGCGTACCTCTAGCGTATCCAGCGTATGAGAAACGAATGACAAGCGTGAAATTTATACGCTGGCATACTAGTACGCTGAAAATTTTTGTGCATGTTCAAAAAAATTTTTTGGCCCTCTGCGTACATCAGCGTATACCGACGTAACCCAGCGTATGCGTAACGTATAACAACGTACCTCTAGCGTATTTCCAGCGTATTTCAGCGTATGCCCCAAAAATCCATACGTTACTCATACGCTGGCTCCATACGCTGTAGTGTGACTGGGCCTTTACGCGGGTAAAGTAACGTCAGCGTATGATTACGTCGAAGTCACTAGGGAAGTAGAATAGAATACTTTTAAATTTCTAAAATGGGCCCATCCGGGCATAACAACATGAGTCGGGATCTGGAAAAACGTCCCTTACAGCATTTGAGACGTTTCAAGACCAGTCTGTGCCTAAGCAAAGACTGGCAGACACCAATGCTGCTCTTCTATGGTTGCTGCAGGTCACAAAGAAGCTATTAGAGAACAACATGGATCCTGATTAGACTATGCGTATGCACAGGCTGGTCTGGATCCAGGTTGTTCTCAAATACCATAAAGGACGTTTTTCCAGATCCTGGTTCAATTATTATACAATATTGAAAACATGTCAAATACAATGGATAAATAAAAGATAACTTGAAAGTCTATTGTTAACCCATTACGAAACTTCAAAATTTTATGCTGGTCCAAAATCAAAGATTTTGCAGATTTTTCAAGTACAGAAAATTTATTTCTTTTTGTTCTTTTTAAGTAGAAAAAAAAAACATTTGGGAAAAAGAAGAGATTGCTTATCACAAGCGATTTCTTCATTTTGTGAACTTTTGTGAATTTATTACACTCTTTCTTTCTCACACCTTTTATTTTACTATGCTGTTCGATAATCGTTTTAAATAAAACAAGATTCCTTCTTTTGCATGATACACATTCAAATATCTACGGAAAAGAATTGTGACTGGTTGCATTTTAAAAGCATATGCAGAAAAGAAAAAAAGCGTCACGCGCCACTATTTATTCAATTTCACAACAAATGACAAAATGCAAATTAGAGAAAAAGAAAGGAGAAACACTGCTGTGCATCAACAATGTTTCTGTTTTCTTTCTGCCGATAGTAGTTATTTGTCTCTCTAAATCCTTTCTTTTGAAATCATCGAAACCATATACATTGTGCATGCAACCATTATATTTATGTAATTTGAATTATGCCATTATTAAATATATGTCTGTATACATGTATATAAATTGATATAAATAAAGGTGTGAAAAAAACTTGTTTAAGCGTTCCTTGTTGCCCCATCAATGTCTTGCGACAACATTTTGACTTTTTCCATCTAACAACATCCGTACTACAGATTGGCGCTTGGTATTGGCGTAGCCATGCTATGCGTATGGTAGTGAGAAGTGCATGAACGCTTTGGCCATCTATATATTTGTCCACGCCAGTGTATAATCACTTTTTAACAATTAACTATGTATCACATGATGAATTTACGACATCTGAAAAAAACTGACACTAAATTTATGCATATGGATGCAGGTATATTAAAAATGTACTCAACACTATTTGACAAAATATGTTTTAATGGCTATTCAATAGCCATTAAAAACATATTTTGTCAAAGGAAATTCTAAAAATTGGGATTGCGTATGTTTTTCATCCTATAGTATATTATAACCCATTACATAAGAGTAAAAAGAGGCACAGGTGAGAGAACATTTATTCCAAATAACACTTACAATTCTCGGTATTGATGACCTTCACAAACAGGTCAGAGTCATAAAAGTACGCAAAATTGAAATAACTTCAGATATTTTCATATTCTGTTTCCATTGCGTTGTCTTTCATTGAAAATAATGGTTTCACCCCCCTGTCCCACACAGGATGGTATATAATGGCCCAGAATATTGTCTTTGCGTAATTCTCTAAATGACCCACCACAGAAGAAATACGCGCTTTAGCTTGTCATTATTGGTCATTTGCATAGATTTCAATTATCAGTTTCGAAAATAAATCAAACGCTTCACTCAGATTAGTCGGTAAATTCCATTGTCGATGAAGCATTAGTGAAAGAGCCCACTCCGAAAACATATCTTGGCATCCGTTTTCATTTCGTTGATAATTGTATATTCCTCGACAATGCTCTACGGTAGTCTCATCAAAAAACCGACCTTGGTCTGTACATCCATAACATTCGGGAGTATCGTACATAAAATTTGGTATTCCAGACGGAATTGTCACATTTTTCATCCGGCGCACACGGTGTGTATTCCAGTGCCGCAGATGACATTTCAGCTCTTGTCGTATAACTGGCATGAAGCAAAATTTCAAACATTCAATGTGCAAAATGTTGTCAGTTTGCAAAATACCACTCAGTTCCAAGTCTTTAAATAAATCAATGTATGACTGCAAAAGTACTTGTCGTAAATAGTGCCAAAAACGCTCGATCCTTTGGTTATGGTTGGAACTACCAAACATCACCGCACAGCTGGAGAAGTTGTCATCGTGAGTAGAACGAAGCAGTGTGTGTACATCTGCAATAGTAACATTTTCAGTTCCCCTGTCCATGCGTACTATAAGAGGAATTTTTTTCAATGACTGTAATGCATTTATGTAGTATGTGCAAATAGCCAATGGATTCTTGTTTGTTTCATCGACGTCCAACCAAATCAGCTTTCTACTCCATCCGTCTATTGCCCCGCTGATGCCGAATCCATAGGGTTTCAATTTATCATTTCCATCAATGTGCCAAATGTGATTGGGCCCTCGTACTGTATATTTCCTTCTTTCTAAACGACCTTTCTTCATTTCCGCAGCTCGTGATGGTTCTATAATACGAACAACATGCCTCACTGTTTCCCTGGAACATATTTGAAGCACATTTTCAAACATGTATAAGATATGTACGGTGTTTCATGGGGCCATCTTATGGCACGCCGTTTTACTATTTTTCCTGGAACAAAATACATCAAATATGTTATTGCTTCAATAAGATATCTGTTTCAGAATTCAATATATCTCTTTGGATCAATAAGATATCTCTGGCAATTCCAGATATCTCTCTGACAATACCACTGGCGTAGGAAGAAGGGGCAGGGGGCCAGGCGCTCCCCAATAATTAGAAGGTGATCAGCATACTAGTATCCTATGTCCCCCCAATAATACACCCATATTTTCCTTCAAGAAAGGTCCAGGTATGAAATGCTGTCTGATAGTGCCCAGATTGCAGGAAATACCCCCCCCCCCCCCAGCAACGCTTCGCTCGGTCGAGTTCCATTCACTTAAACAGTTGCCCCCCCCCCCCAATATTATAAACCCTCCTACGCCTGTGAATACTAGATATCTCTTTCACAATTGTATATATCTTGTTCAAGGAATAAATAGTAAAACGGCGCGCCATACCATCGCAATATCGTCGTCGGGGCGATAGCAATAGTACGACAGTACGAAAACGATATTCTAAAAAGTTACTTTATCGCTGTACCGCTATCGCCAGGGAGGGCGATATCACGACAACGATAACGCGATAATTATGGCGTTATTGTTGTACTGTCGTAACATCGTTGTTTAACTGTCATACTATCGTTATCGCACCGCCGACGATATTGCGATGCCCGCATCGGAACACTCTAGATATGGCCCCTTCTAGATGCATTTACGAATTTGAAAGACCCGACACGGGTGATTAGGAACACAGAGAGCGAATATGCAGGTCTGGTATGCAGAATAGCCATGCCTGGTATAATCACATACCGACCCGGCACGTGCATATACCAGACTCGGCCATTCATGGCGAGGTTGATACTCTTTATATTATCCTAGGCAGAACAAAAGAGTGGGTGTGTAGAATAAGTTGAACTAAAGTGAAAGGTTTCATAAGACACATGCTAGGACTTTAAACAAAAGATAACATGTGACCAGCGAATATCAAAATTGTTGGCTTTCAACTAATCCATCCTTAGATCAGCATGATCATCCCCGCAATTGGATTATGATCTTCAATGTCCTCTTGGAAAACATATCTAGCCAAACTGATCTGAGTCCGCTAGTTGCGAAACACTCATCGTTGATTTTATAACGAAACTTCGAGTATCGATTTCGTTCTATTATCATAGATCTAGAAACGTATATAATAGAAAAATACCGTTTCACATGTAAGCCGTACTGCCGTCTTAATCTTTGCCATATTTGATGTACTCCAAGGCGACGTCCTGTGTTTTCCAGTTCTGACTGAATCGCTTGGATTATTTCATCAACAGGTGACTCTGTTCGTTTAGATACTAGCCCCAAGTCCTTCATATATCGCTGAACAGTTCGCACACTGAAAGAATTAGGAAATTTAAGAGAGAAAAGATTATATTGCCGACGAATGAAATGGATCGATAGGCCAGGGTTTTAAGTATTTTCAATATTTCACCTTCAAGTGTGCTGGGGCATTATGAACAGCATTCGAAAATGTTATGTGGTTCTTGTTTACCTTTGACCTTGGGCCAATGGACAAGGGTTTTAGATGTGCATGAGCCGCATATTATTACAAACATTTGTGTGTAGATATTTCGTAAATCCAACCAGCGGTTATGTAGATATGTCTCCGGAGATAAAAATTATACCCATTTTTGACCTTTGACCTGTAATTGTGACCTTGAACCCAGGGATATCATTTTTACTTCGGCACTTGTCCCGTTAATGATATATAATTGTATGGAATTATTTGACGACGGACGTATTGACGGACGGACGGGCGGGCGGACTGACGGATGGACGGACAGACAACGTGAATACTGTATATCCCTCTGACTTCGTCGGCGGGATAAAAATGAAATTGTAAGATTTAGGCGAATGTCTTCTTTAAAAATTGTGGCTGTAACTTGACAAATGGAATTTCTGGGATTTAATTGTGACCAGAGTACCTTCTGAGCAAAAACCAAACCGTGTCTCCTGAGATACCGGTATACTGTTTGTTGTATGCAGGGAAGATGTTTCTTAGATGGAATGGCGAACACGGTCGAACCTGATCAGAGTGCGCGAATGCGCAGGCTGGTCATGATCTACGCTGGTCGGAAAAAACGTGAATACAGTAACAACCACAATTTGAAATATTCACGTAGGAGATGCGATACTTCAAAGCAAATATATGCACGACTCTGAATGATATATACTATGGTTGTCAAGATTTGTTTTGTGAAAGAAAACAAACACACTTGAGATTTTTTAGCAGGCGATTTCTCACCTTGCAGGTAACGAACGGTGCCAGTAAAGTGTATTGCACGGGTGATAATCATATGTTGCCCATTTGATCACTGTATACCGACTTGAACGAAAAAAGAATCGCAACATACGCTTAAATATATCGGTATTTTATCAAAGGTAAAGTATAAACGTCTTCGTTTTCCAGTTGCACATGTTATTGTCCATAAACTATCCGTGTATAATGGTACAAATCATTGAAGAAACATGTTATCATATCCACAGTCCATATAACAGGCACTTTGAAATGTCGCCTTCGGCAAATCATTCAGCGAGTCGGCCAATAGAATATGACTCACGAAGAAGATGCATAAATACACATACCCCCACTGATATACATTTTAAAACTGTAACGTTTCTTTTTTTGTTCAGTATAGAAACCTTCCTGTAGCAAATTAACATACCTTTTCCAAATGCCAGTCTTTATCCCCGCGGCAACAACAATTTCAGCAGTATTATAGTTCTCTTGGAAATACTGCTGCACAAGCTGTTTATCTGTATGCGAAGGTTAAAGACAATTACTTCACGAAATGCACCGTTCTGTTTTTTTTTTATCGAGACCTCGTCAGTGGGAAGCAAAATCTAGGGATACAAAGTCGTCTGTCTGTCGGTCAGGACGACCCAACGTCCGAGTTTTGCATATTACCATCCTTAATGGTTTCTGTCGCATCACCTTTCATGCACCTATCAATATTTTGCCACAATGGGGGAGTGGTGTAGCACTATGGAGAAGTGGCTGAAACAGGTAACAACAAACTGGCCATTGTACGCTGAAACAGGTAACAACAAACTGTCCATTGTACATGAACAGATATTTAACAGAAGTGTAACTTAAAATGTGTTATTTATGTCGTGGAACACAAGTATAAAATGTCATTCCCATTGCACCCGTGTGTTTAGTCAGGGTCGTTATGTGGCACACTGTGCAGCTAGCAACAACCCCCGGTATAGACTAGCTTGTACTAAGTTTACATAGCTACGATGTCGTAGCCACAAACTTGATGACGGGTAGGCCCTACTCAGGCTACTGGTTTGCGAAACCCAGATCTGAATTCAAAATAGTATTTAAACATTATTGGAACTATAAACATACATGTATAGCGACTCTGGTTTATTTTTTACAATGTCAAGATCAATCTCATACTTTGCCATGTATACATGTACATATAGGCTACGGTGAAAGGATACATCCGTCCATGTCAGTATCGTGTTAACATTCGTTTTCATTCAAGTTCAAGTTCAAAACTTTATTGACAAAACGCATTTAGCAAATAGCATTTAGCAATTAGCATTTAGCAATTAGCATTTAGCAATTAGCATTTAGCATTTAGCAATTAGCATTTAGCAATTAGCATTTAGCAATTAGCATTTAGCAATTAGCATATGGCGCACCGGCCTTCCATAGATTTCTTAGTTACTCGTTCTTGTCATTTCATCTGTTGCATCATTCTTGTTGGACTATGATAACAATTTAGGTACACAATAATTCAGTTGAATTCAATTACGGAAAGATTATTAGTCAATCAACTGCTTCAATCAATACTTAGAACTTCACCAATTTTCATTCGTCAGGTAAAGGCTAATTAGTCAGACTCCGACTACAACTTCTATTGATAATTGATTCCGATTGGCTGTAAGCGGTAATTGACGCCACGCCTACCAATTTCGTCTACCCGACACAGATGTGGCCGATTATCGATTTTTCATGACACAGTTGATTGGGTTGATTATCTAGAGCCGAGAACTAACTGACAATTAATTATCATAGACAACTGTGTACTTGTTAGATCTATAGATAGCCGATAGGTTGGGGACCGGGACGCGTGCCTTGAGAAAACTTGTCGTCCGCCGGAATCCGTTGATAGGATTTTTTGTCGTCCCCTGAGAAAAGTTGTCGTCTCAGACGACAGTACTGTCGTTTCCGAGAGCCCTGATCCCAATTGGTCTACTCCCATTTCGTCTACTGTTTTTTAAGTGCATTGAGTCCCAATTCGTCTACTGTCCCAACTCGTCTACTTTCGTGTCAAATCATCAATAGACAACATTATTTTTGACTTAAGAAAATAAATTAAGTCAATATATTCACAAATGAAATAAAAATGCAAACATTTTGATAAAAAATCATATAATATCATATTGATATACAAAGTATAGGAGAGTAGACGAAATGGGACTTATGTCAAAAATAGTAGACGAATTGGGAGTAGACGAATTGGGAGTAGACGAAATGGGATTAAACCGTTAGTTCCACAGTATTCTCCGCAGAACAATTTGAAGCTGTAGTGGCAAATTATAAGCATTGGTAAACCTTGAAATGCATTGTGTACATGCACATAATAGTGAATAAAAACATAATGGGAAAGGCAGAAATTGCTCAATTTGAGCAATTTCTTCTTTTCCCATAATGTTTTTATACAGAATTATTACATTTAATTTTATAAGAATGCATTATTTATCACTTTTTGACATAAAATGTCTACAAATCCCTCTATTTGATGACATTTTTGAAGAAATTAAACTGTGGGGTAGTTTTGAAGCTGTAGTGGCATTACATTGATTTCCATGAAGCTGTAGTGGGGCCGATACAGCTTATTGGGCTGGGGAGAACACTGTTCCAGATCCAAATGCCATAGGGGAAGGAGCGCTTGGAGGCAAAAAATTGTCAGGTTCAACTAACTAGAGTCTGTCACGGATCCAGGATTTCTGAGCAGTAAATTCAAACATACAGAATTAGAGATAGAGGGTCAGGGTTTTTTTCACTAAGAAATTGGGGCCGAATTTCGGCCTCTTCCCCGCAGGGAATTTTTCCCCTAAATTGTAATTTTCCCTTCAGAAATCAATGTTTGAAGCTTTACAATGTTCTGCTATGGGTATATTTTAGTTATTTACGAATTTTTCCCCAAATTAAGGGCCCCGGGCCCTTTTCCTAACCATAAAAAGAAACCCTGGGTGTTGTTTTTCCTAGAATTACCACAATCTTGGCTTGATTTCTGTTTGATCATAATGAGACATTCAAACAACCATTAGAACTGTTAGAGATGCCTAGAATGATCATCCATATATGATTTCCATTTTTCTGTGCAAGAAAAAAATCTAGTTCCAGGAGGGGAAAATTTCTCTGAAATAGGGGGAAAAAGTATATTCCTCAGAGGGGAAAGGAGCCCAATAACCAGTGGCGGATCCAGAGGGGGTTCGGGGGTTCAAACGAACCCCCCTCTGAAGCCCAATTATTTCATTTTCATGCAGAAATTCAGTCAAAACTGTATGATAATAGTAAAACGAACCCCCCCTCCCTAATTGTATATATTCGAACCCCCCTTAGAGAAATCCTGCATCCGCCACTGAATAACGACCATTTTTTTTTTAAGAAAAAAAATCACTGCGAACGGGCCTCTTCTATTTTTGGAAGCTCTCCTACCTCTTCCAATTTTGAGCAGAAGACAGAAGAGGTCGGCAACATGAGAGCGTCTTTATTTACAAAGAGGAGATTTTCTCAATTACTGAAAATCGCTTGTTTACAGCTTGTTTGTATTAAATTTGGGATCAAAACGAGAACAAAACTTGTGCTTTTGAAAAAGAAGTGCCTTTCTTAGTACAACGTAGTAGGTATGATCAGGAACGGTACCCAGTCTACCAAATTGGAGCTGGCCATTCTAATTTCCTCCTTTTTGAAGAGCTTTTTGATAGGTAAGCCACTTTCGTTTTCAAGACATGTTCAATTTATTTTTGATCTTCTGACTTCTATGCGTCGTCTATCACGTGACCTAACCTCTTCTATCACGTGATATTCTGGAAGTAGAAGAGCCTATATCGCACAGGCCTTGAGAGTCAATCAAAATCTTGATTAAATCTACAAATAGTAATTAGGCCTACCAAATAGTATTTACTTTCAATGATGATCACATTATCTTTATAAAAAGCTTAGATATGCTCAGCTAATGGTCCACTGTCACAGTAAAAAATAAAAGGTGAGGAGACAAATCGGCATTCGCGAAATCTAATGACAATTCGCTAAGCAACGGTAAATTGCACGATAAACCTGATAATTCATGATAAATTCGTACATTGATCAACGGTTTGATAGCCTGTCGTTCTGCACAAGGACGCATAAAGAATACAACTGGAGATCCATCCGATTTTGTAAAGAGATTTTTATTTTTTGTATCGTCCGCCATTTTGTAAACTGAATTTTTCCTGCCTCCGCAGCTGAAGAGTCTATTTTTTCGGCACCTCCTGAAAATGATTATCAATATTCTGATAATTTCCCAGATTATGCAGTTTTAACATCACATAAATCTAGCCGGTCATGATCTTTGCTATCTAGAGCTGTAGAATGGACGGACGACAGAGAGGACAAGATTTTATGGACTTTGGTCGAGGTAAGTGATGCCACTGTAGATGCTACAGAAGCAGAAAGGGGTCAAAGTTCTGAGGATGGGCAGCTGGCCACAAATATTTTGGTTGTCTAGAGAGCTTATTATTTGGAAAAAAGTCAAGCTGTTTGTTATTGAGGAAACCAACTATTTAAACTTAAAGTTGAACACCTTCTATTGGAGTAATCTTTGGTCCATATTTTTACACATAATCGGCTTTACTGCACTGCAAGGGTGTAAAATCCACCTGCATTGGCAAGTATCTTCTTCTTGAGATGTTCTTCTAAAGGCATTTATTTTACATAGATTGGGAAGCAAGTTTCCCTCTTGATTCTGGTTCCTGGAAATACACCAGTACCCTCGCCAAATTATGTTTGCCAATGAGAATTAAAGAACAACCTCCACTACAGGGGATCAAACTCGGAACCTCTTAGTCGCAAGTCCGACGCTCTACCTCTCGACTACGCACACCACACATCTTTCGGTACCCGTCTATTTTAAATTGATTACAAACTCATCCTACATTGCGAGCACAATTCAAACGCTGAAAAAAGCTTTCAAAGTCAAAACTTTGTTATATGACGTCCTTATTACACCTGCCAGTAATACCCGAAAGGGGAGTTAGGCAGTATATATAGATAGATAGATTATCCTAATTGCGATATAGATCGAGACTGATAATGGATATTGTTATTGTAGAGCTCTTTGATAAAACAATGCTTTCCAAAAACAATCAAAACTGTGTTGGCGGCCACCTGTGACTAGCAGCCAAACTGCAGTATGCAGCCAGTCCAGGTCCCCCCATTGCAATTTTACTCTTTAAAGTAAATGTGAATAACAATTATGGCCACTGACCACATAAGGCAGGTTAAACCTGCTGTATGTGGCCAGTGGCCAGCATTAATTGTTCTAATTGCTCTTTACCTTTATCCCATTAAGCGGTCATGTACAACAAATTGGAGGCAAGAAGGTGTGAACTTTTGATAATGCAACTAGCTAATTAAGTGCACAAACCCTGAAAAAGTGTAATTTAAACAATTAAATTTCATCTAAAAATTGCACCCTTTTTACTTTATAATAGTTGCCTTTTCTTCATATTAATGGGGCCAGTCCTTTAACTTGGCTTCAAGCACACATTTACTTATACCATGACCAATCATCACCAATGGAATTCATCCACATAATGAATATTCTATTCTGTGTTAAGCAGCCAACTGTTGTATGTGGCCAGTTTGGGCCTATCCCTTGACTGGCTGCATATGACAGTTTAGACTGTACAGGGATAAAGATTAGCAGGGGCCCAGTTGCCCATGGCCCCTAGAATTTGGACTGGGCCCCTGAATATTTTGAGAAAATGCCCATACCCTTAATGTTAAGAATCAAATTTTGCTATTCTGGGCCCCTATGTTAAAATTGTCAGTCTTTATCCCTGCTGTATTGGTTTATGAACGCATTATATAATATGGATTAAACAGAATGTTTTCCAAATATTCAGGTTTATGAATGCATACTTATTTTGATTACTTAATATCCAGAAGCAACATATACCATGTAAAAAAAGTTTAGCAACACTGACTTTGTTAATTGAAAAAA
Organism: Fragum sueziense; assembly: GCA_963680895.1. Lineage (NCBI taxonomy): Eukaryota > Metazoa > Mollusca > Bivalvia > Cardiida > Cardiidae > Fragum > Fragum sueziense. The sequence continues at coordinate 20,662,820 of OY804596.1, read as the reverse complement.
TGTATTTTCTGTGATATTTATTTCACAACCGTTATATATATCTTAGCATATGCATTTACGCAGAACATTCAAAGGTCGCTTTGTGGTAACGTTAAATATTGTGTTAGAAACATTGTCTTGACGTAGGTGAGGGGTCAAAATAAAAAAAGTTACAATAGAATTCGGTATCGACTGTGCGGCCATTTTCAAGCAAGAACAACCGTGAAAAGTTTTCTAATCCACTTGAATTGTTTGTACACAGTATCAACATTCACTACTTTATCAAGAGATTGAAGGTCATTCGCGTCAGTACGATCACGCACACGTCTTCCTTAAATGCACCGTATGTGTTCTATGGGTGACAAATCAGAAAGAAATGGATGATAATGGGAGTCCATTAGTGTTGTATACGCTTAATTTGGCTTAAAGCATTTAGGACTCTATACCAGTCAAGTCTGGTGCGTTCATGGTGTAGCGTCAGGGAAATTACAACGTATGGTCAATGTCTAGTAACCGTTCATCTGTGGAGACGATCACGGATGGTAAGAGTGGATACTCTATATTGAAATTCTTGTGGAATCCACTCGTAAGTTTTGGTGTTGATAAGGAACATCTTTGCTGTGACGTAACGAAATTATGACGGTCATCTTCTCGTGGCCTTTTTCTACGACGTCCTTGACCGGGACTATCTCAAACCACACAAATTGGCTTACATAGCATCCTCAAATTGTTACTTATGCTTTGAGATGCGTAAAATTCAAAAAGGGATCTTATTCGCCGGTTCTGCCACGTAGAAACACATTAGCGATATAACGTCCTTCTAACGTAAGTCCATGGCGTAGTCCCACAGCGTTGCAGAAAATTCTTTTTAGTGGCCTTTTTTATGCTGGGCAAAGACAATTACGTTCACACCTAAATGTTTTCTAGAACTATGCTCCGTACACATGAATACCATGGCAGACATGAAAACCGGAAATGCGCACCTGGAGTGCGAGACGCACGCGATTGCGATATAAAATTCATCTGTTTGTGTTCTCTAGCTATAATCTATTGTGTAAACGTTTGATTTTATGTTAAAACAGAACTATTTTGGTTACTACAGATATTTACATTTTGTTGCAAAACTTTTTTTATTATGTATATCTATGTATTGGATACAGGCTGTATTGTAGATTCTACGTGAAATAAACATTCAAAATTATGTGCGCAGTGCATTGAATGTTTATATCATATTCATATAGAATGCACTATACAAACTCTGTCTGACTTAACCCTTTCCCAAACAACAAATTTTGGACTATTTGAAATTCAAAGATGTTGCAGACAACAATTTCGAGTAAATGATATTTAAACAGAGTTGGTTGTTTACAAAAATAGTTCGGGAGCATAAAAAAACTAGCATGAGCCCCTTTAATAGATAAGGTTTGGCTCAATATTTTCTGGGCTTTATTGTACACAAATCCGATCTAAATTAACAAATATTTTGTCGTCAGCAAGAGCTTTTGTGTTTAATCACTCAAAAAGTTTGTCGTTTGGGAAAGGTTTAATTGAGCCTCATATCATACCTGGTAACATTCACCCAGGAATGGAGTTTGATTCCTTCTCTGTAGTTTTAATTTGTACAATATTTTTGGGGGCGTGCCAGCCTGGCAGATAGGGCTGAAAGAAGTACAAAATTTCTACATGATGGGTAGTAATCATTTTATTTCTTTTTGATACTGACTATGTTAATATGGGATTTTGTTACGGATCAGTGGCCTTAATCACTAATTAAGTTTTAGTTAATAGTTACTCTGCAAATGTGGTCAGTGTTCTGAAAATAAATTGAGGCAAGTAAAATTTACTGGTAATTCTGACAGGTCAATGTTACACATATTACTTGTGAGTAAAAATGGTGAGATTAGAAAACATTGAGCAAAATGGAGAAAATGACAGCTACCTGCAGACAGATTTAAGGTTTACAGCTCATTATTAAAAAAAAACACTTTCTAGCCATATAAAATGCATCAAAGTACACACACTTGTAAATACACTTCACATAAGTTGATTCACCTTGACAGATTTCAAGATTATGCCTCAAGAAGAAAATAATTTATTTTACTCTATATTCATATGCAAGGGAGGTAATTTTGAACATTTTTGTGAAATATTTCCGTACATATGCATTAATTCAAAATTCTAAATTGTACAAAATGCTTATGTTTATATTTGGAATGGAATTGTAACACAGTTTAGGTATTACTGGCACTTTTCAAATTTCACCGCTGGCTCTTTGGTGCTAATTTACTCCATGGACTAAGCCCAAGTCGACTTGAAATGTTTGTAATATATCCTCTGATAACGCAGAGCTAGCCTACTCAAAGTAGCTGTTTGACTGCATTAGTCCTAGGACTAAATTAGGGGTTGCATACTTTAAATAGAATTTTGTGTGTTATATTGCACGGAAAATAAACAATCAACATTAAACCTTTCCCATGCAATTCCTACTACTATATACAGTGATTTTTTTTCTTAAAAAAAAAACGGTCATTATTGGGCCCCTTTCCCCTCTCTGGGGAATATCCTTTTTTCCCCCATTTCAGAGAAATTTCCCCCTCCTTGAACTAGTTTTTTTTGTTGCAAAGAAAAATACAAATCATATTTAGATTCTAAGCATCTCTAACAGTTCTAATGGTTGTTTGAATGTCCCATTATGATGTACAAGCAAGTTAAATTTTTGGGCATTCACACGCAAATTTTCCCCCACCTATGGGCCCTGACCCCTTTCCCCCAAAATTAAAAATAAACACTGATATATGTAATTATTCGTGTCAGCAATAAGTAGAACTTAGGAAATGCTGGGAGGATAAGAATAATAATCTTTGAAAAGCAACAGTTATTCCCCTTCCTTCAGTGTTTTCTCTAATGCAATTAAGGTAAAAACAGACTTTGAAATTTCTAACTTTGTATTAGCTTTGCTTGTCTGACACCTTTGAATGTTGACAAGTCAAATTATGTTTAGGTTTTGAAAAGGTTGAATTGGGTGAATCCCTGTAAGGTATTTTAATCCGTTTAAAAATAAAGCTTTTGAATTGAAGGACAGGCTTAAATTCTTTATTAGATCAGAGAGGCAAAGCAAAAGTGTGGAAAATGTGCTTTTGGAATGAGTGACTATAATTCTTGTGTAACTCTTTTGCTGCGGAATTGTTTCCAGTGCCAAATTTTGGAAACTACATAACAGGGCTTATCAGTTTATGAAATAATAAAAAATCAGTGTTTGATTACCAAACAACAAATTTTAGGGTGGTCCAAACTGAAAGATCCTGATACGACAATTTAAAGTGAATGGAATTTTTAAGTCTTTTTGGATAGAAAACATTGTGGGAAATTCATTTTCTACGATGTTTTCCAAAGCCTTTATCGCTTGGGGAGTCAAAAAGAGTCACTGTGTGGTAATGGGTTAAGCTGAAACTTTTAGGAATCATTGCATATAAACTGTTTTGCCTAATAGCATACTTTTTATCAGGCAGTTTGATCAGATGATATTTACCTTGACATTGAATGACCTCATTAAGCTATTTTTTGAAAGTCGCAGATCAGCGCAGGATTCGACACTAAGGGGAGTCCGCAAGTCCGAGACTCCCTAAAAATTGGTGGGGCTCCCTGGTTTTCAACTGGCCGACTCCTTGAAAATTCTGCCGAAGAATTTTAAGCAAAATGATAAGTAAGCTGGTAGCTCTAGATAACAGGATCTAGTATCCTGAATTTATGTTTAGTATTCTATGCAGACATGAGAATGACATTGAGTCTTTCACTAGTTAACATGCATGCAACATAAAATATTTGCTTCTTTTTCGGACTCCTTTATTTTCCACTGGACTCCCCAAGTTCTCTTGATGGGAGTCCAGCGGACTGGACTCCTTGGTTGGGAAAGTTAGTGTCTAACCCTGGAGCGACATTAGCAGTCTCCCTATTGGTTGCTTATCTGCGACATTGGCAGTGAAAGAGTTAAAGGTTTCTTTCTTTAACCCTTTCCCAAAAGACAAAATTTAACCCATAGTGCAGTGGTTGGGTCCACTACTGCAGAAAATATCCTTTGTGACATAAATTTTGTCTCCTACCAATGGGTGGATAAATGTATAAAACAGTAAAATTAAGTGGGATCATTAAGCAGGTGGAAGCTTGGAAAGGATGTTATAGTAGTACTTACTAAAGAAACATCAGGAATCCACAGTTAGGTGCTCCAGCCACTGCAATATGACTGAACTACTGTTAAAATGGTGTTAAGGTTTCCAACCCCTGAAAAGCACCAAAGAGCCAGAGGCGAAATTTAAAAAGTGCAACTAATTACTGTGTTACATTTCAATTCCAAAAACAAACATTAGCATTTTGTACGGTTTAGAATTTTGAATGAATACATACTTAGGGAAATGTTTGACAAAAATGTTCAAAATTACCTCCCTTGCATATGAATAAAGAGTAAAATGATATTTGTAAATTATTTTCTTCTTGAAGGATAATCTTTAAGTCTGGTACGGTGAATCAACTTATGTGAAGTGTATTTACAAGTGTGTGTAATTTGGTGCATTTGGTATGGCTAGAAAGTGGTGGATTTTTTTCAGGGTCTGTAAACCTTAAACCAAGTCATTATCTCCCCTTTCCTTGATATGTTCATTCAACCCACAAACATTTTTCATTCTGATAATCAGATTTTTTTGTCTTAGAACTTCAATACCTTTTAACCCTTTTCCAAACAATACCTACTTTTGACGTTCCTATGAGAATAGGGTTAAACCCGTTTGGCTCTGATAGAGCATGTTGTCGTTTGCATCAGCGTTTGAATTTATGTAGTCCAAATTTTGACCCTTTGGGAAAGGGTTCATTGAGATCTGTGCTAATCTGTAGTAATGCACTGGGCTTCAAACCCAGAGCTGGTGGCTGGTTTGATTCAATGTGGCTCTGGCCTTTCCACTGAACTTTGATTGATTAATTGATTTTAATTCATTAACCCTTTCCAAAACGACCAAATTTTAGGGTGATCAACTTAAAAAATTGCAACAAATGACAAAATGGAAGGTATTTAAGAAAGAATTTGTGTAAACTTTGGCATAGAAAATATTGATACAAAAGGAGAAACTGATGGTTATCAGCAGTTTCTTCTTTTGTTTCAATGTTTTCCCAATCCTTTCTTATTAGGGGCGTCAAAACCAGGTCTTGTTTGGGAAAGAGTTAATTCATTAACCCTTTCCAAAACAACCAAATTTTAGGGTGATCAACTTAAAAAACTGCCACAAGTGACAAAATGGATGTTATTAAAGATAGGATTTGTGTAAAAAATGGCACAGAAAATATTGAGACAAAAGGAGAAACTGCTGGTTATCAGCAGTTTCTTCTTTTGTTTCAATGTTTTCTCAGGTCTGTTCTATTAGGGACATCAAAACCAGGTCTTGTTTGGGAAAGGGTTAATTGATTGATTGATTGATTGATTCATAGATTGGTCCATTCATTCATTCATCCATTCATTCATTCATTCATTCATTCATTCATTCATTCATTCATTCATTCATTCATTCATTGTTTTTCTGTCAACAGATTTAACTGTTTCTCTGTTTATATATTCTATCAGTGTTATGGGCTATTGATTGAGGAAGAACATGTCCAATTCCGTGTGAAAGAGGCGATATTGATTTTCCTGCAGCAAAAGTTATAAAAATAGACTAGTGTCACAAACTTCCTGTTGTAGACTTGGAGCCTGGCTATAATCTTTTCCTAGACAAGACCTGGCTTTAATGTCCCTAGTATACAGTGCTGGTCTAAATGACCTTTACACTCCACATATTTTAGTTTTACTAAGATAATTCTGAGTGATCCTTGTTAGATTTTTTGTTAGTTTTGTTTTGCTTTTGTTATGCCCCCGCATCGAGAGATCGGGGGCATATTGCTTTACTCATGCCTGTCTGTCTGTTCGTCTGTCCATCTGTTTGTCTGTTTGTCCGAAAACTTAACATTGGCCTTTCCTCCAAAAGTATTTGACATGCAAAGCTCAAATATAGTATGTAACTTCCTTTCAATGATATGTATCTGTTCCATGCAGTTTAACCTTCCTCAAGGTCATCTTTTAACCCTTATCAACCCTTTACTCTACGAAAACTTAACTTTTTAGAAAAATGGCCATTTCGGGGGCATTGGTGTTTCACAAACACATCATGTTGTGTATGCATTATTATATTGATACATTACATAATGGAAATCATGAGTATTGTTTGTTTATCATTTCTATAACAGAATCTCACAGAAATCAGTTTTTATGCTCCCCGAAGGGAGAGCATATTGTCGCTGCTTTGTCTGTCCGTCCGGTCCGTCTGTCCGTCCGGTCCGTCTGTCATTCCGTCCGTCCATCCGAAGCAATTTCTCCATTACCCTAAAGCCAAATCAAATGAAACGTACCATGTGAACTACCAATGACATAATGCCGATGTACTTTTCAAGGTTTTTGGATTTGAGGCCTCATCATTGGAAAAGGGGACTTAAGGTCAAATACACTTTTTCTCTAATTTCTCGGTCAGAATTTGATGAAATTTCATATTTGAGTAGCAAATCAGATGCCCTTGACAATAAACTGCTCTCCATGGCATACATTTATTGTGACAATGCCTTATTCGGGGAGCATTGTCCGTCTCTGACTGCTCTTGTTTGTATAGTGTAAAGGTCATTCTGACTGGCACTGTATATAGTTTGGGAATACATTGACAAAAAATAAGAAATTGCTGATATGATAATTTGTACATCTCCTTTTCCCTGAATATTCTTTATGCTTTAAGATGCACATTTTCTATGTTTGGGTATGATTTATTTTATTTTGTCATCTGCAGCAGTTTTCAAATTGTACAGTTTGTAGTAACCCATTAACCCTTTCCCAAACAAGACCGGGTTTTGATGTCCCTAAGAGAAAAGGCTTGGGAAAACATTGTGGCAAAAGAAGAAAGTGCTGATGATCAGCACTTTCTCCTTTTGCCTCAATATTTTCTTGCTATATTGTACAGAATATTCCATTTTAGTTACTTTAATGTTGTCGTCTGCAGCAGCTTTGAATTTGGACTACCCTAAAATTTTGTCGTTTGTCGTTTGGGAACGGGTTAACAGATGACAAAATTCAGTACAGTTCGAATTTGAAAGGTGTTGTAGACGACAATTCTAAGTTTATGAAATATGAAAAATCTTTGCATTTTTGGTCAAATGCAAATTTCTTCATTTTCCATGATATTTTCCCAAGCATTTTTCTTTAGAGGTGTGAAATGGCGTCTATATGTGTTAATAGATTAATCAAAGCACTCTCTTGATTTTTATTCTATTTTATTGCCTTCATTACTTTTATCAGTACATTATGATTCTCTATTCAAAGATGAGTGCTTTTCTGAATATTCGGAACATCAAAACCCAGGGGTAATATAGAAAAGGGCTAAAAAACAACATCAAGAGTGTTCTGTAGTAATTTCTTCTTGCTATGTTTGGAAATGAATGTGGAGGAGGCCTCCTCTGTAATGAGAGCAACAGATAAGAGGGAGTGAAAACATTCTAATTCTTTTATTTCAAATCCAAACTCTATGTTGTGGGTACTCATTTGAATCGTCTCGACGAGACGATTCTAATGAGTACCCACAACATAGGGTTTGTTGAACATTTAGTGAAATATTTCATTTTGAAAAGCCATCACCCCCTCTTATTGGTAACTCTGGTTGAGGGTTTATAGAAATGTCAATGAAGCTAATCGGTTTTCAGACAATTGAAAAATTCTGTGTGAAACGGATCAATTATTCATTTGGAAATGGTGGAAAAAGGAAAAACTTGACTTCTATCATCAAGGGAATTTGTGTCAATTGTTCTGTGGGTGATCATTGATTTTAGTATGTAGACCGTTTGATCCATTTTGCTAACAGCAAAAAATATTACTGCTTAATTAGAAAGGAGTTGCAGATGAGAAAATAATCAGTTTCAAAAGTGGAAAGTATGTAAATTATCTATCAAAGAAAATATTGAAAGGAAGAAAGTTTTGCTGCTTAATTGCTGCTTATCAGCAATTTCTTCTTTTCACTCAATGTTTTGCAATATTATTTCTACTTTGGACTTCAATATAGCTGAATTATTAATTCCGAAATGATTGCAAAAAGGACAAAGCTTGACTTGTGAATTATCAAGGATATTTGTGTCAATTGTTCTGTGGTGATCATTGATTTTAGTGTGTAGACTATTAACCCTTTCCCAAACGGCAAAATTTAAGCATCCACTTCAAAAACTGCCACAAATGACAAAATGGATGTTTTTAAAGATAGGATTTGTGTAAAATATGACACAGAAAATATTGAGACAAAAGGAGAAACTGCTGGTTATCAGCAGTTTCTTCTTTTGTTTCAATGTTTTCCCAAGCCTATTCTAAGTGGGACGTCAAAACCAGGTCTTGTTTGGGAAAGGGTTAAACGAGAATGTTTGGGAAATGTTGGAATTGGTTCAATTGATTCTGAAGTGGTAGATAAAAGGAAAGTTATGTAGACAGATCAAAATAGATAGAATCTGCAGGCCTATAACAAGGCAGTAGGACCTGCATGGTGTGATATATCTTGCAAAAATATTGTGAGAAAACGTTTAAAACCCATTACCAGATGGCAAAATTTTGGACTTTCTTTTTCAAAGGTGTTTCAGACGACAATATGAATTGAATGAAATTTCGCATTCTTTGATCTTTCTGGGTAGAAAAAATTGTGGGAAATGAAGAAATTGCTTGTTACAAGCAATTTCTTCATTTTCCATAATGTTTTCCAAAGCCATTATCTTGTAGGGCGTCAAATAGAGTCATTGTGTGGTAATGGGTTAAGCGGTAGATAAAAGGAAAATTATGTAGACCGATCAAAATAGATAGAATCTGCAGGCCTATAACAAGGTAGTTGGACCTGCATGCTGTGATATCTCTTGCAAAAATATTGTGAGAAAATGTTTAACCCTGTCCCAAACTGCAAAATTTTAAGGTGGCCCAATTTTAAAACTGCTGACGACGACAAAATATATGTTGATAAAGATAAAATAGGTGTTTGATATCACATTGAAAATGTTGAGACAGAAGGAGAAAATGCTGATTATCAGCATTTTTAGCTCACCTGAGCACGAAGTGCTCAAGGTGAGCTATTGTGGTCGCTTTTTGTCCGTCGTCCGTCCGTCTGTCCGTCCATCTGTCCGTCCGTCCGTCCGTCCGTTCACAATTTCTTTCAACATCTTCTCCTCCTAAACCATTGGACCAATTTTTACCAAACTTGGCAGGAATGTTCCTTGTATGATACTTTTCAAAACTTGTTCGTGAATTTTTGATTTGTCAAAAAATGTGGGCGTGGCAGGCAGAAAGGGGCTTATCAGACTAGAAATCATAAGAAAATTCTTTAAAAATCAACCATTGGGCCCAATTGAACCAAACTCGGCAGGAATATTCCTTGAGTCACTCTTTTCAAAATTTGTTCACAAATTTTTATATTTGTCAAAAAATGTGGCCGTGGCAGGGAGAAAGGGGCTTATTAGACTTAGAGAAATCATTAGAAAATTCTTTAAAAATCAACCATTGGGCCAATTTGAACCATACTTTGCAGGAATGTACCTTGAGTCATTCTTGTCAAAATTTGTTCACAAATTTTTTCATTTGTCAAAAATTGTGGCCGTGGCAGGGAAAAAGGGGCTTATCAGACTTGGAGAAATCAGAAGAAAATTCTTTAAAAAATCAACCATTGGGCCAATTTGAACCATACTTGGCAGGAATGTGCCTTAAGTCATTCTTTTCAAAATTTGTTCAGAAATTTTACATTTGAAAAAAAAAAACATGGCCGTGGCAGGGATAAAGGGGCTTATTAGACTTAGAGAAATCATAAGAAAATTCTTTAAAAATCAACCATTGGGCCAATTTGAACCAGCCCTTGCAGGAATGTGCCTTGAGTCATTCTTTTCAAAATTTGACCACAAATCTTTTTATTTGTAAAAAATTGTGGTCTTGGCAGGGAGAAAGGGGCTTATCAGACTTGGAGAAATCATAAGGAAATTCTTTAAAAATCAACCAATGGGCCAATTTTAAGCAGACTTTGCAGGAATGTTCTTTGAGTCTCTCTTTTCAAAATTTGTTCACAGTTTTTTTCATTTGTAAAAAACTGTGACTGTGGCAGGGAGAAAGGGATTTATTAGACTTAGAGAAATCATAAGAAAATTCTTTAAAAATCAACCATTGTGCCCAATTGAAGCAGACTTTGCTGGAAGGTTCCTTGAGTGACCCTTCTCAAAACTTTTTCGCAGATTTTTGATTCGTCAAAAAATGTGGGTGTGGCAGGGAGGAAGGGGCTTATCGGATTTAAAGAAATCAAAAGAAAATTCTTTAAAAATCAACCAGTGTGCCCAATTGAACCAGACTTTACTGGAATGTTCCTTGAGTTACTCTTTTCAAAATGTGTTCACAAATTTTTCCATTGGTCAAAAAATGTGGGCATGGCAGGGAGGAAGGGCTTATCAGACTTAGAGAAATCATAAGAAAATTCTTTAAAAATAAACCATTGGGCCAATTTTCTATTTCCCTTATCTGTTGCTCTCAGGCTAGCCCCATGTTTATCTTATATAAACAAATATGGGATTAGCTTTAGCTTATCAGATGGTAATCTTTCACTAAATTCTATCAATTACAGACAAAATCTTGTTAATTGAGCCTATCATAAATGATCAATCTCTAACAGATCAGTATGCTTTGAAAATTAGCCCTATGTTGTATATTGCGAAATCATGAAATAATTGTTGAAAATTAACTAACTCAACAATTGTGCTAATTCATACCCAACCTTACAGGATCGATTGGAACAAAATTATTTCTTAATTGTTTCCAAACAGAAAGTCCTTATAAGTTTCATGCCTTTGAATTTGACAAAATTGCCATTATCACTCTTGTCATCTTGATTCAGGTGAGCGATTTAGGACCATCATGGTCCTCTTGTCTTCTTATGTCTCAATATTTTCCCAAGCCTTTTCTAATAAGGGCGCCAAAACCAATCTTGTTTGGGAAAGGGTAAAGCAAAAATAAGAAAATGTTAAAAAAATATTTAGGTAAAAGGAGATGTTGCTGGTAATATCAGTATGTCCTTCTTTTGTCTCAATGTTTTTCTAAGTTTTTCCTGGAAGGGGTTGAAACCATTCTAAATTATGCAACTCCGAATACAACCCCTATGTTGTTAGGGTGTTGTGGTAGTACTGGTATGAGAAACAACAGGGATCCATGGTTAGGAGTAGTATAGGTAGTGCATTTGAATACGTTTTGGATGCTGGGATGCTCCAAAAATGGGCGTGGTTAATCATTAACCATGACGCAGTGGGCGTGGCTAATCATTGACCATGACGTTAGTAGGCGTGGTTGACCATTGACCCGTTACATCAGAGGTCAGCCACGCCCAAGCCACGCCCATTTCCGGGGAAATTCCCAATCATTGACCATGACGTTAGTAGGCGTGGTTGACCATTGACCCGTTACATCAGAGGTCAGCCACGCCATAGGTAGTGCATTTGGGTAATTATTGGTAGAGCGTGGAGCCAAAAATGGGCGTGGTTCGGGCGTGGCTAATCATTGACCATGACGCAGTGGGCGTGGCTAATCATTGACCATGACGTTAGTAGGCGTGGTTGACCATTGACCCGTTACATCAGAGGTCAGCCACGCCCAAGCCACGCCCATTTCCGGGGAAATTCCCAGTGACGTCATACCGGACGTGACATCACGGTGAACCACGACCGAACCACGCCCATTTTCGGGTTTTTCCGGTCTATTTTTAGTTCTATCAAGAATACCATAGGCTGGCTGACCACTAACGTCAATTCAGGGGACTCAGAGCCGAAGCAACGTCATAGGTCGGAGCAACGTCATAGGTCGGAGCAACGTTATAGGTCGGAGCAACGTTACGGATCGAAGCTTAGTCACGCCCATTTTCGGGTTTTTCCTAGGGTTTATTTTCAAGCCACACCCATTTTCGGGTTTTCCCCACGGTCTATTTTTAGTTCTATCTAGAACGCCATAGGCCGTTTCACCGCTGACGTCGTATCACGAAAGGGATTACTGATATCAGCATTTTCTTTTGTCTCAATGTTTTCTCCTTTGTTTCAATGTTTTCTGTTTCAATGTTTGCTTTCTTGTTTCAATGTTTTTCTTTCTTGTTTCAATGGGTTTTTTTTTTTGTTTGTCTCAATGTTTTCTTTTGTCTCAATGTTTTCTTCCTTGTCTCAATGGTATTTGTTTGTTTCAATGTTTATTGTTTTCTCTCAATGTTTTCTCACACGTCACGATCAGACTAGATCTCGTTCGGGAAAGGATTATCTAGGTCGGACTAACGACAAATTTTAATCCCCCCAACACCGTCGATGCGCAGTTTTAATCCCTTTTAATCTCCTAAAATGTTATCTTGATCGAGTAATTGATCGAATTAGTCAGTCTCCGCAAAGGAACATCCGTTCATTTAAGTAACAATAGAAATATCGGATAATCTTACGGTACTCGGATAATAACCCCTTTGTGTCATTAAATGTTGCGCAACTAAGCAAATCTTAGGATCGATTTAATCGTTTGTTCTATACCACATACCCCTAGATCGAAAAATATCACAATTTCACGCACCTGTCCAAGGTCACTAAATCGCCTATAAAAAGTTGTATATTCATCGTTTAGTCCCGAAAACGGATTGAAAGTAACGTCTTTCATTTAATAAGAAAACCCAAAATATGTGCTTTTATAAACGCGTATATGTAGAAAACATCATGCTCACGTGTTCGATTAGATCAACGAAGCTGGAGCGTTTTATGTCAAAATTTACATTTTTTTGTGAAATATTTCAAGTTCTACTTAATAGAATTTGATAAAACTCCCTTATTATATTAAGCGACATGACCTGATAATAATTCAAAAAATGTATAGGTCAGCGCACTTATTAGTGAATTGCAGCAATTTTTACCGGCTACACACGGATAAAATGACGCAAAACGGTGGTAACTGCATGTACACTTACGACTGTCTTGCTCTAAATAATTCATTTCCATCTTGAGGAAATCAGTTTCGCGATGATCATTATGGTCCTTAACCTTTCCCAAACAAGACCCGGTTTTGACATCCCTATAAGAAAATGTTTGGGGAAACATTGAAACGAAAAGAAAATGTTTGGGGAAACATTGAAACGAAAGAACAAACTGCAGATAACCAGCAGTTTCTCCTTTTGTCTCAATATTTTCTGTACCATATTTTACATAAATTCCATCTTTTATAACATTCATTTTGTCTTTTGTGACAGTTTTTGAAGTGGATCACCCTAAATTTTGTCGTTTGGGAAAGGGTAAATTAACGATGAGCTGTAATGATCCTAAGTCATCGCCTATAAAAAGTACTGTATTGCGTTAACGGGCTGTGACTAAGAGTGGGCTGTCCAGGTGATTAAAATGAACCTGGCGCTTAATACCTATTATTCCGCTAACAATAGAAGTTCACGGACAATGGAAAGTTAACTCGTTATTGATACAACTATCTAAACATACACCGTAAACAAGATGTCCCTTTTTACCCTTAATTAAGAGTTCAGACAATGCCTGGGGCGTAATACTTATTATTCCGCTAACAATAGAAGTTCGCAGACAATGGAAATTTAACTCGTTATTGATACAACTATCTAAACAAACACCGTAAACAAGATGTCCCTTTTAACCCTTAATTAAGAGTGCAGACCATGCCTGGGGCGTAATACCCATTATTCCGCTAACAATAGAAGTTCACGGACAATGGAAAGTTAACTCGTTATTGATAAAACTATCTAAACATACACCATAAACAAGATGTCCGTTTTAACCCTTAATTAAGAGTTCGTAAAAAATTAGGATTGACGATGGTCTTTTGTTACAAAATTTAGGATTAACAATGGTCATTTCCTGCCGTAGAACCGAGATCATCGGAAATTTTCAATGATGTCGCATAAAATTCAGCGAACACAAAAAAGGTAAGGATTAGGCGGGATATTTAGAATATGCGGAAAATATAGAATCAACCACATTTTGTTAATATAGGGACTTTATATATTTGCGGACGATTTCACGAAAACAAAGTCAAAAGTGCGTTTTATTAATTTTCAAGGCGCGTAACTCAACGTGTACGAATCCAATAAGGCCGAAAATATCATCGATCTTAGGATCTCGAGCGTTTTTACGCAGAGTCTTAATCAACGCGTGTCGATGCGAGAGTGAAAACGAAGAACAACAATTTTCTTCAATCCGAAGGCATTTAACTGAATCAGTTAAGGATATATATGTATGTCCGGGATATAACTCTCAACTATACAGGATCTTTATATCAACAGTACTATGACCACATTTTGTCTCGATTGGCACATACGCGTGTCTACTAGATTTAAACCGAAACTGACCAATTTATCGACTTAAGATCAGGTTACTCAGAATAAACAAATTCCGATTGAAAATAGCGCAAATTTAAGATATCTTAAAGTGACATTTTACAATTATTTTTACATGAATTTTACTTTTATTCTATCTGAAAGAGCATATTTTCTTATGAAAATTCTGAAAATTTCAAGTCAAAATATTGAACCGTTTACGAGAAATGTATTTTTTGTGCTAAAAGTAAACAATTTGTTGTGGACAACAGTTAAGATTTATACAGAAGTTGTCACTCCTGTTTCAACTTTAAAGGCATATTTTTCACTTATATATAACAACTTCAAAAAACTGATTGCATTTATACACATTAGAACATACAATCTTTGCATCACGACATACTCTTAAAAAATGAAATAAATGTGAACTGTCACTTTAAAAACATTTTGTCCAACTTGATTGGCCGATACTGTATAATATATGCGATTACAAGAGTAAAAATGCAATCAAACACGGCCTTTTTTTTACATTCAAGGGCGCATAACCCAACACTTTCAAGTCCCATCAGGCACATAATCTTAGGCTTATATTCATGGGGGTACTAGGGCGTTAACACGAAAATGTGAACGAACAGACGACGGACCGATAGTTAGTCGTAGTTTAATTAAGGTTTTATCCCGGACATTCGGCATAGGTCGGCCGGAAATAATCCATTTTACAGAAAACGAATTTAGTCAAATAACAAAGTCGAGTCAAATATACTAGTACGGATAGTTTATTTTCTCTTTTGTATCAAACAAAGTATACAAGCAATAACATGATTTTTCTAATATTTTCGATCTTAATTTATCAAACCTATTAAAGTTAATACAATAAATATTATATAAATAATATATAATTATATAAGTTTAATCCGGATGCGGACGGGTAGATGAATCATCCGATGTGGAAATATCTTCGCGTATTCTGCCTCGTAAACACATTATCCTTTATTGTTTGACCACATTAAACTGATACTGATTAATTTTCGTGTGCAAATGCCGTTAGTTGAGTGTCTTAACAAAACAATGCCGAAGTGGGGTCATTACATATGCAGATGTACCGGGTTAATCTTGCTGGACAATATCACGACGAGTTATTATTGAAGTCGCTTTCACTATGAATATTATTATTGTTGTTGTTGTTTTATTCTAAACTGATCGATGTATTTTTCTCTTTACACAATATTATATACACAATATTATATAACGACACATTCGCCAAGTCTTAAAGACAATGCGCTAAGTATAGTTAGTTTTTAGACAAAATATACTGCCTCAAACGAAACAAATAATCACACTCTACTACAGAGTTACCGTTCGTTGTTCTTACATTTCAACTTCGAAACGGGCTTAATGACTCAGTTTCTTCTTAAAACGGAATCAATGCGCTAAACTACAGTTCGCACGTAAATGGAATTTATCATTTTCGTCTCAACTTTGAAATCGCTTTTTGCTTATCAGCGTCAATTTAACAAAGATTAATAGCAACGCGTTAGAATAACCAATCTTGGCATCAAAACATATATTTTTTGAAATGGGAATGTAAGGCATCTTTAAGCACCATAAATCACTGGTTTATGCTGAACTTCGGAAAATGATATTAGAATGTAATATTTGTCATTTCGAGATGTTGCCACGTAATTATAACAGTATGACGTCATACTGTCTAGAAGCCTTTTTAGAGATGAAAGCGATGGAAGATTTGAGCACACGATGTTACCTTTTATTGAAAGCTCTCACGTTTTGTTACAACTTCCAGTTACGGTTAAGTCATGTTCAACTTTTCTAATTCGTAGACCAATACCGGTTGTTTGTTTTTAATGTTTCTAAAGTGTTCATGTCAAACAGTTCATGTCAAACAGTTCTTGTAAAGGTTTTCGAGTAAAAAGTTTTGGAGTAAAAAAAAAGAGGCTCGTGATAACAAAACCCAGTTTTCGCGATACACTTTCACAAAAATAATTCTTCCGATTTGGATGTATATCGCTATTACATTACGGATATGGAGAGAAGCTCATTATAGATGCAAGCACATTTGCGATTTGTCAACGATTAAAAGTTGAGTTGCGTTATATAATAGGCCCTGTCTCTAAAGCGGACGTCTCGCTTGAAAGATAACGTGATCTCTATCGTCGGTATTTGCTTTTCTAGTTCGACCAGCTTCGTCTTAATAAGAATCCTTGATTCTTTTATAGCAATGGTTTTACCAGGTTTTACGAATCAGTTAATTCAATCCTTATTGCAAGACGGAGGTACTGTGGTCGCAAAAGTCTCGGTAAAACGAAATGATTTAATGACAGTAAGTGCTTTTTTCGATTTAAGGGCACTGTATTACTCTTTAATGCTCTAAGCAACTGGCTGTAACGTCGAAAGTACTCGACATCCATTTGAGAAAGGTGTAATTGACCGTCTATAATCTGTTTGGCTAAAATCTGTATGCATTCCATTTGTGCCGAAACCATCGCCGATATCATCATTCGTCGGTGACTTGGCGATTCTCTTCCTAGACTAAGTAAGTAGTGAATTCTAACAAAGATTCTGGATCGCTCCATCTGCTCCATCTGCTCGGTTAACGTAAACGGTGATTCTATCTTAATTCAGGGTTTAATGACAGATCATTCGATCGGCTATGGGTCATAGCTCTTTGTTATATTTATAAAACATTCTTACGTCCTCTATGTATTCAAGTCGAATGGTAAAACTATCGGTACTCGGTAAATTTCGCGAAAATATTCCTGAAGTCAAGGGATAGTCAATGTTTCGTTACATATGCTTTGGATGAGACTTTAGACGTGTTTGTGAGATTATGGTATGTTGAGGGCTAAATTTCAATTTATTTTTCAATAATGCGTTTGAATCCAACTCCCTTTACTCGATACCTTTACAATCAGTTCGTAGTTTTTAGTCGAATATCGCATTCATTGGATGCCGAATGTTCTCATAAGGATATATATTTTTAGTCCAACGAAGCCGTTTCACCAATATATTTGATAGAATAAGTCGGACAGTTTTATTTCGCTATGACCTAACTTTGTCGAGGTATACATTTCATATTGATTTTAACCCGTGATTGATAGAGACTTCCTATCTGTTTTTCGGTTTAATCTTTGTACGGATGAGTTAAGAATAACATTGACAACCTATCGCTTGTACAAGTAGTAATTATCAGCTCGCAATGAAAATAAAACGGTAGATAATATTTCTCCATTTTGCGTGGCATTTTGGGATTCATTTTCAATTGATTTGAGGACAACGTATTTGGGAGCCCAATTTAAGTCTTTTGTCGTTAAAAGATACATTTTCACTCATGTTGGTTGGGATGTGTGATTATCTTTATATGGCCCTTTATATTCATGTCTTCCACATTTTGGCTTCGTCTAACTTGTAGCGGCTTAGATTACGACGGACTTAAAAGACATATGAAATCGGTTCGTAAATATTTGAGAGCATAGTCAAATATTTGATCTTATTTTTAGATAGCATGATTATCTATATATGTAATTTTCGGTATAAATCTTACTTTGTTTGACCCGAAGTCTATAAACGAACCATCATAATGCTATAAAGCACCTTTGTAGTTCATTATTAACAGACCTGGGAATGACATTGGACCTTTAAATAAATACGGTAAAGTAATGAAGCTAGTACATTTTTACAGTCGTTTGAACCCGAAATCACAGCGAGATAAGTAGAATATTTTTTCAAATTTATTCGACTCTATTAGCTTCAGATTAATCAATCGAAAGTATCATTCAGATAATATTCCAACATTTATTCAGTTACACCGAAGCTGTTCAATGCTATTATCAAGATCCTAAATTAATTCGATAATGATCCACTGGTACATTGTGGCTTTGGAATTGTTTGTCAATTCGAATCAAATACATAGTGATATATTAAGGTATCCAACCCCTCATTAGCACCAAAGAGCCAGAGGCGAAACTTGATTTGAAAGTGCCGGTAATTCCTAAACTGTGTTACATTTCAACTCCAAATACAAACATAAGCATTTTGTACGGTTTAGAATTTAAAATCAATGCATACTTATGGAAATATTTGAAAAAAATGTTCAAAATTACCTCCCTTGCATATAAATATAGAGAAAAATAAATGTTTCAATATTTTTCTTCTTGAAGCATAATCTTGAAATCCGGCACGGTGAATCAACTTATGCGAAGTTTATTAACAAATGCGTGTAATTTTATGCATTTCGTACGGCTAGAAAGTGGTGCTTTTAATGAGGGGCTGTAAACCTTAACGGAACACAAATGATACTCGATATGTTATCAAACCGAGTTATTTGTTGGCAAGCTCATTTAGATTCAAATATAATGCCAATTGCACGAATATATTAAAGAAATACGTTTTCCTTCTCTCTCACAACGATGTGTCTAATTAATGTTTTTATGCCAAAATTTGGGATAACAGGAAGGATAACGGGAATTTAATTACATCTTCAAGACAAAATCATGCAGATCGATAAGGATCGCGTCGAAATAAACTTATTGTATCGAGTCAACTTTATACAACTCCTAATGAGTAATATTCATAAAGCCTTCTACTTAAGGTCCCTGGACTGTAATTGGAACAAACACTTCGAGCATATAGGTCTCTATGAAAGTTGGATATGTTGTAGACATGGGTTAATAGAAATATTTTACCATCTTACTTTTTATACATCGCCGAAGACGGCCGTATATTTGCGTCATCTTCTCCGTCCGTCCGTCCGTCCGTCCGTCCATCCGCACGTACGTACGTACGTACATCCACTTTTCTTGTGAGCTCAACTCATCCTAAGTTTCTGGCTGGAATTGTTTTTAAACTTGGTCAATGTTATCACCTCAATTGGTAGATGCGCTTGAAGGGAGGTTTTTATGGTTCATTGATTTTTGCCTGAGTTACGCCCCCTTAAAACTTAGTCTCTGGGGCGGCGTATATTGTGACCAGGGCACTTTTGTTTTAAATTTTGTGAATCCAATAGGAGATAATTGCTTTACAGTTTGCATTGAAGTCAACGAAAAAATATCTA